>JAODJW010000036.1:11620521-11635644 GCA_026777045.1 Hyperopisus bebe | reverse complement strand
AACCCCCCCCCCCCCCCCCAACACCACCCTGGCAGTCAGAATCCTGCCTGCCACCTAGAGGGGATGCAGAAAATTATAGCAGCTTCAGCAAAGGATGGTGTCATTGTACTCACTGCTATCCACACTGCAACATGTTGGGTCAGTGAGCTGCCAAATCACACCTTACAGCCTCACTGTCTATTAGCATAAAAAACACCATAGGCCATTTTACTGGGGTGCAATTGCACCCCCTATTGGTTAGATGAAAAAGCTATTTGAAGATATTAGGTTCAGTAAAATTGAATAGTATTCTAAAGTTATGTTTGAAAATGACTGTACTGTAATAATAAATTATTGCAAATTATTGTAAATTTAGTAAATTCACCTGTTTTTTTAAAAATTCATTTCTGTGGGTGACTGAATTGTGGGCCTTTTTCTCTTTATCTGCTGTCCCTGGCTGGGCATTATAAAGGCCCCAGTGTTTGTACAGATGTTAGTATAAGTGTCACTGAGTAATAACAGGACATGGGTAACGACCCCCAGGCTGAACTACACCAAAGAGGCTCACGCCGCCTCTCAGCCATGTGCTGTGGGGTTTATGTGGTCGGTGGAGGGATTTGGGGCAGGTGGCTTGACTCTCAGGCAGCATGGCCAGCCTGGTGCCTGTGTGTGTGTGTGTGTGTGTGTGTGTGTGTGTGTGTGTGTGTGTGTGTGTGGGGCGGGGGGGGGGGGGCAGAGTTACGGTTAGTAATTAAGTCACATTATATAATGCTGGTCTCAGGCCACCCTCTACTGCCACTGCAGGTCGTTGCCTCTCGGAGACCCTACAGCAGTGCTGACATAAGCCCCACTGGGGTATTTTTAACTACATGACATCAGAGATTAACACCATTACACAGCAAAGGCTCTCCTGTTTTTCTGTACCAATGTATTTTTTTACAATATGCCTGAATTATACAACACATATCATTCATGTCACATAGATCATACATAACACCTAGATGGAAATCCTAGAGCTACATTTGGTAGCTGACAATCGGTCCACCGAGGCCCCTGCCTTCAACTGCCACCTGATCCACACTGTGTCTGACTCCCCACGGCTCCTCCTGCAGGTTGTGGGCCCATAGGAGGGAAGACCCATGTAATCACTTTGGGCCATGGGTAGTGGCCCGACCACCGGCCTCTCACCTACAAGCTCTACCCCAGGCCTGGTTCCAGGGCAGAGCTCCAGTTTCCCTGATTCTGTTCATCACCTTAATGGACAGAATTTCTAGGCGTAGCAGAAGGGCAGAGGGGGTCAGGTTCAGGTCTTTGCTTTTAGCAGATGATGTGGTTCTGTTAGCTGTGACCTTCAGTATACGCTGGAGCGGTGTGCCGCTGACTGTGAAGCGGCTGGGATGAGGATCAGCACCCCCAGGTCTGAGGTTAGGGTTCTCAAGCAGAAAAGGGTCCGTGTTGGGGTTACTGCCTCAAGCAGTGGACTTTAAGTATCTTGGCCTCTTGTTCACGAGTGAGGGAAGAAGGGAGTAGGAGACTGACAGGCGGATCAGTGCAGAGCTTTGGGTAGTGTACAAAAGAATGCAGAGATACAAGAGGTAGAAATGAGAGTGTCTGGGCTTAGCCTTAGAGATGGGGTTAGGTGCTTAGACATTTGGGAGAGGCTCAAAATAGAGAATCAAAAGAGCCAGATGAGATGGTTTGGGCATCTATCAAGGATGTCTCCTGGATATGTAATTTCCAGGAGGATAAGCGGTGGAGAACGAATAAATGAATGAATAAAAATTATAGTTCTTGGATGCTCAGGGCACTACTAGAGACATACCTGAGGCGTGTACAGGCTGTTAATCATATTTTTGTGGACATGGGACCACTGGCAGCTGGTGCAGTCAGAGTTTCTGTGCATGATCAGTTTGCCATCATACTGCTCTGAAAACCCTGATGCTAATTAGCAGGGGCAGCGTTTCTCTTCTGTTATCTAATCTGCCACATGACAGCACCATGTGGGGCATGAGGGGAGGCCGCCAAGGCCAGCGGAGGCAGCTAGTCTAGCTGTGTCCGGCTGACAATTGGCTCTCTTCTGTTCCCTGGGAGGCACCTGTCTCTCTGCTTCCCAGAGGCTTGCACTTTCTTGCTAACTCGTGCCCTAGCACTGTGGCATCCCTTATATCCATAGCAACCACCCAGGGGGTGGAGGTGTAGGTACCGTTTGGCAGACAGGGGCTGCTGCTCAAAGCCAACGGGCTTATTGCTATTTTACTCTCCAGGGCAGTCTGGAAAGAGTCCCTACAGGACCCTTACTGGGAATACGCACCTCGTCCATGGCGGGTCAATGTAGCGCCATCCATTGGGCATCCTGAGAGTCTCAGACTGGTAAAGGACCATCTGAAAACCCCCGTTTGTCCAAGCTGTATGCAATGCCGCTCGACTGCAGAACCAGTCAAGGGAGAATCGGCCTGCTCCTGTGAACTGGGCTGCCGCTCGACTGCAGAACCAGTCAAGGGAGAACCGGCCTGCTCCTGTGAACTGGGCCGCACAATGCTCGATGACACAGCAGAGGACTGTACAACACAATCCAGCAAGTCATGCCTGAAAGGAGCTGATATGGGCTTTGTTTTCACAGGCCGTCGGTTGCTAAGAGGCAGCCGGTGATGTAACAGCCTCCTCTGTGAATATGTTAATCTGCCATCTGGCGGGACCGAGAGCGGACATGCGAGGAGGTACTGGCTTGCATTACAGACATGAGTTAAAGGGGTTAGTATCGCATTACATCGGGGTGCTAACAGACGAGCTGGCTGTTAATTGATTTTCCTGTTTTCAACCTTTGTCCCCAAAACAAATAGTACCTATGCTGTTTAATATAGTCAGTGAGTCAATATATCATTTATATAGAGCAATGTTTGGTAATAGATTCATATACAAAGCAAGTTATTGTATCTTATGTATGTAAAGCAGTGCTTGGTGAAAGGTCAACAACATGATTTATGCAAACAATTCAATGATAGGTTACTATAAAGTATATACATGTAAATCATAGATCAGTGAGTGGGTAAATCATGTCTTATTTCTGTTAATCACACACAAAGCTACTTTGGCCCATGACTTATGATTTTTTGGTGCAAGGTATAGCTGAATGTGTTTGCAATATATTTATTTGACTGTTGAAAAGTAAATTTAACATAATGTTTATGTAGAGCAGTGATGATAAGTTGGGGATGATTGGAACAGGAATTCATTTGCCAGAGTAAATTTTAAAATTGGCCTAAAAAATATCCGGGCCACTTTTAGAGGGCCCTTGTAGACTCCCAACATTATGCGATAAACCACCATTGGTTTGAAAAACTCTGCATATCATCTAAATGTATGATAATAATGACAGTAAGAAACTGCATAGGCACAATTATACATGTAATGAACATGCTGCTATAAACTATGACTGTATAAGGTGAACATGACATTGGCCCACCCCTAGTGGGCGCTCCGTGTGACCCAAATCGCTCAGACCCCCTCCTTTCATCAGGGACCCCACTGGGGGGCTCAGAGCCCATTTCCCCATGGGCCTGGCGCCAACCTGGGCCCAGTTTTGGGGGAGAGGAGGTTCCGGGATGGGGAGGTCTTTGGAGCCTGTGTCCACATTCCCATCAGTCACCTAGCAACGTGCCTTTTTATACCATTCTAGAACATCTGCCCCCCACCCCCACCCCCCAGTCCGGATGATGTTATACAAGGAAGGCTTCCATCGCAACATCAAAGGACCACAGATGAGGATGACTCTCAGGAAATCTCTGTGTCTTGTGTCCTCATGTCCTCCTCTGTGTGGCATTTTGCCTGAAAACGTCCTGCAATTGTCGGTGGTGCCACACTCCAGGAGGCTGATATCACATTTCTGTCACTCGGAGTGAGTAAGAGAACTGTCTGTCACCTTAACAGTGATCCAAAAACCAGCACACAAAAAGCAAAAAACTGAAATAAAATGTACTCTGAAAGTGTTAGATATGAAGCCATGTAGCTGTGTGTCTCCTTTCCCTTTCGTACAGACCGAGCTTCCTGCTGTGAGAGACTGCACAGCTGCATCTGCGAGGTCTGCAGGCCAGTTAGCCTATTAGCAGGAACGTCTGACAGCTGACACTGTGATTTACTGAGGCTGCTCTGTATCTGCTCAAAGGGCAAGGGGGCATCTTACTGAGGGAGTCCCAAAAGTGGCGTAAGTGCCGTCACACAGTCAGAGCAGGAACATCAGTGACATGTGAACTGAGAATTACATGGGCCCTGAGTGAATCCGACGGCCGACTGGTGTGGTAGGCGGCCTGCCAGGCTTGCAGCACTAGAAGCAGCTCTAGAATTTTGGCCTCATGAGCTGGACTGACTGATATTTAGGGAGATATATTAGGTACACTACAAGATGCTGGGAAAGAAGCCACAGTTTCCAGATTAATGTTTATAGCCATCAGAAACCAAAACTCATGTTAGCAACTTCGTACATCATCAATCACTGGCGAAACAAAGATTGGGCATCCATGAGTTTAAAATATATACTCAAAAGCGACTTATTAGGCCTTCTGTGATTGTGCTAGAAGCGAGGGGTTATTTCTGGGTGAGTTGTTGAGTGCTCAGTCGAGTGCTGCCTTATCTAATTTTGGACAGCTGGGTTCCAGGGTGAGGGAGGCATGTTCAACCTCCAGGTGGTCAACCAGCCATGAAGATGTAGAGGATGGCCCAAGATGGCTTACGGGAGCTTAAGTAAAGTCGCCATGCGCTGACATACACCTTCAGGCTGTCTTTGTGCACTGGAAAAAAACTATAACAACCAAAGCCAAGGTTGAATTTATCGGCAATTCACACCAAAGTTCTGGAACCTGGTCCCTAGTTACAAATTCTTTTGTAGCTTCTGGCCGCTTTCTTGTGTTGCTTTCACACCATACAAGATTACCTTGGACCTTTATGCTAAATAAGCATGGGAGATGCAAGAAGTTTGTAAGTTAAACTTCACACATAATTTTGTACGAAGCTACCGCACCACCCCAAAAGAACGGGCGATGAACAAGTCATTTTGTTAGTTATTGGGAGGGGAGGGGGATCAGTTTCAATCAAAATGGGACAGAGCCTTTTATTTGTATTTTATTTATATGACCCGCAACATGTTTATAATTCTTAATAATATGGCCAGCAGATCTTTTGTTTCCTACAGAATAAAAAACAATGTAACATTATCTTGCTGGCGCTAGCAAGTTTCACCGCCTGCATCAGTGATAATAGACAAAAAAGTGCATTGATTGAATTTTGCAATACAGAAATATGGGGGTGCATGCAAAAAATGTATTCATTGATGCATTAAATGTAACTGAGGTACAAAAATAATTCCATCTGCTCAATGTTTGCTCCACTACTCCTATCCCTTTTTCTGAAAGTTAATGTCGGTGCTTATAGTCAACCAAGCACCAAGCTATCTTTGTAAGTGCCTCCCCGAATGAAAATACCTAGTCTGGAGTAGGTACTAAAAATAGTATTCCAGAACTGCCTCTGAGGAAGTACAGTCGGGCCAGGTTCCTGTGGTGTGAACACGAAAAAACACCCTGGCTCTGGAAAAAGGTTCTGGTTCTTGAAAAAAGCATGGTGTGAAAGTGCCCCATGATCACAGTGAAGATGCCTTTATGACGCCTGAAGAAGCAGACAGAAGACAGGATCTTCTGGAGGAATGGTATCTATATGGTTACCCAACAGCATGCAGTAATAATTACAATGAAAAGGTATCTTCACGGTTCGACTGGTTGCTGCCATAATGAAACACTACAAATTGATTTCCATGTAGGCATCTGATGACCTTCGCGTCTTCATACACGACTTTCCGAATCGCTGACTCCATGACTTGCTGACTCTGAATGTCTGAATTGCTGACTTGCCGGCTCACTGAATCTCTGACTCACTAAATCTCTAAATATTTGATTTGTTCTCTCTCTGACATGCTGACTCTCTGACTGTTTGACTTTCTGACTCACTGACACTGAATCTGACTTACCGACTTTCTGACTCTGAATTACTGAGTCGCTGACTCACTGAATCTCTGACTTGCCTACAATGAATCTCTGACACTGATTCACTGAATCTCTGGCTTGCTGACTCACTGACTAGGTGCAGCAGGAGATGCAAGGCTAAGTAGGAACCAGGGAGAGGAGACAGTCCGCCACTGGGCAGCCAGTGTGGATGCTGACCATGTGGAGGTCCCGACAGTGCCTGAAAATGAGTTCGGAAGATTCCAGACAAGGCTACTGCTAATCATTCATCCCTTTGCAATGACCAGGTGCTGCCAATGACAGCACTTATAAATCGGGCAAAAAGATTAAAGTGCCCAGTGGATATATGGCAAATAATTATACTTCTCCTGCAATTCCTGTAAACTCCCCACCCTACCCCATCCTGCTGGTTAGCTGATTGGCTGATCTCATGCCCGTTCCCTCTTATGGCAATATGTAAGCTTGTAAAAGCCGCATCATTTCATAGCAGACAGAGACAGTGGGAGTCAGCGCCACGTGGGAGAGGGACCAGGCCTGATTCAGTCACACGGTGCATCGGGATCGCGGCCCGCCGCTCGCCGGAGGATGGCGGCTACATCCTGTACCCGTGATGTGAGAAGCTGCGGCATGCGGCCAAGCTGAGGCAGCGCTGCAAGGCCTTCAGGGCGTTTGCCGTCATGCAGGAAGACAGGCAGTGAAATGTAGGCTGAATGTGAGAATCAGGAGATAGACTGAATAACACAGAGCCTCCAAAGGGAACTGCAGCTATCCATGACACTGGTCTTAATTCAGCTTATATATGTAATAATACTAACTGCAAAAATGTAAAGTTAACAAACGTATAATTAAGCCACATGAGGAAGCATCAGTAATAAGGCTGGGGTGAGGTGGGTCCATGTGGTCCTGGGGGAGGGGGGGGTCATGTGACCATTACCCATGGTGACTTCCACCATCCCTCATTTAAAGTTTGATTTAAATAGCTGCCCTCATTTCTTTCTTGCTGTTGGTCAACAGACCGAGAGAGGGAGGCGGCCTCCAGCGGAGACCAGCGTAACGGCTTCGCTGATTCCGCTGTTTTTCCCCTCTTTCCTTCCCTCACCTTTTCAGGTACGAAATCCACCTGCCATTAAAGTGCCTCTGTCTCCTTAATATACACAGCATATGCATCAACAGCTCCGACAAGTAAAAGACTGGATCTTCAGGGCCGCGGCGCTCCAAATCTCAGCCGCTGCTGTTCTGCTCCCTGAAGCGTGAATGATGTGATTTAACCTGCTGTTACTCTGTACTTTTCTATGCCCCCACCCACCCACTCGGGCTGCTTTGCAGTAAAGTGGTTCTGTATCATCTCCAGTCCACAATGTCACCGCGGCAGCTGTACATCAGCCCAGCAGGGACCCTGCCTTCCTGTGAGGGAGTTTCTGCCTAACTGAGTCACTGCCTTCCCATGAGTCCCTGCCTCCCTGTAATTCCTAGCTTTCCTGTCGGTTTCTGCCTTTTATGAGTCCCTCTTCTTTATGAGTCCATGCCTTCCTGTGAGTGAGTCCCTCCTCCTTGTGAGTCCCTGCCTTCCTGTGAGTGAGTCCCTCCTCCTTGTGAGTCCCTGCCTTCCTGTGAGTGAGTCCCTGCCTTCCTGTGAGTGAGTCCCTCCTCCCTGTGAGTCCCTGCCTTCCTGTGAGTGAGTCCCTCCTCCCTGTGAGTCCCTGCCTTCCTGTAAGTGAGTCCCTCCTCCTTGTGAGTCCCTGCCTTCCTCCCTGTGAGTCCCTGCCTTCCCATGAGCCCACTCTCCTTGCTTCTTTCTATGCCTCCTGCATACAAATTCGCAAGGCATGTTTCAAAATACTTCTGAAATGCATAAAAGGCTTTTGGAAAGTGGAACCAGGTGCTGGGGCCATTACCGCTATTCGCATCAAAGTGGTACATCACTGCCACAGGGCTTTCATCAGCTATCGTCTGCAGTGATACCCAAAATGAATCGCGGAGACCTTAATGAGCCCGAGCACAGCAGCCTGTAGGTATGTCCAGGGTGTGTGCCTGTCATTATGGGTGTCCATAAATATTTTAGGAATAAAACTCAGTGGCTTGATATTTTTAACCTGGAAAGGCACAACATCAAGATGTATAAAGATCAGCAGCCATGGGGATAGCAGACCAGTATCATCTGCAATCCCCATAGCTAATCTGCTCTTTACACCCTGGCTCACATTTATAAATACTGTATTGAATACTCTCATTCACATAAATACTCATTATTGTTGTGGACACTTCATGTACAGTACTGTGCAGAAGTCTTAGGCAGTGAAAGAAAATGTTTATGGCTATTTATCTTGGTAATACGTTTATGTTTACTCAGAACAAAACAATTAACATGACAACATATGCAAATTAATGGTAGCACAATAAAAATGAACAAGAATTTCATTTGTTCTCAAAAAAGTTACGGGTATCTCGTTGGATGGCGAGATAAGCTCTGATCTGCTTGCCAAACCTCTCCTCAGGGGTACATCAGCCATTCTATATGTTCATTGAATTTCTCCACCAGCTCAATTAATTAATCACCCTGATTAGTTAAATAAATTAATAGGATACTGAGTAACCAGACAAGGTGGGGTAGTGGTCGAGTCAAAAAATACATGAGTGTATTGGACAGTTGCTGCAAATACTGTAGTGAGTTTAGGAGATGACTTGAAATGGCTAAGCTGACACACTTTGACAGACATAATGTCAGTTTTACACCATTTAAATATAATTTTCTGTGACTGCCTAAGACTTTTGCACAGTACTGTATATTACTTGTCTTGTATATAATCTGTATATGACTTACATTGAATTTTATGTTCATTGTCTGTGTAACCTCCTGAGACCCCACCCATTCATTCATGTCCATTGTAGTGGACATTTTATTTTTGCATCTATGTTAGGAAACGTATTTATTCCTGTTGTACACTAAAGAGGACATGCTGTGAAATTAAAAACAAAAATAAAAAAATTTAAAAAAATCGTAAATTGTAAAATTGTAAGATGTCTTATTTCTTCCAAAGACAAATAACCTAAATTGAAGGACACTTTTTTCCTTGGGTCTCAGGAGGGTATTGTGTGTCTAACTTGAGAGACACCGCCACTCGGAACCAAATTCCTTGTGTGAGTTAACACACTTAGCCAATAAATCTGATTCTAATTTTGATGGCACGTTTAAGGAAATAACAGAGAGACCTGAAGGGGCTTCCTGGTCACAGTGCCCAGACCTGAAGCACTTGATCATATCTCACTGCGGTGACGCCGGACTGAGCTGCCACTGCACCTTGCAGGAGAGGCGGAGCGAGACCTGGACACGTGGCCCATTACCGCTCACCATCTGCTGCTGAAAATGGGTCAAAGGCACAAGCGCATGACACCAGGGCACATCCTGCCGCGGCTGGCGGCTGGAGATCGGTTTCAGCTCTGCGTGATGAGGTCAGGGCTCCAGAGGTTGGACGTGTGGGCTGCTGTTCCTGGTGCGAGCAGGTCGTGATTTATGTAATCGGGACCCCCAGAGGACTCGCACCCCATATGTATGTCTGGGGAACATGACAGAATAGACTGAGAGATTCACACGCACCGCTGACTCTGGTGCACAGTGCGAGTTTATACCATTCCTCTATCTTACATAGGAAGTGTGATAACCTTTATGGTAAATGGACTGCATTTACCATAACTTTATGGTTATGGTTGTCGACTTTGGTCAGCTAGCTGGCTTGAGATTGTCAATTCGTGACAAGTCTGCACACACATGCACAGGCATTTGCATGCATGTAACAGTTTTTTCTCACCATGTAAATAGTCTTTAGGGCTTGCAAACAACCCTGATGCTTTTGATGTAGCCCATGTTGTGTCTCGCCAGATGCAAGAGTAGGCAGCCATGTTAAGGTTCGATATAAGGTTAATGATTAAGAGTTGTTATTCAGCTAAAACTGCCTGGGTTTCCCTTCAAATGATTTTCATCACAAAGGTAATTTAAGGAAAAGGAACCGAAAATATGGAGTTGCCTCCGATGTTTCCGTTTGTTGCACAATGTCTATTGCAGGTCTTTAAAATCTCCTGACTCTGGTCAGTATTAAACACCTGTTACCTAATCGCGAACCGTCGGTCAGGTAAAGGACTGATGGTGAAAATTGGCTGGATAGCAGTCTATTTCAGGACGTAACCTAATGGATAAGGCTGAAAAATGTTCATACACACAAGTCACCTCTAATGTTTAATCGTCATCAGCGGGCGTCCATTGTGTGTGGTTTATTTATGGACCCCGGTTCCGCGGTCCGTGTTTATTTGTCAAACACCGAAAGCACAAATCGGTTATATATTCCAAGCTACGCGTCTGTTACAAACCTCATATATGACATGCAATGCGTCGTATTCTGACATTTTGTCGTTTTGCTTAAAGAGACGTGGAAAGACACTTGGAGGTTGACGGCGATTTTTGTGCATAAGTGCACGTTAGTGTTTGATTACATAAGAGTAATGAAGCCATCGGGTTGTTGCCTAAGATTACAAATTCATTCGCTTAGCAGCTTAAAACATTCTTGCAAAAAAAGCGCAGTTAACTGTATTAACTCTTTCCACCTTGCAACGTCTATAAACCTTTTATAAAATAAAAAGGGGAAAAGGCCAATTACACAAAATTGTTATGTATTTCGTAGTAATGCATGCACTGTCCTTGCATATGAAGTCAATTCCCAACCAGTTTATGACTTTCAAGCATTCAATTCAGAATAAATAAATGTTTTGTTACTGTATTAGCCCTATGTAATAAACCGTCCAGTCAAAGTTATCTCGCAGAGATCGCATTGCATATGTGCTGTACGGAGACGCTGACGTCCCCTAAGGATGAGCGGCACAGTGCAGCTGGGGGTGTACAATGAGGTTTTTTTCCCCTGGAAATGGCTCTTACTGATAAAGCCGAATTAATATGCTGCTGTCCTGGCAGCGACCATCGCGTCGGGGGCACGAACGACAGCAACACAACACAACGGTGAGACAAATTCAAGGAGAAAATGGTTAATGGTTATAAACACGCTGTTGCATGTCAGGAGAGAATTAACATAGTGCGGTGGTAAGCACTGTAGGTGGAAAGAGTATGCCAGCAGTGCAGCTGTCTCCGTGCCTGCCGGGAGCATCTTAGTTACATTATCTGCCAACTTACTTTTGGTGATATTTTGCAGCCCGAGTACGTCTTCTGGGGAGATCAGGGGCTTTCGGAGCAGCTCCTCCTCCGTGGTCACCGGCACCCCCGGCTCTGAGTCGCACCCTCTCTTGACTTTCATTTCCAGCTGCGGCTTGGGCTTGGCGGTCGCTGGGCTGTGGCGGGGTCTCTTATCACTACTGTCCTTATTATTACCGGCTTTCTTGGAGCTGCTTTCAGATTCGCCCTGGCTATCGCGACCGACTTCTCTACTGGCACAAGAATAGCTCATCCTTCGTCCCTCCTCCCCCAGCCTGGTAGATAGATTGATACGAAACAGTCACTCCCCCCACCCACCCCTCGCAAAGGCTAAGCCTTCACTCCTCTGCGTGAATCGCCTTTCTTTAAATCGGTCCCTTCAGTTCAGTGATGGTGCGATCAGCCGCTGTGGAGCCGCACAGATCGCGTGTGTGCGCGCACGCGGCCGCGCACTGGCTGCGCACCTGACCGCACAGCAGCGCTGGCACACGGTCCGCGCCATGGCAAAGCAACAAAAGTGTTATTATGGCCGGAAGACGAGTGTCCCCTCAGGTTTTCACCGTTGGAAAAGCGTGAAAAGTGAGCTACGGAGCTTTTGTGTACCGTCGCTGTTAGAAGCCAGAGACTCCGCAAGATCAAACCGCAAGCCGTAACATCAATAGTAGAATGCCAGCGGTTGATTCAAGGCTCAAGGCGTAGTTTTATTTTCTGACCCGAAACCAGACCGTCAGAGTATATTGAAAGGAATTGCGTAACATGCATTTCCATGAACATGTGGACTGTTGATGATATTTTAATATTTTATCGTTTGATAACGGCTTTCTAACTGACTAGGCCTATGTCACAGTTTGAAGTAAAGCATTAATCATGTACCTTACGCACAATCCTCGGGGGCAGTTCCTGATATATTTGCAGTAGCCTGTGTGAAAAACCAGCAGAAGACATGCACGAAACAGAATTCAGGCAAGACACTTTAATGACATGATGAAAAGACATCCACGTCTATTTTAAAGCATGGTGCGTAATGAATAGAATTAGATAAAAACAAATTCCCATGCACCAACCCACTGCATTGATAGGACTGCATCGGTTTCCAGATGTCAGGATCCCTGAGAAAGATGTGAAGTAGGTAGACCCGTTACTGTCCAGTTATGGTAAAAAAAAAAAAAAAAAAAGTAGAATGAAACGACTGTCCAGAAGAAAGGAAGAAAAAAAAGCAAAAATTCCACATTGTGGTGTCATTTCCTTGTCATTCCACATCTCCTTTTGACATACATCTAATCGGAGCGTGGTAAGCACATTTTTATAATATTGTGGCTGGATCCAGTTACCAATCATGGCGATACTATTGTCCTATAGTAATTACTGAGGGCAGTAGTACAAACTGCATCTGATGGTTCTTATGCTTCATGACTGATGATAGTTTTATTTTGTCAGCAGCTGATGACGTGTTCGCCAGAATGGACGCTGGCTCAACTTGGCTGCTCCTACAGCCCCATGATGAAGCGGCCCTTGTGGTACGTCTGTGAGTCCTTCGCACGTCGGATAGACTGGATCTGGGGGTGGCGGGCACCCCAGTTGTTCCAGTGTGGATAGGTACCACACTCGAGCACGTACTGGTAGCCACGGTAACCAGGATACTGGTAGCCCACCCAACTGGTGGAGACAGAGGGAGAGAGACTTGACTAAAACACTTCATCTTTGCACATAATGTTTTCCCAAAGCGATCAGGTACATGCAGGAAACACTAAGAAACAAAATTATGTGAAAAATTATTCAGCTTGTAGTATGATGGGTAAAATGTAGAAAAAGAGTCTTGCAGGATTTCACTTACACTCCACCAGTGACCTGGATGCTGGCCACGCGGTCCTGGAAGCTGTATGACCACAGACTGGGGATGTCCTCATCACAAACCTCCATCTTGCGACCATCAAAGTTGGTACATTCAAACAGGCAAATCTTATGATACAAGCTGTTCTGCAGAGGGATGTCCAGGAGTGATCTGAGTTAGCATGCCGCTTATCAGACAATGGAGATTTGTGGTCTATCACTGTTAATCTGTTTCCAGAACTACATCGAACATAGTGATGAATCTGTCTGCTACACAGGCAGACCAGGTATCTTTACAGTCATTGGTGTATAGAGCTATGGTCTGATCCCAGATCAGTGTGCAGCTGACATACAGTGAAGTGACTCACCATGTAAACAGGTCTGACAGACAGGAGGTAGTCATTTCTGTAGCTGCTAGTCCAGCTGTCCCAGCGAGGGTACTCTCCTTTCTCCAGCATGAACATCTCACCCATCATGTTTTGCTGCTCATATCCCACCCACCTGCATGGGGACACGACGGCACTTAAGAAGGGACTGATGCAAAAGGGGCCGTGAGATGAATGGGCGAATGATACAAGAGGCTCCCTGCCTAGGAGTCAACCGACAGGATGCAGTTGCAAAGTAGATGATGTCATCTGCAGTACCATGTGTGGCCAACAGAGGGTATATTTTCACATGCAGGTCACGTACGACCGCGGATCCAATTGCAAACGTCACTACACATTACTTATTTAAAATATGCCACTCAAAATTTAATAAACAAAGTGGGTGGGGAAATGCCACTCAGAAAAAAATTGTATGTAACAAACAGTTATAAAATAACTCACATTTTTGTATAACATACATTGTATAACATTTGTATAACATGTTTGTTCTTTATAGACTAAATGGCATTCTATATCTTAAAGTTATTATCTAAATGGTGTGTCCTTTATATGGCAATTATTAGATTCTGATCTTTTTGAAATATATTGTGGCAGGCACTGGAAAGACTGGAAAGACTTACAGTCCACAGTCTACCCTGATGGACCTGATCCGGTCAAAACCATAATCACAGATGTTAAGACATTCCCCCGTCAGGTGCACCCTTCGGCCCTGGAAGTTCTCAAACTCGAAGAGCCAGACCTGGTCACACAGAGGAAGCAAAGCAGATGTGCATCAAGCCTTCTGCAAAGAAACCAGAAGACTGAGGCTGTGACCCTTGGTTACATTTCATCAAGCTGATGGGGGAATGGAACACTAACAAACAGCCACCTGGCAGTGGGAGTATCCTACTAGCAGGCGGGGGGGTAGTGCACTGGGGGATGATGTGCAGGTGAGATTTTTGAAGTGGGGGAGGGGGACAGAACAGAATAGTGAGCAAAACATCTCAACTTTCAAGGTTACCTAGCCTTGCAAGGCGTTTGACGAAATCTTGGCTTAATACACTAAACATTTTGATTGACACAGGTCGACATACACTATTACTTTGTTGTCTTGTATGGAACAGAGTTCGGTAACTCAGGTCCAGAGAGTAAAAGTCCAGACCGGGATTTTGTTTCAACCAACTAGTTGAGTACTCTGTGACTGTGACTCTTTATGATAGTTGGTTGAAACAAAATCTTGGTCTGGACTTTTACTCTTTGGATCTGAATTACCCAGCTGTTGTACGGAATTACCAATCATTCACACATGGCCTATTGGACAATAGCCTAAACAACAGACAGCCTTCTGTACAATGTTACAAGTTTAAATTTACTGAGCCCCAGGATACTCTAATGTTACACATGTGATGACACATTCATAGATTTATTGTTCTACTCTAACAGACATAATTTCACATTAGGTCGAACTTAAATTGTTAGCTTTCTTGCAGTAACATAAATTAGCCTGAGGTACAAGAAAAATTATGAATCGCATCCAGCGTAGGCTTGATATAAATTGTGTTGAATTGAAGTTTGCATATATCCATCCATTATCCAACCTGCTTATCCTACTGGGTCATGGGGGGTCCAGAGCCTATCGTGGAAGTGACAGGCATGAGGCAGGGAACAAGCCTGGATGGGGGGCCAGCCCATTGCAGGGCACACTCACACACCAGTCACTCACACATGCACACCTATGGGCAATTTA
>JAODJW010000036.1:11602771-11617308 GCA_026777045.1 Hyperopisus bebe | reverse complement strand
CACACCCATACATTGAGAAGTGCGTAAATGCGTGAAACAAAAAAATGCTGTGGTCACTTAATTTTTGTCCACGGCTGTATATTGTGGCGGAATGGGGCAGTTGACCGCATCAACTTAAGTTTCTGTAATGTTTAAGACTGCACTAGAGATTTCAGATATACAAATAATTGCTGTTTTGTAGCTTCCTGGAATCCTGGAACATATAACAAAATAGAAAACCTCAGCGGAAAATGGTATACTTGCGTCACCAAGTGGTCAAGAAAGGGGGATTGATTATAGAAGTTAACGATTTTTAATTTAAAAGTCCACGGCGCACTAATAGCTTCAGGTTTAGTAGCTCAAATAATAATAAACACATTCAAAAGCATTCAAAATTTATCTATATATATTTATTACCTTTTAATATTCTTAATTCAATTTCAGAAGTCAATCGCAGAAATAAACAATATAATTTCTATTTAATCCCGCTAAATTTAAGATCATGGATTATTTTCTCCTACTTATGACAAAGGGAATCTCATTTTCAAACAATAAAAAATTCATTTAACCTGATGCCGCTAATGAGGCGAGCAGTTTGTACTGCGACCTTAACACAAGCCCCGCTCCCGGATGATGACGCGCACGAAGCTCCGCCTCTCTCCGGGGTTAAAGGGAAGTTGTAAGTAAGAAGGAATCTGGTCAAAAGATCAAGAGATCGGCTAAGGATCTATCTGGGGCCTGATTCGGACTGGGTCAGGAGATAGGAAGTGGGCCAGGAGTGCCGGGAACATGTCGGAGCAAAATCAGCGGCGGTCGCGCTCGCTGGCCGGCCGGAAGCTCTCGCTTTGGGGCTTCTTTTTGGGCTGCGCGTTCGCGGTGGCTCTCAAGCTGCCGTATGTCAGCGGGGCTCGGGTGCTGAGGAGCTCGCCGGAGGAATCAAGTCCGGAAACCTATGATCGATACTACGACTACGAGGAGCTGAGCAGGCTGCTGAAAGCGCTCGCCCTCCGGTACCCGCACATCGCCAACCTGTCCAGCGTTGGCCGCTCGGTCGAGGGTAGGGAGCTGTGGGTGATGCGCATCACCGCGGAGCCGGGCGCCGACGTGCCGGGGAGACCCCGCTTTAAGTACGTGGGGAACATGCACGGCGACGAGGCGGTCTCCAGACAGGTGCTGGTCTACCTGGTGGAGCATCTGCTGGACCGCTATGGCGAGGACCCCCGGGTGACGCGGCTGGTGAACAGCACGGACATCTACATCATGCCGAGCATGAACCCGGACGGCTTCGAGCGCTCGGTGGAGGGGGACTGCGAGGGCAACCACGGCGGTCGGGAGAATGCCCTCAACCAGGACCTTAACCGCAGCTTCCCCGACCAGTTTAAAACCGACGATGTCCAGGAAGACACCGTTCCCGAAGTCCGGGCCATAATGAAGTGGATCCTAGAGAAAAGGTAAAGCTTTTGTTTTTAACTCTTGTGAACACCTGCTCTGACCTCTGCTTTACTTATGCGGAAAAGTGTCTGCAGGATCCTGTGATTTAGTTAATACACTGAGGTTTAGTGTTGATAACTTCCAGGTTCTTTCGTGCAGCCTGGTAGTAATAGACCAGAGCGGCTGGACTGCAGGAACCGCAGCTGTCGCACCAGCCGTCAGATGTCTCGTCATGTCTGGTCCCCGATGACAGAATATAAACACCTGTTTGAGTCCCTCAGTGACCCGGAACATAGATGGTGTGAATATTGCTCCATCTCTTTAGTGATACAGCTGCCCCTCTTCCTCTGTCCCTCCATCTTAGGTTCGTCCTCTCTGGCAACTTGCACGGCGGCACTGTGGTGGCCAGCTACCCGTTTGACGATTCGGCATCGCACGACCTCACGGGGCACTACAGCCGCTCCGCGGACGACGCGCTCTTCAGGTATTTGGCCCGCACCTACGCGGACCACAACCCTATAATGAGGACCGGGCGGCCGCAGTGCCCGGACACGCCGGGGGAGACCTTCGAGGATGGCATCACCAACGGGGCGCAGTGGTACGATGTGACGGGTAAGGGCCTGCCTGCTGTGCTCTCTCTAAATCCCAGTCCATGAAACAGAGACGGTTCTTAGTTGCTATGGTGATAGCCTCCCCCCCCAACACCATGTGCCAAGCATGTGCTTGTTTTTTGTCGCCTTAATAGCGACAATTATAAGCAGTATTGCTGTGCAGTGGTGTTTTGGAATTTTAAGTCAATTGCTTTGAAGTAATCTGTTTCTGTTGTGTCAGGATAAGGCTGTGTTCTGTTACACAGCTGTTGTGTTTGTTTTTCTCATAAAAATGTGAAGTGTTTCTGGATTTGGACAGTTGGTGAGCGGGGTTGATTTTCCTTGTTGATGTTTTGTGTGCCTTTGTAGTTAAGGTGTTCATTTGAGCCTAAATTTGTCGTCTGCCCACGCTGATTATGGGTTGTCGTACAAACACGTCGCATAAACTTGGCTTCTACCCTGAATGTTCCATAGAGACGGTCACCAGCATCTGAGCTGAACCACCAGCATGACAGGCCCAAATTCTCCTGGCAGGACTCCACTGTCTAAACTGGCATGTTCCTATCTCATGCTGTCCTGATCTCATACGTTTTTTGTTTTGTTCATCAAAACAATATGTAAAATATTTTTGACCTTTCTTGTATTTAAAGCTTGGCAATTCTTGTGCTTTGTTTTGGGCTGGTATCTGTACTGGTCCAGTGACCATTGTAAAGTGAGGCATTTATCCCAGACTGCTGATTTGTCTGCCTGTAATGTTGGTCAGAAATCTTGAGATTAAAATCCTGCCATAGAAACCATAAATAACCTGATTTAATTCTACCTACTTAGTTGCCAACCAACAGGCACTGTTAATGCAAGGAGTGTTCAGAAAGGCTGCTCTAAAATGCTATCAGGATCACTTGAGGACATGGTCTGTTTACTGAGACACACCAGATCGTACGAACCAGGAGCCGTGGGGGACGATTTGTTCCTTTCAGGAGCCATGTTGGGTGCTGTCGTTTGCCGCTGACCTCAGCGCTGCTTGCTAACCTGGTGACATCATGGTGTTTCTGGCAAGGCCTTGTAACCACGCCCAGGCCACGCGCAGTCATGCCCGCTCGGTCTGCACCCTTTATTCCACAGCTATGGTCTACCTGGTGTCTAGTTGCACTCGTGTAAGGGCATCTCAAGTTCCTGCAGCCTGTGTGGACACCCCCCCACCCCCCACCCCCACCCAGAGTAAGCAGGAAACCCTATCCGGATGTTTAGTCTTACATTTGTTGTCCCGTGTCCTGGAAGCAGCAAACGGTCAGAGCTGCCATGTGTGTTGTAACTCATTCTGGCCTGTTTCATTCCAGTCGCCACATCGATGGGTGGGATTCCCGCTTTACAGGAACGTTAATGAGTAACTAGAGAAGCAAATAACACTGGTTTGGAAAGGGATCCTTTATCCTAAACACCATTATCGTTCTGTTCCGTGGGGCAAGATCAGTTTGCCTTTTGTACAATATTCATACATTGTTATTCAAAATAGATAGGGTTTTTAAAATGCTGCACTGAGCTTGTACTCCGTGCTCTAAGGGTCCTTGTTTGACATTGTGAGGGCTTTAATCTCGGCTTCTTGTGTCGGCCTCTTTGGTCTTCCTGTATGGCTGCATTATTCCTCTGGAATTTGCTTCCTATGCCGTGCTGGAGACTCCGTGGTTCCGATTCAGGATACAGCCCCCCCAGACTGCATTCTGTGCAAGTGTGCCTATAGGTGTCCTAAAGTTACGTTTCAAAAGTTAAAACTGCTTTTGTTCTTTTATGTGCATTAGAGTTAATCGCTAATGGTTCAGGTTGGGTTATTTTGAAGAGGAGCCGGTTTCGACGCAGCAGTCATTATTTTTTTTGGTGTGTCCAACCGCAGGACCCAGACGGAAAGCTTAAGAGATCATATCACACCTCTGGGGAGGTATCATGAGCTGGCTGTTATGATGAATGTGTCTGGTGAAGCTTCTCACTCTAGGTCTGTGGTTCTTGTGCTGCTGGTCCCAATTCGCAAACTGCCGTCGGTCTCGTGAAGGTGTGAGATCATACATGTCATCAGATAATGGAATTGGGTCTGTGCCACAGGAGTTAGGATTTGTTAGGACACGGGGGGGGTGCCACAGATAAGTGATACTTCTGCTCATAGTCTTCCAAAGTCAGTGTGTTATTTTCCACCACTAGCAACTTGTTAAGTCTGAAGAGGATGTGGAGTCTGAAACCAGGCTTCCCGGATATAAAATTGCCCCGTAAGAATGTCTTCAGTGGGGTGTTGTTCTTCAGAAATTGTCAAGTTGACATTTCTGCTAAAATGGTTGTGGGTTCTGGGTAGGGATTCCCCTTAAACAAAGATCTGAGTTCTTCTTCTATTAAACTTCTGTTGCTTGAAATTGCTGATCTGTTAATGAGCTGCAGACAGGAGTGTTGAAGCAAACCCGTCACCCAAAACGCGGCTTGTCGTGCTATTCCTGTTTTTAATTCTCAGCTACGTTTAAAATTGTGCTGCGGTTTGTTAGCCTTCCCCGGCCGGCTGCAGGAACGCTAAAGTAATGTTCGTAGAAATCCGAAACCCCGGGAAAGTACTGTGTGCTTTTCCGTGTGTTTGCTGACTTCCTCCTGTGCGGGGTTTACGAATGCCTTTTGATCTGCTGCCCCGGGCTATGTGTTGAGTAATGGCCTCTTTGTGTATCTTGCCGCCCGCGCCCGGGTTCAACATGCCCACCTCACGGATATGCAAAAGTCAGAACTGGGCGGGGCTTGTGCAGCGCAGTGGGCGTCATGGGAGCCTTCTCTGGCGGCCATGCTATTATAAGTGTCATGGAGTATCCATGCATGTTGTGACCAGAAGAGTCCTGCTAAGCCCGCAGGCACGAGACAGCATCTGCGGTGAGCTTTTGCTTCTCGCAATTGTCTGCCTTTGTGAAACCAGTAGGTCGTTCCAGTTCACTTCCCAGGATGCCCAGAGCCCAGGAATGCTGCTATGGAAGCTTCTAGTTCTAAACCCTTCTTCTTTTAATCAGTTCTCATATTGCTACAATCAGTCCATTTATTTCATTGTAGAATAATGATTCATAATTCTTCCAGGCTGTTCTGATTGTCTGTAACTGGTTTGGGGTGGGTGGGGGATAGACATGCCAAATATTATAGATTCCCCTGAAACTCAGTTGAAGGCCAATTTTAAGTAATCATTATTGGAGTTTCCGTCATGTGACTTGTCACATGACCCAGCTTGCATACTGAAACTGGGAGGGGCTGGAGCTGATCTCTAAACAATGACGGGCAGTTTTGTGTGAGCTGTTGGTCTCCCGCTTCCATTGATGCTGACGCGTGCTTTCCCGTCTAGCCCTGAGGAGGAGCCACGGTGGCTTTTGCTGCATGTCACCTCCTATAATGCTCTAATGTAGCAGATTGTATGATACTTTAGTATTTTAGGAATCGGAGACTGTTATTAAACATTTTTTGTGTTGACATCCATCCTTTGTTTCCCGATGAGACCTCGGATTGGCTGATAGATCAGCGTCTTTTACAGAGTCGATTATCCTCCTGTTGCCTCCTGCTGCTGTTCCCAAGCTGACTTGGGATGTATCTTTGGGGTGTTCAGGTGGGATGCAGGACTTCAACTACCTGAAGGGCAACTGCTTGGAGATCACAATGGAGCTGAGCTGCTGCAAACACCCGTCGGCTTCAGCACTGCTCTCCGAGTGGGAGAACAACCGCGAGTCCCTGCTGGCATACATGGAGAAGGTGGGCATGGCGGCAGGCTGGGGCGGTGAGGGGGGCGGGGGGGGCTTTCCCGTGAGGCCGGCTCCCTGAATTCCCGACGGACATCCTCCATCAGGTTCACATCGGTGTCAAGGGGTACGTCAAGGAGGCGAGGAATGGGACGTCTCTTCCAGACGCGACTGTGTTGGTGGAGGGAATCAACCACAACGTGACCACAGGCCAGTTCGGAGACTATTACCGGCTCCTGCTGGCGGGGGCTTATAACATCACAGCCAGCGCTGCGGGGTGAGTCCTGTACTGAACAGCAGCCCCAGGCAGCCTTCCACCCCACTGCCACCATACCAAAGAAGCCTGTTTTATTCACCATCCCCAGTCATGTGATGACGTCACAAAGTCGGCTTTTCGTGCTTGAACTGTACTCTGCTGTTGGTTTATCTTCATGGGTCCTGCATGCGTTTTTATACTCCAGCTCCCAGAATTCAATGCATGCTGTCTCTGGTTGGTGCAGGTACAAGTCCATGACTGTCCAAGGTGTGCAGGTGGTGGAAAATGAGACCACAGAGCTGAACTTCACCTTGACAGCTCTGGATCAGGCGGGGTCTGCCGGCATTATGGCCCCAGCATCCCTGCCCCCAACTCTCACATCTAGGGCCCCCATCAGCCCCAGCAGAACCACCACCACCACCACTCCAGGGATGGGCGTGGCCCCCAGTACAGACGGGAGAAGTGCAGGGACTACACCAAAGCCGGCGCCTGCAGCCGTCCAGCCCCAGGACTTCCGGCACCACCATTACTCCGACATGGAGCTCTTCCTACACAAGATCAGCACGGATTATCCCAGCATCGCCCGGCGCTATTCTGTCGGCAAGTCCGTGGAGAATCGGGACCTCTATGTGATGGAGATTTCCGACAACCCCGGCGTCCATGAGAAAGGTACCGCTGATCACGGCAAACCCTACCAACGCACAATTCGCCCTGAAACCTCAAAACTGTGATTCTTACGCCCGCCCCCCTCCCTTGGCAGGCGAACCCGAGTTCAAGTACATCGGCAACATGCACGGCAACGAGGTGGTGGGTCGCGAGCTTCTCCTCAATCTCATCGAGTACCTCTGTCAAAACTACGGGAGCGACACCGAGGTCACATGGCTTGTCAACAACACCCGCATCCATATCATGCCTTCCATGAACCCGGACGGTTATGAGGCGGCGCGGGAGGGTGAGTGGCTCCCTTAACCACCTGCTCACATGCATCCTCCGGTTTTACTAACTGACTAGTCATTGATTTTGTGCTAGAAGCCGCGTCTCTTGGATAGCTGCCTGTATGGTTTCTGCTCTGATGGGTTGGTAGACTGGAAGTTTTCCCAGAAGATGCCTGATACCTTTTTCTTGTAATCCCGCAGGTGACATTAAAGGCTACATAGGCCGCAATAATAGCAACAATATTGACCTGAACCGCAACTTCCCCGATCAGTTCAGCTCTATCTCCGAGCCGAGGCAGCCTGAGACCGTGGCCGTGATGAACTGGTTGAAGAGCACTCCGTTTGTGCTGTCCGCCAACCTGCATGGAGGTAAGCCCCACTTCGCCCTCTCTCCCTGGCGTCTAGCCCCCGGCCGTGTAAACCAGGTGGTATTCTATTGAGCTTCCTTTTTTCTTCCCTGTCCAGGGTCGCTGGTGGTGAACTATCCATATGATGATGACCCCCAAGGCACCACAGCTTACAGCAAGTCCCCAGACGACGACGTTTTTAAAATGGTGTCCCTCGCTTACTCGCAGGTGAGCGTTGGCGCTGTGATGCGGCGATTTGGGCCTCTGCATGGCACCACGGAGCGGAGGGCACCTTACCAAATTATGGCTGCTTTTCGTAATCATCTCCGAATGGCCTTAGACGAACGCTTTGGCGGGTTGCGGCTTTTCTTCTCTGTGTTGACGACGGTCACTGGGAGCTGGAGGTGGGGCTGAGGCCTTCAGTTCTCTCATTACCCTAAGCGTTGCTTTCCTCTCATCGTCCTGTTCAGGCTAACCCCATGATGCGCAATGGTCACCCTTGTGAGGCTCTCTACCCAAACGAGTATTTTAAGGATGGCATCACCAACGGGGCACAGTGGTACAACGTGGCAGGTGAGCCATACAGTGCCGGTGTGTGTGGCACGCCCTCGATCACTAGCGTGTCTGTCCGCTGGTGATCCAGCTACAAATATTGCTGTAGTGCTCTTCAAAAGGCATTTATCTGCGTTCTCCTTGGCCCAACAGGTTTAATATGTTCCTGATTTCTTTTGGATTTTACTACATCGAGTGACTGTTTAATCATCATCCTACAGATGAAATTTCTAGTGTTAAGCTGTTAAATGTTTTTATGTGCTTGGTGATGTGGGTCTGAGCTCTGCTATTGCTGGCTGCAGGTGGCATGCAGGACTGGAACTATGTGAACACCAATTGCTTTGAGGTGACCATCGAGCTCGGCTGTGTCAAGTACCCTTCTGCCTCAGAGTTGTCCACCTATTGGGAGGAGAACCGCCGGTCCCTGCTGCAGTTCGTTCACCAGGTCTGCCCTGCCTCCTCCCCTTGATTGGGAGACTAAGACCACACCCCTTTTGACAGACAGACCTTGTTTGTTTATTTTAAGACTCTGGGTCGCGCTACAAAGGGCAACCTTTTGAGCCCTGTTGCTGACAAATGTTGCCCGAGCACATTTCCATTGATCCTCGGCCGCAAAGTTCTATTTGAAAAACTTTAATCGGCAGTGGGCAACTTTTAGCAATCATCCAGATCCAGATGAGTTGCCCTTTGTCTCACCAGGTTGGCAGTTGTCCAGCAACATTGCTGAAAAAGTTGCCCCATGCAATTTTGCCTGTGCAATGTTTGATTAAAATCCCAAGGCTGTTGTTATATCACTAGAGGGCACACTTCTTTGTACAGGTTCACCGGGGCGTGAAGGGTATGGTGCTTGACAGCAAGGATAGTACTGGCATCCCCAACGCCACTATCACCGTGGAGGGGATTGATCACCCGGTCACCAGTGGCAAGGATGGCGACTACTGGAGACTCCTGGTGCCCGGCACGTACAAGCTGACAGTCTCCGCCCACGGGTCAGGATGTACAAGTTGCCTTTCGGGGTTTTTCTATAGGATGGGCCATTTCTTTTTTTTCTTTTTTTTATTGGAACTTGTCTTGCTGTAGGTACACCCCAGTGACGCTCTATGCAACGGTGCCTGCCGAGGGTGTGGAGTCTGTAGACTTCCGGCTGACGCGCGTGCGCAGTGAGGAGATGGACCCCCAGGAGGAGGACTTTCACGCATTCATCAAAGAGGTGTCCTCGGACCATGGCCTGGAGCAGCTGGTCCGGAACATGGCCTCTGGCAGCAGCTTCCGCTATCGCCGTTACAACGAGCTGTCAGAGTACCTGCGTGGACTGACCCTCAACTTCCCTAACATCACGCGGCTAGACAGGTAAGACTTTCAGAAAGTCCAGGCTGGCGTCATGATTCTGGGTCCTGTTCCTACCAAACATTGTCCCTATTCAACACTACACCCGTTGCTGCATGTGTGCAAGAAATCTCTTGTGGTCCAATGTGATCAATAAAGAGAACCCTCTTTGTAGAACTTCTTTTCATTTGAAGGTTCAGTTCATTTCAAACAATGTGCTGTTTTTGTTTCGAGGATTACACCAGACCGTTTTAAGAGTACAAAACCATTAACAAGAGGTGGCCATTTAACCTGAAGAGCTTGTTATTAGGGTAGGATGATGTGAGGTGAGGTTCTTAGTTGAACTAATTATTGGTCTGGTGGTCCTCTCCAGAAGAACCAGCCAGTAGACCTGACACAGGGCCATGATGAAGAGTGTAATGCTTACATATGTTCTTGCTGGTATATTGAAACTCTTGAGAGATGATTATCACCCACCACATGTTGACTGATACGGTGATTAATACCACTTAGGTGGCATTCCACTTAATCTTGTTCTCTTATACCAGCTTGGGTCAGAGCTCTGAGTTCAGGACCATCTGGGCCCTCGAGATTTCCAACAAACCAGACAAACCAGAACCTAATGAACCCAAGATCCGATTCGTGGGTGGAATTCATGGCAACGCACCTGTGGGAACTGAACTTCTGCTAGAGTTTGCTGCCTCTCTGTGTCTCAACTATGGCAAGAATCCTGCGATCACAAAGGTGGGCTACTTTTGACCAGCATCATCTGGAGGCTAGGAGTCGACCTGGTAGAGTGCATGAAGAAGATTCTCATCCATGTTTTCGTTCTCCATTCTGACAATTGTGCAGTTGATTAACCGGACGCGGATTGTGATCCTTCCCTCGATCAACCCAGACGGTCGGGAGGTGGCTCAGGAGAAGCAGTGTGCCTCCACCAAAGGCCTGACCAATGCACAGCACAAGGATCTCGACACCGACTTCTTTGGTCTGTAGGCCACCGGTGTCATGTCTGTCCAGGCCGTCGCTTTCCTGCAGTGACCGTTTTGACCGTGCTGTGGTTTTTCAGGAAATGCGTCAAACCGTTTTGTGAAGCCCCAGCCGGAGACTGAAGCGGTTATGAAGCTCATATTGGAGAAGGGTTACACACTGTCCGTGGCCCTGGATGGGGGCTCTGTACTTGTCACCTACCCATATGACAAGCCAGTACAGCCGGGTACATGACCTTCTCTTCTGCCCTGTGTGGCTTTAGTAAGGAATGGGCAAGCCTACTTAATTTTGATCCACTTATTTTTATTTTTAACCAATATAGTTGAGAATGAGGAGACCCTAAAGTACTTGGCGTCTGTGTATGCAAACAACCATCCCAAGATGCGCCTGGGCCATCCTAGATGTCTTGACAACCAAGGTATGCTAATGGCAATGTCTCGTTAGATAAAGAGGCCGATGCAAGAATTTCACAGCCCTGGGTCAAACGTGGCCTCCAGCTCGCCTCTGTCATGTCTCACGGGAATAGTGTAGCTGGGTTTGTGACCCCTCCCGTTTGTTCTCAGCGAACTTCCCCGGCTGGGTGGTGCGGGCAGCTGAATGGCACAGTCACATGGGCAGCATGAAGGTACGTGTCCCAGGCCCTGGAGTGTGGACCTCGGGGGTCTCCAGAGTGCCACTGACCCGCCTGTGCTCCCACTGCAGGACTTCAGCGTGGACTTTGGTCACTGCCCTGAGATCACAGTCTATACCAGCTGCTGTCTGTTCCCGGCCGCTGAGCAGCTGCCCGCCATCTGGGCTGAAAACAGGAAATCGCTCTTCAGCATGCTGGTGGAGGTAAGATAGGGGTCAGGGTGAACGTCACCTTAGCCTCTCTTCTACAGTCATGCCCTGCTCTTCTCATTATAGCCATGGTTTTGTGCAGTTTTACCCCTCAGTTAAAAGGTTTGTTCAGTGATTTTCATCAAACGGTTGCAGGTGCACAAGGGCGTCCGTGGCATTGTCAGGGACAAGAGTGGCAAGCCCATCTCGGGGGCCGCTATTGTTCTGAACCGGGGCGTGAGGGTCTTCACTGGTGAAGGGGGTTACTTCCATGCCCTGCTGGCCCCTGGGTCTCACAACATCGAGGCAGTGGCTGAGGGCTACCAGCAGCAGAGACAGGAGGTGGGTGCGGTGTAGAAACTGGAGTTTTTGTCGGGGAGGTGAGGTCTGTGAATCGCCATTGAATTGGCGCTCGTTTTCCCTGCAGGTGTTTGTGTCGTCGTACGAAGCTGCCAGCTCCATCGTCATCGAGTTTGACATGGACAACCACCTCTTCGGCCTGCCCAGGGAGTTTGTGGTGGCCACTGCAGGTGAGTTGGAGGCTCCTGCATTTTGAGGTATTTCCACTGCGACGTTTATAAGGTTCAGTTTCAGCCCTTGAAGGAGACCCAGTGTTATGTACCCAGAACTCCACCTGTCACCCCACTGACCTCATGTTTAAAGCATGGCGTTTAATAGCTCTGCCCCCCTCCCCTTCAGCGGCCTCCATGACGGCGCTGGTCATCACCGCCTGCATCATCTGGTGCGTCTGTGCCGCCAAGTCGGACCCACAGAAGGACGGCTTCCATCGTCTCCGCCAGCACCGTGACGACTACGATGACGAGATCCGCCTCGCCTCCATGGGCTCCAAGAAGTCCCTGCTGAACCATGAATTCCAGGACGAGAGCGAGAGTGATGAGGACACTCTGTACGCTAACAAGCTCTGAGACCGCTGTCCCTTCGACTGTTACCCTACGGGCTCACCCGGGGGGCAAGCGGGTGGTCTGTGTTCCACCCCACCCTGCCTGGACCCTGGACCTTGTGGCTTTTAGGAGTCCACACACTCACAGAGGCCTTTCTCCACTCCTTTTCCAAGCCATCCCAATAGAACTCGGTAACAGTGCCCAATCAAATGCCCAAGTAAACGTGTCCCAGTGCCCCCAGTTTCACCAGGCCACTGAGATGTTACCTGTCTGGTCCGAACACCACAGTTCACTGTCGTGACCTCTGAATGGTCACAGCCCTAAAAGTAGTGAGTATTTGGTGGGATAGATCAGAGTTGACAGAAGGACATTTTGGAAGTGAACGAGCCCAGTGCCTTGGTTAATCAGTAGTGTGATAAGGCTCCATTCTGCAGTCACAAGACTGCTGGGTACACCACTCTCTCCAACCTGGGTGACTCAGCAGCCTGGTACATGGAAGTCCTGCATGAGGGGCGGCGTGTGCTTAAACCCTCTTTCACAAGTTTACTATGGATCCATAGCAGAACCAATCTCATCGCTCAGGGGGAGGCTGACCGAAGCGGCTTCTATGCAGGGCCTTGCATGGACGGTATGACGGCGAGAGCCGCACACTGTCTCCGTGTGACACCGACCGAAAGGGCGTGCTGTACCTCTGTGGCCTGAGACTTCCTCGGCAGGGCGGGGGGGGTGAGGGCTACGTGGGGCATTGGCAGCCATGGAGCCGACTCCAAACCAAGTGACTATAACAGGAAAAGCTCTTTATAAATTATATTTTTCTTTCTCTCTGTTTTTGTAGTTCTGTGTGTTTGGATACTGAATAGCAGAATTTTTTTTTTTTTTGATCCTTTCACCTAACAGCAGTCCAGAGCAGAAAAGTGTGTGTGTGTGTGTGTGTGTGTGTGTGTGTAAATGGTGAGATATGCATTCTGTTCTGCCGTTGTACGGGTTATGGGGTTACAGAAAGAAAAATCTCTTCTGTTTTGAATAAAAGCTATTAAGTATAGAGTACTCCATCTCGTATGGAGTCTTCTAGAGCTAAACTTCAGCACTTTGCAAAACTTAAGAACTCCAAAAGCAACATCCTCCTTGGTCCTGGGGTCATTTTCCCAAAAGCGCCGTGGCACCGATTGATTTCTGCTGGGACCCATTGACAAATGGCTCTGTGATGGCCAAGCTTGGAGGGAGCCTGTCATTTTAGAAGCACTGACTTTTAAATGGCAGCTCATCCGACTCCAAGCACAAAACGCTAAAAGCAGACCCGCCTGCATCAGAAAAATGCTGAGCCTGCAGGGTTCACACCCGGGGCACATCCAGGTGCCTGATGGTCTAGCAGAAAAAGTGGCCTGGATGTGTGGCTGCTTTCCTGTGAACATACAGAACACAGTGCCCAAATTATTGGGGGGGGGGTAGCACAGTGTCTTTAAATCAGGTTTACTCTGTGTAATATTCATGCATCCACAGAAGAGGAAAACGACTGTCTTGACCTAATAATTCTCTTTATAAAATAAAAGTATGCCTAAGGCAGAAATTGATTAAGATTGAGGTTAAGATTCTTGTGTTTTATTCTTGTACTTCATATGGGGTGGGGCTGGTGTTTTTTTTTCTTTTTCTTTGTATTGTTGCTTTTTTATATAAAATAACTGAGTGTACATATTGAAATGTTGCCAATTATATGTAAAAGGAGAAAGATGTGCAATTGCAGGAATTTCCGTAATGCTTATGGGCTAACAAACCGAACCTTATGGTGTATGTGGTAATATTGACACGGTCACGTGATGCTTCATAAAAACATTGATAAGATAAATTCAATAAAAAAAAGTCGCTTAACTGACAGACTTTGTATTTTGTTTATCCGACTGCACCCCTCCCCGCCACGGTCTGTGACACACCGGTCACGGTGGAATGGGTTGATTTTCATTTCGATGTCGGTGTTAATAGGTTAGAGCAGCATCTCGGTCACAATTCACTGTAAGAATGTAATGAATGAGGGTAAATAAAAACCACATTATTGCTTGCTGGTTAAAACTGGTCAACTGACCAAGAGTTAAGTGTATTTTGTAAATATATGCAAAGTTAGAGCTTGAGGGCTGCAGCACACTATACAAAAGTTGGGAGAGAGTCAAAATACGATTGAAAAGTACACAGAATATTCCAGTAACACCGGTTTGGAAGATGCCACATTAAGCAGGCTAATCATTAGCAAGTGAGGTTTCATAATTGGGCATAAAAGTAGCATCTATCAAAGTCTAAGTCTTTGCAGGCAAAGATGGGTCATGGCTCATCCCTTTGTGCCAAAATTCATCAGAGAATTGTTAGTTCAAAAAGAACATTCCTCAATGCAAGACTGCAGAGAATTTTGGTCTTTGAACACCTTCAATACATAATATTGTGAAAACCTGGACCTGGTTTGGATTAGCAAAGCTGATGTGACACAAAGAACATAAGAACATAAGAAATTTACAAACGAGAGGAGGCCATTCAGCCCATCAAGCTCATTTGGAGAGAACTTTCATAGCTCAGAGTTGTTAAAATCTTATCTAGCTCCGATTTAAAGGACCCCAGGGTTTTAGCTTCCGCTACACTAGCAGGAAGACTATTCCATACTCTAACTACACGCTGTGTAAAGAAGTGTTT
>JAODJW010000036.1:11579385-11589518 GCA_026777045.1 Hyperopisus bebe | reverse complement strand
TACCACATGACCCCTATCAGAGCTCTCCCTGCGCTTTGCTGTACCACATGACCCGTATCAGAGCTCTCCCTGCGCTTCGCTGTACCACATGACCCGTATCAGACCTCTCCCTGCGCTTTGCTGTACCACATGACCCCTATCAGAGCTCTCCCTGCGCTTTGCTGTACCACATGACCCGTATCAGAGCTCTCCCTGCGCTTTGCTGTACCACATGACCCGTATCAGAGCTCTCCCTGCGTCGGCCACAGCCCTCGCTTGGAGTCGGGTTTCAGGAAGACTCTGATATTTTGCTGCCGGCTCTGCCCCCTGCGCTCTCTTCCATGGAGCTGAACCCCCACTTTGGACTGGAGCACTTCAGGGGGATCTAATGGGGGGGGTGAAGTCGGTCGCCTGTAAGGGAGGTTTGGGCCTGAGGTCTCTAACTGGTCATTGAATTTTCTGCTCTTAATGCTGAGTGTAAGATGGAGCGGGCAGCTTCAGTGCAGTTGTCTTAAAATACTGAGAGTAGAGATTTAAAATGACACATGGCCAAGCCCTTGAACCTCATTGTTTAAACCCTGAAAGCTGTATTAGTAAGTGACAATAGATGATTAGTTTATCATCTCATCAGCATGTGTCGGTCTGATTGAGTGCGGTGGTCTTGTGCCGCCCTGCTTCATACCGCATGTTTTTTAGGTAGTTCAGCTTCTTTGGGCTCAGTGTTGGACCCTGCTGCTTTCTGCCATGCTGTGTGTGTAATGGCATCTCTGAGTAAAATCTAGCTTGTGTACGTGTCACTCACAGGCAGCTGTGAGACACTGCTGCCCCCCCCTGGCAGTAAGAGGCGGCCGGGAAGAATGGCTGGGTGCCTAAGGCAGGGCTCTCAAACAGGACGAGGGCCAAAGTTCAGTTTCAGCTGGCTGCTGCCGTTCATGCTGGCGCCCTCTTGTGCTGGTTGAGTGTAGCTTGCCTGAAGCGTGACTCCCTTACCCCCATTCATTTCAGGCAGATTATCCGGGTTTGTGTAGTTTAGAGGTGTACACTAGGCGGCCCTTGTGTTCTGGGGCCGTAATTCTGCTCTAAGGTATTAAGGACAAAGTCTCGGATTGACAGCCTGGTATTTTTGTTCAATAGTGTCCTGCGGAATGTGTCTGGATGACACTCACTCTTAGGAATGGGATTTGAAACTAAAACTGCAGATTTGTGTCAAAAGGAGAATGATTTACTTGTATGTTCTATGAATTTGTTTATTTCAATAATGTAATACTCATATCTAAATCTTATTTCTCTGAGTGTAGTTTCCCACCTTGGCCACTAGGTGCCACTCCTGCCTCAGTCTATGGTATGTCCCAACAAGCTAGAATGCTTAGTCAACTAATATGGTTTAGAGAGATGTCTAACAGGGCCATTTTGCAGTGTGTTCTGGGAGCTCCAGTTTCACTCTGAGAGCTGTAGGCGTCATCCGAGTAGCGACCTGCTCCCTGTGTCAGATCCCAGAGTTTCCATTTTGGCGGCTTCTGTTAAGGCTGATGGGGTGCTTGCTGCAGGACAATGGAGGGATAAACGTCTCATGCTGCCATCATCCTGGGGCCCTGGTTAAGTCCCGCCCCACCTTCCCCCCTCTCCGTGTCAGGGTCCCGCCCCCGTGTCATGGTATCACCCCCCCCTTCCCCCTTCTGTGTTGGAGTCCTGCCCCCTCCCCAATAGGTGATGCATGTTACCCAGCTTACGGAGCACAGAGATGTGGCTGCAGCCTCGTTTCCTGATTTAACACTGGATTTTGATTCCCTTCCCCTGGCACTGCATTCATTCCGTATTCACACTAAATGCCTCCTGCCTGCCTTTGCTTTACATTCCATGCTTGATGCAGACCTGGGAAAGGGCAGAAGCACAGGCATCCAAACCAGGGAGGTGTCCAGACATTCTGGGTCACAAAGATACTTCTGTCTAAAATTAGAGGTCTGTACCTGTGTAGACCTTACGTACACTTTTCTCGTTAAGCTGTCTGTGACTCGCAGGACTGTATTTTTTGTGGATATGAAAATAAACTTTTGTGGTAAGTGCACAGGATGTCTGTCGGTGTTAAACAGGCGAGTATGATGTGCCTCTGTGTTCATGGTTTAGCACAGGTACCCGAGGCTGTGCTTTTAAAGGTGCCTCCTCTCTGCTTTTGGAACAGGACCTTCAAGAGCGGCACAGGGGTAAACAACCGGCGAACGGAGCTGTTCCTGAAGGAGCACGAGCACCTGAGGAGGTCAGTGCGTCCTCCACCTTTGGGCACACGCTCAGCGTCAGCCTCTCCCGTGACGATAGCAAGCAAGCAGCATCTCACCAGTAACATTCTGCTGTAACTGGGCGCTGGGTGAAAAACCCAGAAATGATTAGCCTCCAGTGGCTTGTCATGTCTTTATAGGATGCTGGAAGTGAGTGTTTGCACTGTAAATCACAGTGACTTAATGGTCTGTGTCTTACCTGGCTGTCCATATTTCAGATGAGCGGCTGAGGAGATTTAACGCTCTCTGCAAAAGCATTTTTAAAGGTTCATTTAAAGTAAAGGGTAATTAATGCTTAATTATTTTCATTTCGAAATAGAATTTAGGGGAAAGCATTCATAAATCTTTGATTTCTTTTTCATTTTTTTAAGCTCCATAATTTTTCTTAATTGAAATGGCAGCAGCATTATGAATCCTAAAGGTCAGACGCGAGTTGCTTGGGATGTCTATAATCACACACACACACGTGTGCAGGGCTGTCAGCGAGAGTGTGTAGGTATCTGGCACCTTTTGTCCAATTCCCACAGAAAAGAGTTAATCTGTAAGCTGTCATTGGCCTCTTGTCCAAGTTCCTTAGTGATTGTCATCCTGCCCACTGTGTCGTACTGAGGGCGCATTAAGTAAGACATCTACAGTATTGTCTGGCTTTGGGATTGGCTCATCGGACCCATGGTTGCCCAATTAGGGCCCGATGTCCCCGCCTGGCTGGTGAGGGTTTTGCGTTGGGCTCAAATGACTCTTCTTTCCTACCTAATAGTCTGTGTTGGAGCTGCTCCCTGTCATTAGCTAACCGGCCCAGCCAGCATAAACAGAAACCGAGCGTCACGCCGTCGAGGTTGTCGATTAATACATTAGCTGTGGTGAGTGCAGAGGGGGGGTGTCTGTCGCGTTGAGCTCATTACTGCTGAAAGTCCCATTAAAATAATAAAATGAAAATGACTGGGTCCCTGCAGCGCCCCGGAACAGTCTAACAGCCTCCCTGATGGTATTAGTACTGCGTCCCAGACCTGCGTGATGAAGGGAGACTCCAGACTAATTTTCCTAGTGGTAGCACTGGTGCTGCAAGCTTTCCCAGTTGGTCTCACCAGCACATGATTTGGTCACACCCCATTTTTTCAGTACAGCATGGTGTTACAGAAACACCACTTTCAACTGTATCGCCGGCTCATTCTCTCCCTCTCTGGACCTGCACTGTAATCATTTGCATCTGTATGGGACTGGAGCAGGGCTGATGGGCGATGCTGAGAGACATTGAGATGTTCAGCCCTATGTCTGCTAGGCGCGCACACAAAAATAATGTTTACATCTACCTGATTTGCACCTTCCTCAAATGAGGGGCCAGTCTTTATCTGTATTGTAAAAGTGAGGATTAAAACTTAGCTACAGAGCAATCTCTCCCATTCTCTCTCTTATATATTTCCTAATCATTATATTATTAACCTTTTGCCATTTCTCGGTCTGCATATTTAACTGAAAATGTTTAATGTTAAAAATATAACCAATGCTGATTGTCACATCTAGATGTTATAATCTTAATTTTCTGCATTGCATTTAAGCGGCCCTAGTTTAAGCTAGCTACCTTCAGTGACTTCAAATAATTAATGACATAATTCTGATTAGTTAATAATAGCTGTAAAAGACATACAATGTTAGTATAAATCGAAATAAAAGAAGGACGTTGTTCCAGATCACACCTTTATTTAGGAAAAAAACAGAACACCAGTACATGTTATAGGCCAAGTGTGTTGACACCATTACTACATCGCTATGACGCGTGTGTGATCTGGGACTCAGGGCAGGTTATACAAAGGAAAAATAAGGAAAGATTGGGTGTGTAGTGGAGGATGGGCTGGGAATGGGCTCAAGTGTGCAAAAATAGAAATAGTAATAGAATTAATAGTTAAGTTTTATGAATAATCATTTTAAAACTGTAAAAAACTATATAAAACCTTAACAAGACGACTCAACCCTAACTGCCCATGGCAATGTTACATTATAGATAACGTTATATGCCATTTAGGTAGCCATCGCCCAACCCGACTCGGAACCTCTCTTTCTCACACTCATTTTGATCACAGTCTGGAGCTCTGTACCAGGCGGAGGTTCCTATCAGGGTTACGGATGCGTCTGTATTCCTTGGAGACATTAGAGTCTGTGGTATATGTCATTTTAGATTTGTGGGTTCAGTGCTGATGGATTTTATGAGGAAATGACTTGTGAGAACTCTGTTCTTTAGTGGTGTAATGTGATATTCGAAGGAGTGAATGCTGGTGTTGAAAGACATATGGGAACTCTGCCTATGCCATCCTTCAGCTCGCTGCTCTCTCGCCCCGGCCTCTCTCGCCCCGGCCTCTCTCGCCCCGGCCTCTCTCGCCCCGCCTCCATAGGTAGCTTTAGGATTCTCCACCTGAAAGGGGGGTGGGGGCCTCTGGGATGAAAGCCCACATCCAGGGTGTGGGCCTGGGCAGCGGGGGAGGGGACGCTGCTGGAATTGGACTATGAGCTTGTTGTCTGCAAGCAGCTGCGTGTGGCGGCTGTCCGGCCGTGTGACACCTCGCTTGCAGAGGAGGGCTGATGGTGAATGAATCAGACCCAGGCGGGGCAGTCCATTAGACTGTTACTGGAACTGCTCCCACGGCTGTGGTCGTTCATTGCTACTTCCCGTAACTGTGCCTTTCCGCTGCTCTCAGGGCAGTTTCTGGGCCTCATCTGACTGCATCGCTGTGTCTGACATACAGCGTCCCCCACTGCTGAACCCCCCCCCCCCGTCCAACTTGGTACCCCCTCCGGAGCTCACTCTGTAAACAGAACCTCTCTGTATTTCAGTCAGTGAAGCCAGCACTGCCCTGTGGCTTATAGGGAGACCAAGGGGTTTTCTGTGCTTTGCTACTGCGGTTGCTGGGGTTACACTGGCTTTCATGAAGTGCTATGCTATCTGAGAGCAGCTTCAGGTTCCTCACGACCTTGTACTAAATAAGCAATACGAGCGCCGACTGCAGAAGTTCAGTGGCCTGGAGTCCGGAGGCCCGTCTGCAGCTTAGGTCACGAGGCCTTTCGAGGCCCGTCTGCAGCTCGGGTCCGGAGGCCTGTCAGTGGGTTTGAACTCATAACGTTCACCCAGCTGTAATTCTTCCAGTTCTCACAGACCAGTCTGAGTCTTTTGTTTTGAGGAATCAGCAATGTGACTCACAGGGCAGTAAGTGTCTGCATTTTCTTTTTGCTGTTATGGTCAATTAAGAGCCTCATGGAGCTCTGACACCTAACCCACCAGCCTAGGCCCTGAGACAGCCTCTTCTGGGATTTCAGGATTTAATAGTGCAGGAAATGAGTGCTTTGAATGTATGCACTTTTCTGTGGACAGTACCCATTCGCGGCTCCTGTGGTTCTCTCTGCCTCTCTGGAATAAAAAAAGTTTCACCCTATCGTGCAGAAGGCCAGGCAGCGCAGTGGAAGTCACATGACAGGAAGTAAGTGCCGTCCTCTCCGTCACAGCTTGAGGGCTCATTACCTGAAATGCAAGGGGCGCTGGGCGGTGGGCACCCTCCCGCTGGCTGCAGATTTTCACCCGCTTTGACTGAATGCTGACTGCTGACCGCAAGCTGCAGCTAATTAGCACCTGGGATGGAGGCGAGGTGGAACGGGCAGATGGAGTACAGCAGGGTGGGGGGCAGCCTGCCCTCTGCCCAGCTGGACTGTGAACCTCTCCCATGCAAAACAGCTAGGTGGGGGTGAGGTGGGGTTGGGGGGGGGCCTCCTTCTGCTATTCCGATGAGATGCTGATGCTCCTCAAACAGCAGCGGTGGGGGTAATGCGGCAGTGAGGACCTGGAGGCTGAGGAGGTCAGCGGTAGACAGTAGGGCTGGGTATCGCCGCTGATTCCCCAAATCGTATTTCTGAGATCCAAAACACATCCAGACATCTCCCTTTGGTTTGATGGTACGTTCCGCGGAGCAGGTCTTGCCACGCTTATTTTTATTTGCAAGATCTTGTTGCGCAAGGCTGACCATGCGAGACTGGAAAAGGCCATTTCAGGATGTCATTCATCAATATCGGATTATGCAGATTGTTTGAATTACAGAATCTTTTTTTTTTTTTTTGGAGTAGCATGGGTAGGAGTCTGGATGGTAGGTTCTGACCCATGTTGAGATGCTCGTTTGCCTGACTGCATGTCTTTGGACTGCAGGACACCCACACATCTTTGGGAGAAGATGCAAACTGCTCTCTTTTGTTGAGTTATATATTCGTCTCTTGTGTGTAATAGGGCTGCACGATATATCGTTTCAGCATCGTCATCGCGATATACGCAACTGCAATAGTCACATCGCAGGACGTATGATGTCAAGTAACGCAAATTAAATTAAGCAGCATGGACAACACTTTTGGTGTTTTCGCTAAACTAACAAATGTTATGCTGTTCTTATTCTTAATCCACAAAAGTCTATCTAATATAATTTAGGCTAATTTAAAGGTTTTTGGATGCAAGGCCGACACGCAGCTTTGCACACGCAGCTAACAAACATTTCGATCACAGAACAAACCACGAATCACAAAACATTCTTGATCACAGCGCTAACCATTTCACCTACGTTAACTCCCATATGCGGTAAGCTTTCTTAGTTTAATGCTCATGCTCTGTTTAGTACTAATTCAATTATTATTACCATTATATTTGGGCAAAATCAGCTCAATCTTTCTAGAATGATTAATTATACCAATAGAGCTATTGAACTAATTTGATTTTTTTAAATCCTAATATCGCAATATATATCGCAGAAAGAATAAATATTGCAGCGTGATTTTTTTTCCCAGTATCGTGCAGCCCTGTTGTGTAGTTCATTACTGTAATTCATGCCCGTGAGTATGTTTGCTTTGCTGGTGTTTGCTGTGCTATACTGCTGGTAATGTGACCATTGTCAGGCTAGGGGGAGCTCCGTCATTGAGACTGACCAAAAGAAATCATTACATCATTGTTATAGGTTGAACCCTGCATGGGCAGACAAGCTCAACTCCTAACAGTGCCCCCCTCAATACCCAGCAGAACCACCGAGCTGGGAAACGCTAATTAGTGCACTTTCCCATAAACGAGCCTGTGCACTTCTTTGTAATTGACTTTGGTGAAAAACCCCACCCTGTTTATTGCTTTTGATGACAGTTCCGTCTGGATTCAGACTAATTGGTGGGGTTTCCACTGATTTTCAAAGGTGATGAACCCCCAGTTTGCCTCCCTAGGTGTCTCTCCACATCCAAAGCACTCAAAGGATAATTTGACAGTTTTATCTAAAGCACCTCACAATTTGTCCCAAGTTATATAGATGGGTAGCAGTTCAAACCAATACTGTATTGCCCTGCAACAGAACCGGCAATCTTCAGCTTATGGATCTGTGCCTTTGTTGAAGAAACAAATACCTTTTTGTCATCGTTGAATAGGGTGAAACGTACGATTCAGATATTCGTGCGACTACCAGGGATAAATTATAAAGCCGATCCACGGAAATTTGATGGCGGAATAGAGAGTCTGAGGAATGGAGCTTTTAAAAGCCCTTTAAAAAGTTCTCTCCGATAATTTTTGCCACGTAACGTTGCGCTTGGTTTTTAAAATGGCTGCTTTGAAGAGCAATCATCATCGCTTTTGCAGTGTCAGCTCACGGCTAAAGGGAAGAATGTCCAGCGCAAAGCAAATGTTCTCAGTGGGCGTGTTCCGCAGACCTGCCAGCACTGTGCTTTCCCCTCCCTCGCCCTCCTCCCCTCCTTAGCGGTGCTGCTCAGCAGACCCACCCAGCTGTAGAAACATGCTGCCCTCACACCCACCCCACAGCGCAGCTTGGGGCCAGGCAGGTATGCAGGCTGCAGTGCTGGGGGGGGGTGTCACCGTTGCCCTCCCCTCGGGACCAGTTAGAACCAGCAGGGCCTGGGAATCCCCACATTTATCATTGTTTAGTTTATGAAGAAAAATGGAGGGCTGGTCTAGAAGTGTGATTCTCTCTTAATGTTCTCCCATGTAGAGCAATTAGTGCCCCTGCATCCAAGACTCTGGGGAGTGGGTCACGGGGTCTTTCCCTGCAGACGGCTCTTATAATCACACTCCTGTTTTGTTTGTGCTGCCGAAGACCCGCCTACCTTCTGCTAGGACCTGCCACGAAACCCAAAACACACACACACTCCGGGCCTCCTGATGTCCAAGCCAGTGTCGGATTAGGAGTCGTGGCGTTTTGTGGGGGGGTAGATTCTCGTTTCTGTCTTGTCACACGTGGTCATTTTTCCCTCAGGAGGCCACAGCTTCAGCTGATTTGCCCCGTCTAGCCCCCGGGGATACCTTACCGGTATTGATTTGATTGGAGAGAGTAGTGCTTGTTTATGATGTGGTGATTTTGGGCTCCACGGACTGCAGTAGAAGTCTCTACCCCTCCCAGTGCAGCCCTCTTCATCCCAGAACACTCGGGTACTTGGGGTCCTGTGGCGCTGCTCCCGTTCTCGCTGGGGAGAGCTGGCCTGCCCTTCCAGGGGGGCAGCATCACGGTCACGCACCCACACACCTCGTATCGTGTTTAATTACCGCCCTGGACAGCCAGCTCATTCTTCTAGCCCAGCTCTGAACCAGCCCAAGTCCCCAGGCTGTTTCAGCTCAATCTATTTAACTTCTTCTCTGAAATCTTTATGGTATAATGAGAGCTGGATATCTTCCAGGCTCATAATTGAATATTCCTGCCTTACGGTATATTCCTCGCTGGCCTGCACAGGCCAAGCCCAGACAGATGGCGGTCTCCCCGACCTCTCCGCGGCAGGTCTGTCCGGGCAAAGCTGAAACTCCCAGAATGCACCACAGCAGGAAACGTCCTATGGGCCGATCATGTTACTGCCGCGGATTGCTGCCTGCTCACTCAGGAATCTGGGCAGAAGCTGAACCTGCTGTAGACAGATTAGAGCCATACTCGGAAGTGGGGACGTCCTCGTCAGCGCGAGGTGTGTCCCTCTAAGCCCCACGGTGTGTTGGGCTTCTGTAAATCATGCCAAAGTCTCGTCAGCGTTAATAATTCATGAGCAAATGGCGCAGTCGAGACGGCGCACCGCTCCTTTCGCAGTTTTTAATAGTCGGCGGAATGTTCCGGCAAGGATGCATGTGGTGCACTTTGTCAGGATGCTGGTCCTAAAGGCAGCTGTGTAAATCCTTGGGGGGGAAGGGACATGGATCACTTTTGTTGCAACCTCCAGTGTGTTCTGATGCCTGTGCTCCCTGTGGTCTCTCCTCTTCTATGGGATCCCAGGGGACTGATGGTGTTCACACGGATATTTTTTTACTTTGATACTTTGTAGCCATGTTGTAAAAGTGGGTTTGTACAGTCGCACGTCTCTCTCCTTTCGTTTTGCTGTTTTTCCTGATGTGTCTCCAAAGCCCAGATATTCCCCAGACCGGAATCTGATGGCTGACAGATGCCTGCTGTCAGTTAATGCGGATGAGTGTAGCTCGTGAGCCCTGCGTATCTGCTCTAATTGAGCAGCTTTGTGGAACAGTACCTGAGCGAATGTGGGTCAGTGCTGATCAAACGCAGGCGCGGCCCAGCCTCTGCATCTGGCCGATAACCTGCGCATGACTGATTAAACCACGTCATCACCACCTTAGTACCACTCCATCTGTGTTTTTCTCCCTAGCAGGCTGAATGCTGCAGCCTGTGTTTGTATGATATTGGAGCCCGACCGACTGGAGAGCACCACTCTTCTGCTTGTAGAATTCGAACCCATACCCTTCTTGTTGCCTGTATTCAGTGAGTGTGTACTGTTCTCTCGCTCATCTGTTGTTTCCTTTTTTTAACAGTTCAGATCGACTGATTGAAGACACAATAAGGTAAGGGCTCACACACACATACACACACACATGTGTGTGTG
>JAODJW010000036.1:11566729-11577192 GCA_026777045.1 Hyperopisus bebe | reverse complement strand
CCACCCCCCGGCAGCATCTCCACTGTATATGAGGCTTGAAATTGAATCGGCGCCTTTGCTGGCAGTAACTGAGCTGCCCTGGAACATTATTTAAATAGTTGTGCTGTCTTCTGTATGGGGCACGCAGATGTTTGTTCTGCTCAAATTCGCATATTTTCCGGGGAATACAACACTGTAAAGAAGAGGTTTAGCTGTTATTGCGATTTTCAAATCAAATTCCAAAAGCTGACTGAGTTCATACATACTTGAGTTGTTTTTCTTTAATCAAATCCATCTAGATCGTTTCCCAACAATCAACAACCTCATCCAGCGGATTAACCTGAGGAAGAGGCGGGACTCGCTAATCCTGGGTGGGGTCATCGGCGTCTGCACCATACTGTTGCTGCTCTATGCATTTCATTGACTGACAGAAGGAACGACCAATCCCTTTGGGGGTGTCCTGCGAGTCGTGTGTGAGCCGTTGAGGTGGACCCAGCAGAAGGCGGCCCGGCCCGCAAGACCGAAGCCCGGCTGATTCCTGTAGTCAGCTCGGACTTGGCGGGGCTTGGGGGGGTTAAAGGGTGGCTTGGATGTGTTTTTGGTTTTCTATGCACATACAAATGCTCTCGTGAGCAGACTGTGAGGATCCTGGACTCATGCCACCTTGATTTTGGCTTTTAAACATATGAATGTAGAATCACTCTCTCCGCTTACCGTTGATTTGATGCCCCTCAGCAGCTCATCACAGAGTAAATAATTTATTTGTGTAAGTGAGACCCATGTGGACGCATCCAGCCTTGGCGCTGAATCTGACGTCCGCCGGCTGTTTTCTGACATGGAGCACTGCTATTTTCTGTAAATACAGCTTAACTGTGACACTTCCTCTGCTCATGTGCTGCTCGTGTTCTTTCGCTTTTTCAGTAAGAGCCTCCTCCTCCCTGAAATGGCTGCTTGAGCTTCCATTAGTGTAATTAAACGAGTGCTTGCATCAGATCAGGTTTTCCAGCAAATGGGAAGCGGGAGATTTCCTCCACACTGAGCTGTATCCCCCCTCCCCCCCCGAGTCATTATGAAGCTGAATCTTCACTTCCCTGTTAATACTGAAGCTGGAGGTAATACTGCATGGAAGTGCCATTCTGCTGCAGTGCCAGTGTTGCCCACCAGGCGGGGACGGCGTCGCTCCCTCCAGATTTCCGGGAAAAGCCTGACTGGCCTCTACGTCCCAAGCCGGTTCAAAGCCACATGTCTCATCCCAAATTGGCATTGCCTAGACAATTCAACAGTATTAAAAAAAAAAAAAACTCATTCTTCTTTGTAACATATAAATATTTGCATATAAGATGAGGGGCTTCACCAGCACTGATGCAGGAAAGCCTTGGTATGCTTGGCTGAGTCTGTGTACTACAGACTAATTGTAAAGTGGGACCCACATACCTGATGGGGCAGCCAATGAGCTGCTTACTCTTACTGGCACTGTATAATAGAAGACATCGCTTCAAGACTTTTTTTGGAAAATAATCTCTCATTAAACTGCAAAAGTCTTTATAAATTTGATATCTGGATCTGTGGACTGATTTTGTCCTGTTCTAACCTTTTCCTGTCAGTTCTGGATTTGTCACATAACAGTAGGTGCTCCTTTAAATGATCAAAAATAAGAGCTAGTATGTGAGAGCGTAAGCGAGTATCGCGGGATGCAGGTGGTAACTCGTGTTCTGTGTTGTGCTTTATCTACGTGAAACACGGCCTGGTGGCTGCTGGATGGATGTGTGTTTTAAGGAGTCCACGACACGCTGGGGTCATGCTTGGTAACGTTTATTGCAGACATGCAAAAGTCACACAGCAGAGAAATGGAAGGCAGGGCATACACGTCCAATGGGAGGGAAGTACTCAAATATACAAGAATATAGTCTTTTGTTTTTCTCCTTCTCGTCTCCGAGACGGACAGGCATCTGAAAATGTAAACGTGTGAGACGCGCGTGAGTGAAGCACGGTTTGGGTGGACGGGAAGCTCCGTCACGCACTGCGACTTTGAGCTCCGTGACTTCCTGCTTCATGTCTGAATCCTCCTCGACCAGCTGATTATGCCTCTGGGAGATTCCGGGTCATGATGGGCTGGCAAAAGCACATTTTTAACAAATGTGTCCCAAAGTACTTTCCATACTCTGGGAGTTGAGTCAGTGTGAGGTGGATCCTTGTGTCCTTAACAGCTCCTCCTTTTCATCTTTATATGAGACACAATATGAAGACTCATTGAATCCTTTTAACTCCGAAAGACACAGTGGGGCAGAGCCCTAGAGGAGTAGCATGAGATCATACTCAAGATCAGAGCAAGATTCAGAGATCACAGTCAGGATCAGCACAAGGTTCAAAGATTGTACTCAAGATCAGCGTTAGATTGAGATCATGGCGAAAGATCAGCATGATATTCTGGGATCATACTTATGTCACATACATGTTTGTGTGCTTTTGTCCCCTTTCAAATTATCCGCATCTTCATCTCGGACATCTTCGAGGTACCTACAGCCAACCGCGAAACATGTTTATTGTGTGCAGTTTGTGTTTTATTTCTAAAATGAGGAAATCACAGAGATGCAATCTGGTCGAGTGCCTGCAGATGCAGTCGGGACTGTAACTGTGTTGCATGCCATCACTCCCAAAGCTAGCACGTGCTCCTCCCCCCCGCCCCAGAGAGCAATAAACCCACTGCACACTGTGGGCTCTGAACATGCCTATATATCAAATATGGGGAGGGGGGCGTGTGAACAAGTGACGTTGGCCGTGAAAAAGTGTTCGCAGAGACCATATTTACAGCCCTCCCAGCCCAAAGCGAGGAGGGGGGGGACACCGGCACTGACGGCTGTGTGGTCTGGCATCGTGCACATGTGTGTGATCATTGCGGAGGACATCTATATGTAATGATGTTCAGCTCCACACGGACTCCTCTCCAGGCCTTGGGGCTGCATGCGGAAAACCCCACACCCAACCTCTGCTAGTGCTCTGAATCCCGCTCTGCTTCACTGTCTTCCTGTCGACATAAAAACCTCTCCGAAAATGCGAGTTAATGCAAACTGCAAATACACACAATTATATATGTAGTGTCATATATATGATGAATGCAAGGAGCCAGCCAAGGGTATACAGTCTATCTATCACGCTCTGTTTTCCAGACTTCTCCTTTCCGTTCCGAAGCCGGTTGGACATCGCAGTCCCTCCTTTACTCTCTGCTCTGTCTTTGCTCAGCGATTTGCGTGCAGGAGGTGCTGCACGGCTCTCAACGCCAAAGAAAAAGAATTTGATTGTTTTTTTTTTTTTCCTCAAGCGAACATTAAGTGAAGCATGCATCCATTACAGTTAATGCTGTTTATTCTGTTGTTTGTCTTGTCTCCTCATCGCCACATGAGACTCAGGGTTTTTAAAATGTGATTTTTCTTTTTTTGCTATTATTATTATTATTATATATTATTATTATTGTTATTATTATTATTATTATTATTATTATTATTATTTTAGAGTGGACCACAGTGAGGTTTTCTTTAATCTAGCATTTTCCATGTAACGTTTCGTATGTAACGTGCTCTGCGGTCAGGTGACATGGGGTGCTTCCGTCTTAGGGGTGTTCGGGCTGGTGATGCCTCTCTCAGCCCATTGCTGTGGGGGGAAGAGAGTGAAAGAGAGGAAGAGTGAGAGGGAGAGCAAGAGAGAGAAAGTAAAAGAGAGAGGGAGAGAGAGAATGCGTTACAGACCAGCAGCTGCCCCCCCTCCCCCACTGTATGCTGAACAGACACGCCTGCTGTTGTCATCCCCATCACAGCCTCATGAGGGCGCCCTGCGATGAATCCATTCCTCAGCGCATGAAAAGCAGACTCTGGTTCTCCTGCTGTATTTTTCTGCTGCTTGGAAGCTGGGTTACCTGCGATCGCCTGAACACGCTTCAGGCTGTTTATGCGTGCGTGTACGCGGCGACAGGGCTCGCACCTCTGACGAGGATGAAGACGGTGATGATGATGACACCCAGCGCCATGGAGACGATGCTGAGCAGCCGGGAGAGCCGTCCGAGTCGCTTGGCCCCGTCCACGTCACCCTGCTGCAGGCTGTTTCTGGACTACAGGGAAACATGGGAGACAATGTGTATCACACAACAGTGTCAGGCACAGGAACGCATCTCATTGGCTGTGCTGTGGAAGGGTCCTGGTATTAGTTACCCCAGCTGAAAGCATCATTGATGAGGAAATGCCCCCTGTGTCTATTGCCAGAGGCCCTGCACCCTACACCCTACACCCTACACCCTGCACCCTACACCCTATACTCTACTCTCTCGGCCCCCCACCTCCTTCCGAAGGGCTCCATTAAAGAGATCAATATCAAGAAAGTAATCGAGCCACGAGGGGCATCCAGCAGGAGAAAACCTACTCCTGGCAGAAGACTGCAGCTGCTCTGTCCTACTGCATCAGAGCCCAGGGCTTCTTCAGAGAATTTCTTGTGGGTGCTGGAGTAACACAGGGTCATCTTTTGCTGAACTGACAGGTTAGATGAGCAACCTGAAGATGGACTCTTGGTTTAATTGTACTGTTGGCACATGAGGAATTTGAATGGTAGTTTATCAGGTTCTTTTGGGTAGGTTGAAACACGGTGAACCTTGCATCGTTGTTAATTTGAGTCCCCCCACCCCACCCCCATCCAGACCCTGCTTCCTAACCGAAGCATCATGGCTGCATTGATCCAAACACCAGTGATGCACCAGCTCCTCCAATCAATGGGAGCCCTACCCAGATGCTCCATAAAACCACCAGCTTCATGTGCAGTGTTGTCCTGTCTCGCCCTGCTTTTACCACCCAACCAGAAATGTCATTTTCTCACAGCATGATAGGATATTTATGATACTATTAATAGACTAGGAAGTGAGTTTTGTCCTTCCATGGCTTCGCTCTGGGTTGGGGCTGAGCTTGGTTTAAGGTGACAAACAGGATAACGGAGCGCTCAAACTGTTTTGCTTGAGCTTCCCCATTGGGGCGTCTGTGTGTCAATCAGCTCTGTGGAACCCGCCCCTCCCCCCAAGCTCAGTCTAGTAGCCAGAGCCCTCATGGTCGTTCTTGGGCCATTAATAATGCAGGGGCCTGTCCGGCGGCGGAGCCAGCCCGGGCGTGACTGGGTAGCATCGAAAGTACGGAAACTCGCTTTATTACATGTCTGTCTAATGGTGGATCGTTCAAATGGAGAGCTAACATTTCCTGCCATCTCCCAGCCAGCTTTGACCCAGTGCAGCTTTGCTCTAGCTGTTTCAGAACCGAAGCCCAACACCAACCCTCCCCCCCCCGCCAGCCCCCTGCCCAGTGAATATAAATCACAATGTCTGGTTCTGGATTAGCAGAAGCAGCTGTAAAATTCAAACTCATGCATACGGATGAAGTGAAAAACACAATGGTAATGGCACACATACATGCACAAGGATATCCTGTATGTGCATGTTAATGGCACGCATATGCATGCAGGGATATCCAACATGTGCATGTTAATGGGATACATAAACATATACACAGATATCCAACATGTGCATGTCAGCGCTGCACATACATGCACATGGATATCCTGCATTCATGAAATAGCAAACATGCATGCACACTGATATCCCATACATGCATGTATACACAAACACAGATATCTCACATGTGCATATTAATGGCACACATACAGAAACACAAACAGACGCATGTTAATGGAACACATACACATACATGGATATACAACACATATATTAATAGCACTTATGCACAAACACAGATTTCCCACACTTGCATGTCAGTGGCACACATACACATACACGGATATCCTACACGTGCATGTTAGTGACATACATACACACACACAGATATCCCACACTTGCATGTCAGTGGCACACACACACACACATGGATATCCCACACTGCATGTTATTGGCACACGTACACACACGGATATCCCACACTGCATGTTATTGGCACACATACACACACGGATATCCCACACTGCATGTTAGTGGCACACATACACACACAGATATCCCACACTGCATGTTACTGGCACACATATGCACACGCATATCCCGCATGTGCGTGTTAGTCACACACAGTTGCGCACACAGATATTGCACACATGCTTTTTCCTGTCACCCCCCCCCCCCCAGGCCCACATTTCATAAATGTGTGCAGAGTGCTCGCATCACCGCATTACCCAAACGCACTGTGCTCTGAAAGCCATGCCCAGCCGCAGCTTTCCACTTCGAGTAATTGACTCTCCCCTCAAGCCTGCAGCTCTTTTTCAGATCAGCAGCCAACTATTTTCTTATGAATGCATTGCTTCTGCAGCGCAGTTTCCCGTACCCAGCACCTGCATTTGGCCCCACCCACCACCGCATGCCCTGATGCCATTTTGCCCAATCCCGTCCCTGTGCAGCTTCTCATGTTGGCCTGGCGGCATTCGAGCCCAGCAGGGAGGTCTCATCCAGGGAATGTTGTTTGGCCAGAGGCGGGCATAGGCGAGGCGTTAATCACAATCACTGTTCCCCACCCAGTGATGTGTGGCAGTAAGAACTGTGAGCAGGCTGTCATTCTGGGCCTCAATCCAAGGGATTGTTAGGGGTCTTCACTACCCAAATGGGGACCGGACACAGATTAAATAAAATAGCAATACAGTCTGTGACCAGTAATATCAAATACGCACAAGTATGGCCTTTATTGTAGCACTTTCCTGCACTGTAATTAGACTATAATTCTTCTAAAGCTACAGTGCTAGCAATTTTATTGCTGCCACAATAATAATGATTCATTCAGGTGTCACTGTAAAGGGAGGTAGTGTTACCGAGAACCTATTAATCTCAGTATCACCACAAAGACTGTAATACCAGGTGCAATGGTCAGGTGCAATGAAATACTCCTAAACCCTTGGTGCTGATAGCAACTGCACTGGCACACCACTGATTGGCGTGTTGGAGAACCACCAGGGGAAAACCGGAATTGTGTTTTTGCGAGAGCTTTTCCATCATGTTCCGTACAAAAAGAAATACTGAGGAATTTGCTATTGTGAAAAGTTGAGGCTGAACAACGAGGAGCCGAAGAAACACGGGGACACGGGGTCTGGAATCTCAGTTTTGCTCCAGAAAGGAGCCGCGATATTGGAAAACAGCTTACGCGAAGAAGATAAATTGCCTGTCATGTGCATGAACGTATCTATTTTAATTCACTAAATTATTTCAGATACCCCAAGAAGGCTGTGTGTGGGGTCGGGGGTCCGTGTATACGACGTTCTCATTTATATTCACAGGCGAATGGAAGCACGGCCATTTTCCCCGTAACGCCGGGGAACCTCCACTTAAAATGCTGCCGCCCGTTTAGACTGAATACAGCCACCACGCCCTGTCTTTTCTCGCCTTGCCACGTAATCATGTATCTTAAATTTTAATTATTTTAAAGAAACAAGTGAACAAACACAGTACTGAGGCTACATCATAACTGGAACAAAAACAGTACATGTATTGTATTCATTAAAAATAACAATATTAGTGTTACTATCAGTTCGGATATAATCTTATATGGGAAATAACCAAGTTAGGTATCATTTTGGCAGCTACAAGTGCCCAGTTTTAACCTTATCACTTTAATTAGCCATCTACACCTATGACGTCATCTAGTTATCAATACTGAGCAGAAAGGAAATCACGGGAGCACGAGCAACTCATAGCAAGTGTCCCACATAGTATATAATACAAACATAATACATAATAGCCTATGTTTGAACAATTGTTAAATCGTATTGTTCGCTTATTTTTTCCACATGGGAGTTTGACCTCGTATTTAATGAGCTGTTTTTAAATTATTATTATTATTTTAATTAGAGCGAAAATGCTGACGTTGGGCGTCCACAGTATAATGTGTACATTACCGGGCGATTCATGCTGTGGGACATTTGAAATGCTTCCCAAAAATTATACATAAGTGCCATATTTATACATACCCACATATATAGAACTGGCACCTTAAAACATTTTCAGCTTTTAAAATAACAATGTTAATTGCATGATTTATGGACAAATGGTGGTTTTTGGTTAAGTAAGCTACAGTACAGATTTTAGTACCTGCATTTTAACCGCACTATAAAGTTAGTTTACAGTTCACTGTATTAATTTAAAACAAGTCGCGATTCATATTGCACATTACACAGACATACAACCTACCTTACTCATATCAAAGTTGGCAGTATTCGGCAGGAGTAAAATAAAAACATTATGTTTAACCAGCCAAGGAGCGCATAAAATTTTATATTTGGAACAATAAAACTGCCTGTAATTCAGATGTAAAGAGAGAAAGTCTTTTATTGTCAGTTTAAATGGGTGTTTTCCAGCCTGCGTTATAATGTAAAGTTCACAATGCTTAGTCCACTTACCATAATTGAATATACCAGTCCGACAATGTTGAGGGGCCAGACGGGACAGAAGCAGGAAAAGATAGCCAAAATGAGGTAGTCCCGGGGCTTTGGCTGTTCTTGGGCCGTATTCCCAGTGGAAGAGGTGCGACTTAGGCTGACCCGGGACGGGGACAGGGGCGGGCCCCCGAGCTGCACCACGGAGCCCGATCTCACGGGCACGCTGTGTCCGTTTTGGTCCGACTCCGCGTCTTTCTCGCTGCCTACATTCACCATGAAGGAGCTGGACAGTTTGATGCCGTTTCCTCCGGCCGTCTCGCTGGTCAGAAGTTTCTCCGTCTCCTGCGATTCGGGGGGCTGCGCAGCGCCACTCTCACCCAGGGCCGATTTTTCAAACGCCGCGTCTGTGTTGATGGCCATTCTTCAAAGCAAAACTACCGCGCTTTATATGAGAGTCCCTTTACCTAAAAACAGCCACTAATTTCGATTAAATAATTATCTGCCCAGTTCACAATACAGTCAGAAATCTAAATCCCCATAATTTCCTAAGAATACTAATTCTCCTTGTATTTAATAATAATATTATAATTTAAGTACCAAAAAATGGACGAAAATGAAAAGATTATTCTAATAACTGATTTGCCAAAATAAAAACAACGGCAGTGCTGAGAGAAACATTTACCTCTTCTTGATCAGTTTCACTGCAAGGATAATGAAACAACATTAAAAACAGTCTGGCGATGCATTAAGACCCTTCTTTCTACAGCTCAGCGGCCCTGTTCAGTCCGCCTTTCCTATTAAATGTGTACGCGCCTTTTCCATCTAAAACGAGAAGTCTAAGTAAAACAAACAAGTCACCGGGCCAATTGTCTCTCACTTCTCCCCGTGCTGCATCATCCACTAAAAGACTGCCAATATCACTTTTTAAAAACGAGGAACGGACCTTTAAAATTCACTTTTTCCAAATCATCAATAGGCACGCGCTGTAGGGCTGTGTGTTGCGCTGCAGCAACAGAGCGACTGTGATGAACTTAATGCAGGACGAGTCCCTCAGCATCAGCACCACCCCGCAGGCGAGCGCAGGCGTCGGGGCGGGTTTTCAGTCTTGCATTTCATGGCCGGATTCCCCCAGGGGATGCCATAATACCGCCGCTACCTGGCGATCTGAGCATATTGTTAGTGGCGTCGAATTCGTCACTCAAAGAAGCTTTTTAAAACACGGGGACATACCTGAAACGAAACACATGCCAAAAGTACGTTGCCTTGCCTTGAAAAAAATGGAAACCGATAGTACAAGAATTACAATCACACCCAAAGTGAAATAGAAAATAAAAGGAACGTTATGTAATTTGACAAGACTTGAAATGATTTTCAATTCAGATTTCCAATAGGCTATTACATTATATTACAATCCCTTAAATAATCATTAAGCCTACGGTTTTTTATTTAAGAATAACCTACCTTATTTATCTGGCATTGTGCCGTGAAGAAAATGAAGCGCAGACTGCGGGGATTCCCTCTGTGAAAACCGAGATGCTGGACACGCTATAGCCTATGGTGACCGATCATGTTGATGAATTTGTATGGGGAGCTGAAAAAGTATATAACGGTGCACTTTTTCTTTGTTTGGTGTTAAAGTACCCTGGTACTATCACGCTAATTCGCATAATCTCATTAATAAAGAAGATTTTTCATTACCAACCCTCATTTACAGACTTAGCTGTATCACTGGCTGGAGTTAAGGTATATTTTTTGGATATTGTTTTCTTCCACACTATAATGTCCCAGCTATGGGTTGTCCACTGTAATTGATTACATCCCTTTGTCAGCAAATTACCGACAAAGGGGTACACCTCATCCACCTGGAACCACAAGTTAAGTTGACAAATCTAAGGACGTCAACATCTATTGCAGCAAATTTGTATTTTTTAGGTTAAATTCCAGTTTTTAAAACAAGTATTGGTAACACGTTACTTGAGGGGGCACAATGTAGTAGTACTCTTACATAATGTAAGAACATAAGAAATTTACAAACGAGAGGAGGCCATTCAGCCCATCAAGCTCGTTTGGGGAGAACTTAACTAATAGCT
>JAODJW010000036.1:11540370-11560561 GCA_026777045.1 Hyperopisus bebe | reverse complement strand
TGATCTGCCTGGAAGTGATCTGCCTGGAAGTGATCTGCCCGGAGTCTGCTTGCGTGACTTCCTGTGTGGTCATCACTGTCCTTGTTCATGTGCTGCCGTCACGGCGCAAAGTGCGTGGAGATCATGCCAAGCTCTAACCTGGGGGCAGTTGTCCTCCAGCTCAATCGCTCATAATTATTAGGTGGGGCAGTGGCAGAGGTAAGACGTGAGTCAGATTTCTAGTCCGTTTCCAGAAGAGGACAGCAAGTACTTCAGTGCAGAAAGCCATAATGGAGGGCTGATGGCTACCTCCACAGAGAAGGACCACAGAAAAGCTCTGCAGGTCAACCTTACTGGTCTCTTTGTTGTGGAAGGTCTTACTGGATTGAGTGGGATCCAGCGCGAGTTTGACGTAGCCGTCTGCCCTGAACAGATGTTCTTATTATAATAGATGTCACGATCTTGTAAATTTTACTATGAATCATAGTTTGTGCTTAAAATGGCAGCTTGTTGGAATAAGGAACAATTGCAGGCCTGTGAGAGTGACCCAAATGAAGTGTTTCCTTGTTTAATGGTGATGGTTTCTGAAGGGTTGCTTTATAGTGAGTTGACATAGTTTTCACTTGGATTTGACCCAAAACCTAGTGTCCACCCAAGTTTTGGCCCTGAGGACCAGGATTGAGTAGAATTGGCTTGTAGGAGCTGTTGGTCAGTGTTGATAATCTGCCTGCACAGGGAGTTCCTGGGACCAACATCACCATCAAGGTACTCTGTGGGGTGATGATGGACGCCTCTCTGGGCACCCCCTACAGTCGGTACGCAGTGGTCACTAGTCTCATGCTGAAGACCTTCTCGCAGAAATGCTTGGATGTCAGCTACTCTACATACCTGAAGGACATGAGCAACACCTCCTGGAGTGGGCCTGCTGCTGGTGGAGGTGAGGAGGATAGGGATAGGGGGTGGAGTCTTGATGAAGTTGGTTCTACTTTTGCCCTTGACTTGAAGACCACCTTTTTGTAGGTTTTAATAAGGAATAGTATAAACTTAGTGATGGTGCTCTTGGTTTGCTTTGGGCCCATTATTGAACAGAGCACCATCTAGTAGGGTCAGAAAATATAGCAAGTGGTTCATGAAGCTTCATTTGATCGTAAGTAGTATAAACTTGGCTGCATGGAGGGGTGGCATTTCCTAGGGGAACCGGCCCCCTTTACAGCAGAGTGCCATTACGTCAGCCTCAGCCGAACCTCTGCCTCTTCTGCTCACCTTGACTTCTAAAGGAGTCTGAAACTCTCGACTGTTTGTCTTTACCGTCGCTGTAATCTGAGGCATGGCATTGACAGCTGCAGCCTGACCCTGAGCCCTGGCTCTAGTGTAACCAGGTGCAGAGAGTTGAGACGCCACAAACCAAACCTGGCATGTTGTCACATCGTCCGCTACGCCTTACTGAGGGCTTATCAGCTCTATCCCCTGGGTGGAATCTGTCCTCCTCCTCTTCACCAAAACGACCCAAACCCCCTATCCTCCTGTAATGGTGACCTTCACCCTGCCCCGCACCTCTGATCACGATGACCTCGCTGTGGCTTGGTTCCCGGTGCCTGTTTTCTTGGCTCAGGTCTCCTTGGTTTCCAATGACGGGAAATGGTGTGTGAGAACAGTGGGCTGAGGCTCAGGCTTGGGGCAGATAACTGCTGCAGTTTGCTGATTATTTTCTGTTAGCTTTTTGTGGGAGAAACCATTTGGCGGTTACAGAACCACCCCTTCCTCCCCCAGTGTTTCTTTGTGGTTTTCATTTCGTAATCCTTTTCATAATTCTTCCAACTACTTCAATCCCCCAGATAAGTCCTGAAAATCAGAAGGGCTCTCAAAGATATTAAATTGTGTAATGCATCAAAAACATGGCTGCCATTCCCTGCATGTCACGCAGGCTGACCTGTGAGACGTGTCTGCATGTTTCTCGCATTGACCGCCGCACCGATGCCTTTAATGCGTCACGGAGCTGCACCCCAACCTCCTGTCTCTGGGCCATCCTCTTCAGGGCCTTGAGCAGACAGGCCACCTGCCTTGTGCCCACCTTGAGGAGAGGACGCCCTCCGATCATATGTCTCTGTTGCTTCGTTTCCAGGGCGACAGTGGGTTTACCAGACCTGCACGGAGTTTGGCTTCTACCAGAGCACAGACTCTCCTAACCAGCCCTTCACCGGCTTCCCTCTGCAGTGAGTGCTCCACCCTGACTCGTCACAGAGCCCCCCCCCACTTAAACTCTGGATGCCAGCCCCCCCATGCCCCAGAGGTGATAATGCCTTAAGCTGCTTTGAAGATCAACACAGAGCTTCCAAACACTGCGCCAGACATGTTTCTGTGGATAAGGCAAACGGAGTAGCACCACCAAGAGGGCCGTGAATAAATGTCAGGTCGCAGCAGCTTGTGTGTGGGAGTCGTGCCCTGGGGGGGTTTTCAGTAAACACCGTTTACACTGAGGCTCGCTGGGGTGTGGAAATGGAGCTGAGAATATTTCTGTATTTCTCAGACCTTAAAAACTGTGTCTTAAATAGATAAAATATGCCCCATCATCCTCTGTCCGCCTGACCCCCCCGTGCCCTTGGGTTGGCTATCTTCCCTCGGGGGGGGGAGGGGGGAGACAATGGAATGAGACCCACGGAAAGTCCCACAAGGAGCACACAGCCCCCCTTCCTGCTGGCAGCTGCCCCCCCACCCCCGCTGTCACTGAGGACAGGGAGGGGATAAAAAGAGAACGGGCAGAGCTCAGTGAGAATACAGGCCAAGTCTGCCCTGGCATTATGGTGTGGCATTAAAAGGGCTCTTTGTGAGGCTTCTGTCTCTCTGGTCAGTAAGTAGAGGTGCCAACTCATCTAAAGATGTCTCATACACCCCCCCCCCCACCAACATGTCATTTTTTGTTCCATGTAGCAAAAGCGTAAGTGATCAGCTCTTCTTTTCATAGCTAATGTGGAAATGAAGTTCCATTGCTCTGTATGTCCTCATTACTTAAACTTTAGCAGCACTTGTCCTCATACGGTTCTTCACGCCCCCGTTTTACCAAAGGGAATCAAAAGATGAATCTCACAGCTGACTGGTTAGCTGCTGATCACATGATCACCCTCTGGCAGGCAGGCACTGAGTGCACTTGCATAGATCCTTGGCAGCATGCTACTGTGTCATCTTGCCTGATCTCAGGGGCGGTCGTCTTGTCCTGACAGGTACTTCCTGCAGCAGTGTCAGGACATGTACGACGCCTCTCTGAATGCGATGGCCATTGCAGATGCGGTGACCCAGACCAACGAGTTCTACGGAGGCTACGACGTGCACGCGACACGCATCGTCTTCCCCAATGGCTCCATTGACCCGTGGCACGCCCTCGGGATCACCCAGGACATCAGCGATGACCTTCCGGCGGTCTTCATCAAAGGTGACCGCTCATGTTTTGGTCTTTGTAGTGTTACTCCCCTGTCTCTACCCCAGGCTAGCGTTCTGGATCAAGGGCTCATTCCTTCTACACCAGTAAACCAGGCTGTCATTGGACAGCTTTGTGTGCTCGCCCCATCTTAAAAAAAGCACATTTGCTAATTAAAAAAAAAAAAAAAAAAAACAACAAAATGGATAAATGAGTATGTAACCTTGTCTGTGTAGTGACTGAGTGAGCAGTATGATATTCACTATCTGTTTGTCGTGAGAGGTACACATTGATAACTCCCCCCCCCACCCCCCACTCAGGCACTGCACATTGTGCGAACATGTACCCTGCCAGGCAGCAGGACCTGCCCCAGCTAGGACTGGCACGGGATCACGTCTTCGTGCTCCTTCAGAGGTGGCTGCAGCAGTGAGTGCACCATCTGGCCCCCAGCGTGGGCCCCCCCAGCCCGTCTGACACAGATCACCTTCACGGCACCTTCTGACTTAGCGAGTGGCTCCCCTATACCCGAGGACTCGCCCTCCCCGTCCTGCCTGCGGCCAGCTGCTTCTCCACAAGTTTGTTTGAGATTCCTGAGCAATAACGACTGAAAACAGTCGGCTGGTTCTGGCTCCAACTGCACTCGAGTTTATAAAATGGAATGAGATGTTTGTTTTTGTACTCATCGTCATTCATGACACAGATTTAAAGATAATAAACCACTTTCGGTGCTCCGTACACAGCTGTTCTTTGTCCCATTCTTTCCCTGTGTCCCAGCGGGAATCCCAAAACCGATTCCTACGCTTTTCCCTCACATTGCTGTGAAAAGCGACGGAGACACATTAATGTGGATTTTTGAGCCACACTTTAAGTATAAACCGCCTGCTCTGACTTATCAGTTCCCCATGGTGTTGATTGCATGTTCTGCGATTTATGAAGGTGCACTTTGGCAGTGAATCACATCTTTGGCTCTGCAACCTTCAGGTTCATTCTGGCCTTAGGAATTGAGCATGGCTTTGCCCCAGTAATCATGCCCATGTTACTGTCCCTCTGGAAGAGAGTGTGTGTTCTGAAATATCTCCTTAAATTGATCCCCGCATCCTGAAGAGGACGCCTCCCTGCAGTGTTGGTGGGGCTTGGAGTTTATGGGTTTAACACCCCCCCCATGGTCTCCCATCCACACCTGTTCCACGCATGGGCTGTTTGATGCGTAAGGATGCGCAAAACATTCTGCCCCCCAGTCCTCTCTGCCTTGGCCTCTGGCCCTTGGAAAGTGGGCACCTGTCTGCATCACGTGCCAGGTCTGTAGTCCCTTTTTCTGATGGTAAGTTGTTTTTTTTTTTTTAAACAAGTTGCTTTAAGAGTAGTGAAGAATGTTTTTGTATCTTGTAGGTTTTTCAAATATTAGTTTGAAGACATGACAGAAATGACTTTATCAGAGATTGGATGGTTTCCAAGTGCGACTGACTGAAGTGCGGCTATGCATGGGGAGACGCTGCACCTTATAACGGCTGGGAAACCTACCCGCAGTTTCATTTGGACCGAAAGGCCTGGGGGTTGGGGTTAGCATTATGTCTGCGGAATTTCCTGTTTTGCTGCGGAGGAGTCGCCTCGTCCGCGGATCTGCTCGGCTCTGTTCGGCTCGGCTTCTCGGGGAGAGGGCGGAGTTCATGGCGGAAGCCCGAGGCGCTGCCTTCACCCCGTCATATAAAGGCAAAAGCCAGCGCATTACTCTGGATTTCTGAAAGTGCTTTCTGTGTGCATTTGCCTGTACACATTTCTATATAATCTTCCCCAGTGCGATTAAAGCTGGTCTTATAGGCTGTCCCAGAAAATCGTTGGATTTTAAGGTAAGCGTTTCTCAGACAGGTGGCCGTGAACGCATGCGGCGTCTCTCGCATTATGAGGTATTTCAGTCGCCTTGCAGCTGGACTGCTCCCGATGGCTCCAGTTTAACGTCACCGGCGGATGTTTACCTTGTGTTTACCGGGATTTTAACGCGTTACCTGCATAATCGGTATTTGCATTCTGGGTTTTTTGCGCTTGGTTGTGCAACCAGGTCTATATCTGTATGACAGATCATACGCGCTGCATGAGGTCATGCCGCCAGATTAGTTTGATATCTTTGATGTGATGTGTGGTGATATTAGCGGAAGGGCGGCTAGTTTAAGGGGGTATGTTTTCATATGAACGATGCGTATTTTTAACGTTTATCTTCTTTATTTTCATTCTGGTGTGTGTTGCTTCAATATCCGCTGGTTTTATATCATGGGTTGTTAGGAAGAAGTAAAAAGACTCTCTCCGTTTATAAACACTTAATGAAAATCTGCTGTTCTTTTAACGCTGAGTGCCCGTTTGCCTCCACGTTAAAATATAACTTTATATATGCATTTATGTATGCAGGTATATGTGCACATTACTGTTAACATGCACAGTAGTCTGTGTGAACCCCAAGTGTGGATTTTGTGCATTCGGGATCAGTAGTTCTTTATGGTGGCGAAGAGGTTTAGCATTTGTTTAAAAGCCATTTACCCCAATATACAATTTACAAGCCTGTGAGTATTCAGCCCAGCTCTTGCTAACGAGTTCCCTTTCTGCTAATAAAAACTGAAGAATTTAAGGGCTTTGAATGCCAAATTTCAACATACTGAATTGTAACTTTCTGAGCACTGTTGTATTCATTAGCCATTGTTTGGATACGCGGCCCAGGGCAATCGAGTTGTTTGCACCTTAAGACGTAGTTCATCATCGCGGTGACTCACTAAGGGCTTTGATCCTGTCTTGTAGCGGCAATAACTTTGGAAAAAAGTTCCTCTAATCAGAGTCCGTGATAGTAGACGGCGGGGGCTGATTTCACCCTAATCTGATGTACTTTCTGTGGCCTGTCGTCACAGTGCATTCCTGTTAAGATGCGAGAGGAAGGGTGAACGTGCAGGATTGTGAGGTCCTCCGCGCGTCCCACGCCCACGGCTGCTCGTGTCTGCGATCATTAGCTGTATTTTCGGTGATGTATGGGTTGTGAGATGTTGTGAGTGAGACATAGGGATGTTCTCTTTAGAATACAGCAAAGGAAATATTTGCCTGATTGACTATTTGATGCATTTTCCACCCTTTTAATTCTAATGTTGTATTAAACTTCAATCGAAAGTTCCAGATGACATCCTCAGATGACACCCCCGCCTCTTCTGTCCCCCAGGTTTGAGTGCTGATTTCACGATGGGCCCCTACATCACACTGAGTCTCTCTGCCTGTCTGTTCCTCTGCTGCTTGGGGGTGCTCTCTCAATCCCCCTCCTATGGGGAGAGGGGTTCGGATCTGGGCATAAAGGTGTTCCAGCAGGTGGCGCTCTCCCGGCCACAGGAGAACATCCTGATGTCTCCCCACGGCATAGCCAGCATCCTCGGCATGCTGCTCCCGGGCGCCGATGGGGTAACGCGCCACCAGCTGGTCACCGCACTACGCTACAAGAAAAACGGTACCTGCCTACCTCAAGCCCTCCCTCGGCCTTTCAGTCTCTTCCTCCATTCCTGCCCTCCATCTCCTTCCCTCCCTCCCTCTCCACCACCTATAAAAAAAATTATATACATATAAACAAAAACACATATTGAGACATTGCACCAAGTTGCAGGAACCTAAACCAACTGTCCTCCACATCTTTCTAAGGTCCCTACAAGATGCTGAAAAGGTTACACAAGAGTTTGACCTCCAAGTTCAACCAGGACATCGTGACCATCGCCAACGCGCTCTTCACCCAGCAAGGCTTTGACATCCATGAGAAGTTTGTGGCCACTAACAAGGCCAACTTCCAGTGTGAGGTCAGGACCCTTGACTTTGCGAACACGGATAGTGCTGCAGCCAGCATCAACAGCTGGGTGAAGAACCATACCAAGGGTGAGATCCTACACTAACCCTGGTCAGAGTTGACACTTAATAGCTGGAATTAATGGGCTCAAATGTAGGGTTTTTTTTGCTTAATATGTGCACGGCCAATGCCTTTTCCTTCAAGCAGATGATTGTTATAGGATGGTGTTTATTTTAATCCGGTTTGTTTAGTTAAGACCATGCTTGAGTTATGCCGTAAATAAGACTCTTGTAACCAGTTTACTTTTTTGGCTTGCATTACAACTTCCCTGGAATTATTCATCCACACTACTTCTGGAAGTAATTAAGACTTGGGAACTGAAGTCTAGTTTGTCTTTTAATGTCCCAGTGTAGCACGGTATGCCGATACTCTGCCAAAGTTTAATTAGTCTGTGAAGTTCCCTCCAATAGCCAAGGTATCAAGTTAACTGTTTTCATTACCGTGGCAGTCAGTACGTTTATGTGCACCCGAAGATCGAATTTTTGTGTTAGTCCGACTAAAACCGGACTTCTGAAGTGCATGTAAACATCTTAGTCTGACTGAAATTTTACTAAATTGAATTTCTCTAAATCAGACTGACACCCATAAAATGCGCCTGGGAGTGGATTTACTCTTTTACTCCTGCATGTGTAAACTGGCACTCTGCACAAGCTCCAGTTTCCCCCCCTGGGCTTTGACCTGGAAGTAACAGAAGAATCCGGTACACAGAAGCAGCTTGGAGCACAGCAGAGGCCGTACAGCACGTACAAAATGCACAGCGCTGTGAGGCTGACGTTCACTGCTCAGCTAAAGGGCGCTTTTCCACCGGGTACCGTACTTTTGGTACTTCAAGAAGGTACCAAAAGTGTGGCACTTCAAGGTGTTGGTTTTCCACTGGCATAAAAGCTGGTACCGGTGCTGAATGACATCGCAACACAAGGCGGGGTATTTTGTACTGAATTCGAAAAATGGCTGCAGTAGTACTTGACAACGTGTGATATGAATACCAACATCACATGTTATGCACATCCAGTACTTGTATCGCTAGTCAGCTAGATTAAAATCAGGCTTTTTTGCATCTTCCGTTTGGTACGGATATCATAGCGCAGGGAGTTCAAGTCTCGCTAAAACATTTTTACTCTCATGGGGAAAAAAATGTTTTGCAATTTTAACAATTATTCATTGTCAAGATTATCTAGTATATGTTTAAAAATCAGTTTAAAGTTTACCTCTGCTGCTTTTGCATGAGCGCTGCATGCATTCCCCAAGACTGTCGTCATTTTCATACTTGCCATTTAAATCACTCTTAGACGGGTTCATGAAAAATTTATGGTCAACTCCTTGTTTCATAAATACCCCAATATTTATTACACAGTAAATTATATAAAATACTTTATTTCTTGTTCTGCTGTCCTGATCTTGTTGTATCTATTCTTCCTGACTAGATCCCAATTAAAGCTTGTCACTTCATTTCTCCACACCCCATTTTTATTAGTTTTATTGTTGTTTTTTTTTTCGTCTGTGACGTAAGGGGCTAACCAGAAAAAGCCAAGTGCTAAAAAGCTAAAAGGAGCCATATTGCCACCTATGGTAGTGGAGTCTGGCATACTTCGGTCAATAAATCGTTTCCCCTCCCATGCATGTATACTGGGACAAGGACAGTCGTTAAACATCAACCGTTAAATGGCGTCATCAGGCTATAACCGTAGCTGGACTAAGCTGTAAATGTAGTGAGTGATGTGACTTCTCACTTAGTGTCTGGGTGAAATGACTGTGGTATCCCCATCACAGCTACTCCCTATATTTTTTGACACGTATGTGTTCCCTGGCGTGTGCCTGAGAGGTCTGGCACAGTGGGAAGTGTTCAGAATGTGTGACCTGCCACATCTGTGACGTTAGGATGTAAACCAGGCTGTATTGATAGTTGGATTCTCTGTCCTATTCATACTTTAGCTTTGAAAGGTGCTCTGAAGGGACTTTGACGAGAACTTTGGTTTCAGTATCACATCTGTCCCCGTCCAGGGATGATTCCGCGTCTGATCGAGCCCCAAATGTTGGATCCAGCCTTCACTCGCTTGGTGGTGCTCAATTCCATCTACTTCAAGGGACTGTGGAAGTCTCGCTTCCAGCTGGAAAACACCAAGATGAGGAATTTTCACTTGGCGGATGGCACAGTCTCCAAAGTGCCCATGATGTCTCAGCTGAATGTTTTCAACATCGGTGAGTTTAGTGCCCCCTTTTCCACTCCTGTGTCATCGGTGCCATTTTTGACAAAGGTCAGGCTTCTGAGTGTGACTCACTGGGATTTTATTCGCTGAAGGCTGTGATTTAATTCCTCCCTGTACTGACCGTACAGATAAGAGGTGGATGGCCCACCACGAGAGGTCTTTGCTTTCTTTACAGTAGTTTCAGAACTTCATAGCAGACTATGAATGGAGGTTAGAGCCCTGTATGGTCCTGAAATATCAGCCTGAGTTTTTGACCTGAATTTGCTGTCGAGCTTGCAGACCTCTAGTAGAGTCTAAAACATCTGTGTCGACCCACCAGGGCAGGCCGTCACTCCGCAGGGTCTTAAGTTCAAGGTGGTGGAGCTACCGTACCATAGCAACATCAGCATGCTGATCGCCCTGCCCCCCGAGGAGGATGTGTCCCTTTCGGCGATCATCCCCCACGTCAGCACCGCCGCCGTGCAGGGCTGGGTGCGACAGCTCACTCAGAGGAAGGTTCGGCTGCTGTTGCCCAGGTGAGCCCCGCCCTTGTGGCCTCAGAAGGTCAACAGGCTGCTGTTTTCACAGTATCCTGTACCAGCAGTGAGCACTCATTCAGTGTCAGTGTGCTGTGACACCATGACTCACTATCTGATAGCTGCTTCCCCTTTGATTTCTGTACTACTTCTGCTGTAAAATCACAACGATCTCAGTTTCAGAAAACCCATTAGTCTTTGTCCCTCTTTATCACAAACTCTTATGATCTTTGCTTCATGCCAGGAGATGTTAAGTTTCCTTCAAAGCACATCTGTAGAGCTTAAATAAGCTGGGTCAGCCTGTCTGCTGGACCCCTTCCTCTTGCTCTGCTTCTGGCAGCCAGCCCTAAGGCCGTGACCATCTCCCTTTCCTCGACTCTGTTCCCCTGAAGGTTTTCTGCAGAAGCTGAGGTTGACCTGAAAGACACTCTCTCCGCCTTGGGGATCTCCGATATGTTTTCTATGGGCAAAGCTGATTTTAAGCACATAAGTAAGTAACACGAGGTGACAGAGCAGGGTGTTGCCTTTTGCACTGGGACATTTACAGGAAGAGCCTGACACTATTTGTATGCATATGTGACTGACAATTACAGTCAATGACTCATGTCTTGTGGCCTGGTGTGATTTACTTATTTTTATGGTTCCTTTTGTGAAACTTCACTTCCAAGTGAGGAAAAAAAAAGATTGCTATTTGTGACTGTTCAGTGCCCCCTAGAGGTGACATAGTAAATGTTTATTTACTTGATATGACTGTTTTGCTTTAAGGCACAGAGCCTCTGCACGTCTCCAAAGCCCTACAGAAAGCGAAGATCGAAGTCACAGAAGATGGGACTAAAGCTGCTGCTGCAACAAGTAAGGGGATGCCAAGATGATGCGGGCTCACCCATAATGCACCTGTGTGTTAGGGCCCCAGTAGGGGCGTGGCTGACTGCGGCATAGCACTCAAAGCAGACTATTACCTCTGTGTCGAATTGACATCATGAGTATGGCGTAACTGTGGACCACACGCAGCAGCCTACCCCATAGCCTGACGTGCACCTCCCCAGCAATGTAATTACGCATTGAGCCGAAGAACGGTGATTGGTCCCCTTGGCAGCATTCGTTTTCTTAATGGGAGTGAAGCCTTCATGCCCAGGTGTACTGCTATCACTGACCGAAACTGATGTGCTATTGAAATAACCCTCAGCAGCCGTCACAGCAATAGGTTTACAAAACGCTCAGGATGACTGCGCCAATTTCCCTTACCTCCATTGTGTTTATTCGTACTTTACGCGACTAGAAAAGTAAAAAGTAGTACAGACACTAACTTCATCAGGGAAAATGCCGAAAAAGTGACTTAAGTGCCTTGACATTTCTCCAAATTTGTCTACGGTAAGTTTGGAGCAGCAGAAATTCCAGGGCTTGATTCATGGATACTTTGTTTTTTTTTTCCTGTTTCACGTGTGTGATTCAACAAGTGAATATACTGGAAAGACAATAAGTGCAACATCCAAAATTATTCATCACCCAGAGTTTTGCTGATGTAATTGCTGAGTAACAGACACACCAGTGCCCAAGTATGAATGCTCCCAACTGCGTAGGTCATAGAGTAAGCTTGACACGAGTCACTGTGATGCACTGGTAGCTGGTGAGCGAAGGGGGTGTAACCTGCCTTTGTCATACGCAGCTGCAATCTTGCTGGCGAGATCATCTCCCCCGTGGGTCACCGTGGACAGACCATTCCTCTTCATCATCCGGCACAACCCTACAGGTGCGATGACATGGATCTACACTTTTGCACTGCTCATCCCTCATCTTTTCATTCCCATGCTGTATCGCTTAGTTATCAGTGCATGTGGTTATAACATGCAAGCACAGCGTGTAAATCATACGCTTTCCTCTATAGGTACAATTCTCTTCATGGGTCAGATGAACAAGCCGTGAGGGCTTCCCCTTGGAGGACACAAGCAGGACGTCTTTCTGAAGCTCCAGTTCTCCTCCAAAGCCAAAAGAGACACGGAGGACTCGAACGAACATATTCTGCTCATCTGTCCGTCTGTCTGCGCGCATCATGCGGTGATCGTTTAATGAGTGGGGACTCATCCCTTGGTGTTTGTCTTAGAGAACCATACCAATGTAGACATGTAAGAAATTATATTCTTAGCCATTCTCCATGCATGAGCCATTTTTCCCCTCTGCCCCTCGTACTGGGTGAACACTGTTTCCTGGCAGGTTACTCCAATACTGTAATGCTGCTGCTATAAAGTTTATATAATATATATATAATATTGATTTCCCCTAAATGTCTTAATGTATTTTCATTGCATTTCAGCACCTTTTTATTTTATAAATATGACCGAAATGACCACCAACTTTACGATCAGGCTTTTTTTTTTAAAAAAAAAGATTTTAGTCACCCAATCTTGTTTATATATACATATGGAGCATATGGAAATACTTTTTTTAAAACCGTGGTTTTGCAGATATGTTCCTGTAAAGCCATCTGTTACTGTCGAAGTATTTCTCTGAAGTAGTATTGTGTTAAATCGACAGTTATTTATTGACATTTCCTTGCCGTTTTATACAACTTTGTTTCCCAAACGTTTCTCTGTCTGTAACAATGCAGTATTTAATAAAGTATTAAACTGGGGGAATGGCTGAATGTTTTATTTATGATGATGAGCGGTCATGCATGTGGGTGAACTCACCGGACTGAGTAAACGCTCATTCGGAATAGCTGACATGGATTAAAATTCCGAGTAACGTTACTTCATGCATCAGCGGCGGAGAAACGGAGACCCCTGCCGAAGACGCGGCGGCTGTGCCGATACACAGGAAACGCGCTCCGTCCGCTGCCATAAAGAAGCGCGTTGCATGCTGTTGATGTTAAGTGGGAACATGTTTTAGTGTCTTACCCAGGAGAAGCGCTTTCGGTTTCAGTTTCGGTGCGAAAAGCTGAAGGTTCACCTGCGACGAGGCCGTGCGCGGCTCCGCTTCACGCTGGTCAGCTGACTGAAAAGAGGGAGAGACGGAGAGGAGGAGGAAAAGAGGAAAAAAAAACGGAACGAAAATAGACATGGCGGCGGAGATCCACTCGAGGCCTCAGAGCTCCAGACCCGTCCTGCTAAACAAGATCGAGGGGCACCAGGATGCGGTGAACGCTGCTCTGCTCATACCGAAAGAGGACGGCGTGATCACGGTCAGCGAGGACCGGTAAGCGCCGCTGCCCGTCGCCGGCCCCGCCACGCTGCGCCTGGACGGCCTCTCAGACTCCCCGGCGCTTAGGGATTCTGCTTTTGGAGACCGGCACCGGCACCGATAGCAGTTTAAACCGACTTTCGCTCGGTTCGTGTCCGGTTAGGTTCAAGGTTCAACGATTTCAGTTCTTTGTTTGGCTCAGTTAGCCAGCCAGCACGGGCACCCGTCTGATACTCGATGTAATACTCGCTTACAGTTCATAGTACGAAACGTAACTCTTAAGTTTTGTTTTAAAAGTCGTTAAGCGTGATTTTCTGTGCTCCATGGTGGCCCTGCTGTCTCGTCATACCAACTATTGTCGCTCGAATCCCATGTGGCGCCCTGGGCGGCCGCTTATATCGCCTATAGGCTTGACCGGCTCTGCATTTAAACACCAACGCGGCACGCTTTGTGTCTGCAGCTGCTCGCCGCTCTCCATTCGGCCTGTTGCAGGTCTCCTTCACAATTTCATGTGCACGTAAACCGATAAACACGCCCGGGACTCAGCATTGCTTAGTTGGTCCAAACTTTTCTGTCAGCTGTAATGTAGCATTGCTCTCCAGGGGTAGTCCAAAACCCCAGTGCTAATATCACCGAGCAAAAAGACACACACAATCGTCAAGGTACTGGAGTCATCTTGTTTTTGAGAAATCTAACAACCCGAAACTTACGGCATGTATCTCCCTTACGGCACGTAACACAACTTTTTCCCTGACAGGACCATCCGGGTCTGGCTGAAACGGGACAGTGGGCAGTACTGGCCCAGTATCTACCACACCGTGTCCTGTAAGTCTGATCCTGATGGCTAATGTCTGTCCTTCATTCTGTTGTGTGGTTTATTTAAATAAACTTGGTTAGGAATTGAAACCTCTGACACTGGGTACTTTGAGTACTTTTTTGTATTTGCTGAATGTCAGTGCTAGTTTATTTTATTTGGTTCTCGCTATACTGGATAGATGGATATATGGTTGGGTTTTCTATCTATGCTTTCTCTATGACCTGTACAGAGTAGCACATTCAATAAAGCTTCTGTCATTCGTAGCACCCTGTTCCTCTTTGGAATATCACCATGAGAGCAAGCGTGTCTTCGTGGGCCAGGACAACGGTGCTGTTGTGGTAGGAAGCCGTGTCTGACCAGTGCTCAGCTCCACTTCCAGTTTGTCAAAGGCACAGTTTAATCGTTAAGGGGCCTTAGGCTCAGAAGTGCTGTGATGAAATGAGAAATGAAAGCCACCAAGGGTCAGCATTATGCAACCTGGCCAATCATGGCCTAGCTTAAACCAGGGAAGACCAATGAGAAGTCAGTTAGGGCAGTCAGTGGTTTTAGATCGCAATACTCAAGTGCAACAGGGACTTTGTATCTGTGGTATATTGCATTAATTATTATGCAGAATCTAGCACCAAAAAATTCTGATATTCTTGATTGATCTTTTCATAATTTAATAATTAAGTCATAATTTGAATTATGTTCTATTCAGAAATGGGTTTTGTTGTAACAAACATTTTTCTAATACAAACATCAGGACTAAGGGAACAGTTTGCAGTAAATCACAAGTGGACAGTGGCGGCACTGAGGCTAGGGCTCTGTGCCAGCAACTGGAAGGTTGCTGGTTCAAATCCTGTGAATGCTGAGAGTGATCCTACTCTGTTGGGCCCTTGAGTAAAGGCCTGTAATTGCTACATCCTTCAAAACCTGTAATTGCTTCATCCTGGGTATGACATAAATCTACATCCAGCCCTATAAGCAGGTCCTCCAACTTACACCTCGACCCTGAGGTGGTTTGTCATGTGATGAGTGTGGCAACGTGCTGTAATCAGTTCATGCTCCTTACCTCTACAGGTTGTTTGTCAGTACTAAGGTCAGCTTTACGTAGTCATTAGTCATTAAGGTCATTATTACCTATTTTCAACCAAATGTCATCGATGCAGATCAGCTCAGCTAATTCTGAACTGGCCCTTTAATGGTGGATGTAGGTCACACACACAGGACTGTTATGACATGGTCATCACTCCCTGTCAAATTTAGAATCTGTCTGTGCTGAGCCTGTCTCGATCATTTGGCCAGTAGCACGAAAACAACATATTTATATGATTTTTTTTTTTTTAAACTGTACTTCACAGGAATTTAGCATCTCAGAGGATTTTAACAAGATGAACCATGTGAAAACGTACCCAGGTAGGTGAGCTTTCTTCAGCTTTCATAAGCCCCGTCTTCCACTGGTATTCAGGCTGTTGCTGCCTATGTTGGGCTTGGAGTTGTGCCTCGTCTCATGTGCCCACTAGGGGGCATCTTTCCCCACAGTGGAGTGTCCCTGGGGGTCCGTTTCACTCGTCTCTAAGACCCACGTGGTCGTCAGCTGCTCCCCTCCCTACCTTTTCCAGACTAGGAACCCCCGTGACGGCTTCCTGATCAGTGCCACACGCTGACCATTCATATTCCTCGTGTTTGAAGGAGTAAAGTGGAGCCTCATCTTGCCGTTATTAGGCCGTCACTTTGTGAGCCGCTCAGGCGTCTGATGTGAATGCAGAAGGACTGCTCCCCCCCGCCCCCCCGGCGGTTTTCAGTAATGAGGCTGAATTGTTGAGCTCTGTAGTTTCTTCACCTCTTCCTGAAGGCGATTTCTCTGTGCCCCCCCCCACCCCCATCTCCCTATCCCTGTGTCCGCATCCATGTTGGCAGCCCATCAGAACCGCGTATCGGCCATCGTCTTCTCACTGGAGAGTGACTGGGTAGTCACTGCCGGGCACGACAAGTGCATCAGCTGGATGTGCACACGCAGCGGCACGATGTTGGGCCGGCACTGCTTCACAGCCTGGGCCTCCTGCCTACAGTACCCTTTACTTAATCACGCCCTCTAGTGGTAGGGGGAATGGCTCATTTTTCCTTTAAACATTAATCCCCTTTGGCTGGTCAGTGGGCTGATGTCATTTCGTCCTGGGTCATCAGACCTTTGTGTCGTCAGAGTCCCTACTGATGGGTTACGGTTTCAAAAACGGGGACGGCCAATCAGAAACCTTATAACTGCAGACGTTTGTGTGTTCTCTGCTTAAAAATAGATGGGTATGGATGTGAGAGGTACACAGTGCCCTGTTCACCCTGGGGGGGTGGGGGGGGGGGGGGACTGGAGACCTGTTTTGTCGTGATGTTGAAGCGGTGGAATTCTCCGGAGACCCTTGTGGCATGAATTTAGCCAAGCGCGGGGTGAGAATCATGGCTGTCTCTCAGGTGCCGTCTCTCAGAAATTCCCCCACCCAAAAACCATTTTCAGTTCCTCATGAGGCAGATTTTATGCTTTACCATTTTGCTCAGCGTAAAATTAGTGTATGGCATTGGCTGGTTATGACTTCGATTTTACCGGTTTCCCTAAAATGTATTCACCTTTGAGACGACCCTCCATCCCTAAGGAGGGCACCTCTGTCTCGCTTGTGCGCCCGTCCTTTCACCGTGACTGTGTACTCGTTCGGTCGGCCCGACCTTAACCAACCGCTCAGATATGACAACGAAACTCAGCACGCCTTTGTGGGCGACTATGCCGGCCAGATCACCCTGCTGAGGCTGGAGAGGCAGAAGTGTTCCGTCGTCACCACCCTGAAAGGCCACGAGGGTAAGTGGGACTGTAGATTTACAGCGAGGCGCCGGACACCCCTGCCTCCAGGCTAGCGGAGTGCGGTAACACGGAGGCAAACAGGAAGCAGGTGTGTGTGCACAGACTGCCCTCTGTGCTGAGTGCTATGCCACTACCATCAAGCTGTCATTGTGTGTCACACAAAGAGAGCGTGGTACAAAGGCACTTCAGTGTCTCCCTTCCGTCCAGGCTGCTGTACCAGTGGCGTCAGAAGGCTGGCATTCGGAAACCCAGGCTGCAAGTGCAAAGGGCGTGCCTCGCCCCAGCATCACTAGCAGGGAGGGGGCTACTCTGTTCCGGGCGTTGGGGATCCTCTTTTTCATGGGGGTGGGGGGGGGGCCCTCGCACTGTGCCACTGCGCCACTGCGCCACTGCTACCTGTGATCGGATCTGTGCCGGGTGGGCGGAGCTGGTGAGCAGAGCTGGTGCCCCACACCACAGCAGGCCCCCCAGGATTGTTCAGGTGGGGTTACTCAGTCAGTAACAACCTGCACCACAGCCCTGCCTTCTAACCTTTTCCTCAGGGAGCATTGGCGCCCTCTGGTGGGATCCCGTGCAGAGGCTGCTGTTTTCCGGGGCCTCAGACCACAGCATCATCATGTGGGACATCGGGGGGCGGAAAGGCCGCACGCTGCTCCTCCAGGGCCACCAGTAAGGGGCGGCACCATTCTGCTCTGCTGAATAGATGAATAATGAATAAATCTGGCCCCTCCTCTCTGTTTTCCGGCACTCCTGTTGGTCTGCCCTGTGCCCACGTTTCTCCGCTTTGTCCCCAGTGAGCGCGTGCAGGCGCTTTGCTACCTGCAGCTGACACGGCAGCTCCTGTCCTGCTCTGCCGACGGGGGGATCACCATCTGGAACATGGACACGCCCCGGGAGGAGGTGACCGCTGGCTTCCCCTCCCTCTCGTTCTGTTAAGCCCCGCCCCCTGCGTCTCTGTGTGAGAGGCAGCGAGGCGCGACGCTACTCCCTTAATGTCACACATTCCGTTCGTCTCCTTGGTTACTGGCCTGACTGATCTCTCACGCTGTTGGTGATGATGTTTACGTTCTTCCATTTGTTAGCTTCTACAAACAGTCATGCTGTGTGCATGGGGAAGTAATTTAGCTTAGAACCCCCCCCCCCACCCATTTCATCATTCCACCGATTCCCCCAGGCCCCGCAGTGGGAGGATTGTGACTCCTGTCAAAAGTGTGAGCAGCCCTTCTTCTGGAACCTGAAGCAGATGTGGGACACCAAGACCCTGGGGCTGCGGCAGGTGAGGAGAGGCCTGGCCTCCTTGTGCTCTAAGGTTTAATCTTCATTAGCTACAACATCGCCCCCTAGTGGCATGCAGAGGTACAAGCTACATAGTGGAAGTGGTGATCAGACAGTTGTACCACATCCAGGCCAACATGCTAAGAATGGCATTGCAAGGATACCACAATGTATTCATCTGGCTAAGATGGCCTCCCTCTCAACTTTGACCACTGGCCTATGCCTTGCTGCTTCCTCAGCACCACTGCAGGAAGTGCGGGAAAGCTGTGTGCGGGAAGTGCAGTTCCAAGCGCTCCAGCTACCCCATCATGGGTTTCGAGTTCCAAGTGCGGGTCTGCGACCCATGCTATGAGTCCATCCGAGACGAGGAGTGAGTATACCTGTGTGTTCGACATCATAAATGTGTTTGGTGATGTCATAAATGTGTTTGGTGACATCATGACGTCCATGTTCCAGCCGGGCTCCCCTGGCCACCTTCCACGAGGGGAAGCACAACATTGCACAGATGGACATGGACCCGTCGCGGGGCCTGATGGTGACTTGCGGTAGTGACCGTGTGGTCAAGGTGAGTCTCATAGACTGCTGCTGGCTCTCGTGTTCTTTAAACCCATCAAAGTGAAACGTTACAGAATAATAATAACTACTCAATTCTGAAAAATGACAGAAAAGTGAAACATTGGCTAAGCTTGTGTCTATGGGCCACGTGCTGCTGGGCTTGATGCCGACCCCCTGCCGCCATTCTGTTCTCTCTCCTGTTCTGTGCCCAGATTTGGGACATGACCCAGGTGGTGGGGTGCAGCATAGCCACGGGCTTCTCCCCGCGCTGAGTGATGGGCCCCCTCTCACCCCTCGCCCTGCCCACCTGCCCCGTCAACCTTCTGCCAGACCCGTCCAGCAGACAGACGTCCATCTCGGATCAGTGACATCCTCCTCACCTGCTTGCACCCCCATCAAAAACACTACATTAACACTCCCAAGTGACACCAAACACGTGTGTGTCGAGTATACAGGAGCTTCTCCAAGCAGGAAGGCCTGTGATGCACCCAGTCCAAACATGGCTGGATCAGCCCCAGGTTATGTACCGTAATCTTCCTGCAGCCGTTTTGACCTGACCTCCACCACCCTGCCTGCGCCTCCTCCCACTCATACCTCCTCCCATCTGCCCTGCCCATCCGACCGTGGAGCGTAAATATATATATATTTTTTCTCTTTTTTTTCTTAAACCCTTGAGAATTTGAAGCACAAGTTAATAGTTTTGTTGGGTTGGCTGGCTCATGCCTATGTGGGAAAAACTGCAGAGCCAGTTATATGCCCGGCAGCTGAAGGGGGTGCTGTCGTGTTTGGACGAGGTGTTCAGGGGCCTCGTAAAAGCACATTTTGAAGGGGTGGGAGGGTATGGGGGCAGTCACTGGGCCCCTCCACGAGACTGCAAAAGACCTCGTCTCTTGCGCATTCAGCCCTTGTAGTGAAGATGGCGATACCAACTTCTGCTGGTCTCTCCTCCTCCCTGTCTGAGCTCCTGTTCCTTTATCTCTGTGCAAAGCTTATGAATTCCTTCACTAGATGGCCTTAAAGTTCTCTATGTAACGCATTGGTTGCCTCAGGGGAACCAGTTGCTCGTGCCGGAGGCTGAGGCGGCCGCGGAGATGCCTGTCAGCATAGCTGTCCTCTCCCCGCCGCGTCTCGCTTTACTGTGAGACCGGAGTCAGTTCAGTGCTCTCTACTGGCAGTGATTTGAGTATATTTATATACAGTTGAGAGATGAAACATTCAGCATCTTCAGTGCTGAATTTAAGGGGCTTTTATTAGATGTTTATAGAATGTAGAGTAGATTGAGTTGTAGAGTAGATAGAAATCTATTTCTGGGCGCAAATGAAGTGAAAATAAAAAGCACTGTAATATCAACTGTATTTTGATATCTTTACATCTGTCTCAAAGCCTGTGGGTTTGTGTGCAAACTGGGCAGTGTGACAAAAAAGAAGCACTTGTGGTCAAGCAGGGTCTCGAGCAGAAAAGTGCTGAGGGCTCTAGGCAAACCATTCCACTGACCACAGGCTGCAGAACCTGTAGTTTTCAGTGTTTCCATGGTTTATGTTGTATTTTAGATGTCTTCATCAATG
>JAODJW010000036.1:11526813-11537454 GCA_026777045.1 Hyperopisus bebe | reverse complement strand
CCCCCCCCCGCCCCCCCAACTGTTATGGCCTCTTTCAACAGCACTTAATTCTCTGAGCAGTGCGGCCAGTTCTGTGGGGCTCAGATGGGACCGTGTTGAGGGAATGTGGACCTCAGAGGGAGCCAATATTCCACGGCCACAGTAGAAGCTGGAGGGCAGACAATCGTAGCCATTATTACGGTGACTTGGCCGTGGTGGGATCTGGAGCTGGGCCTAAAACAGCACCGGCACATGACTGCCCCCGTCACGGTGCTGAGATGCCCCCCGTTAATTAAATGAATGTCACCCCTCCTGGCTCTTATGTCCGGCCTCCAAAGGCATTCGGCCGTTTCATCCCTTATCCGGTAAGTCCTGAAACACTAGCCTGTGCTCTTTTAAACATGAAAAAGGCCCCCACCCTGAAAGAAGAGGCCGGCAGGCTTGGCGGCGGCGGGGGCCTCGGACACGGCCAGCCACACCACGGTGTCAGCACCCTGCTCCGGGCTCCGCAGCTTGTTCCGCATGGATCGGTGGAAATCCGGCAAGGCTTCAGCCACTGCTGTCAGGGGACACCAGAAGAGGCACGGTTACACAGAACCACTAGTGTTGGACCGGGCCGCAACTCGATCATCGTTCCTGTGAAGGACAGACTTAAAAACACATGGTTCCTAATACAAATAAGGCCATAGAAATCTAAAGGGCTGAAAATGACCCCCCCAAAATGAGTACCCAGGCAATGCTGTGGGTGTTGGTACCTGGGGTATCTACCCAGCCAGGGTGCATGACAGAGAAGTGGATGCTAGGGTGAGTCTTGGCCAGCTGCTCCGTCATCACCACCAACTGCCTCTAGAGAGGAAATGATGAGAAAGCTTCATCAGAGGAGTCACCTACGCATGGAGAAGAGAGGAGATGGCCGGGCTTCTACTCTCAAACTCAATGTGATCAGTCCATCACTGGCTTAGGAGAAGCTGAACACCATTAAGAGCTTGACTGGCACTGATAATGTATCACATGTTGGGGCATTTTATGATGCTGGCTGCTGGCTGTTCAAAATCAGAGGTCCGGAACCATTTTCAATAACAAAACAGCCTTTCATAAAATGTAATGAATTAACAAAAAATATATTCCATATAAACACAATATATAACAAAAATGAAACTTTTTAGTGCTCATTGATCATTTCCACTCTCTGTCATGGGGGGGGGGTTTATGAGTTATGTGTGTGCGAAATTTGGTGATTCTACATTGTATTTTTGTACTTCAAACCACGTTAAGTCTTTCTACGTTAACCATATTGATTCATAAGGTGCATTATTGGCTGGGTCAGGATGAACTTGCGGTTCGGTCCACATCCAGACTCTGAGAGCCCCTGCTGTACACTGTAGATGCTGTATATAGCACTTGCTTAAACAGTAATGGTGCGATCGAGTTCTACTTATCATCCGAGAATGTATGGACATGAAGAGCCCATTATTTTCTGAGAACAATCGCCCCGGGCGTGAGCCCGTTCCTGGCGCTGCCCGTGCCGCCGGTACCTTGTTCTGTGCGTAGACCATGGTTCCATCAAAGCGGCCCCTCTCAGACTGCAGGTCCCCGATACGGAGCTTCTTCACAAGCATGATGCCTGCGGATACCATAATCTGCGGAAGAGCAACAATTCTAAGGGCATCACAAAGGGCATGGCATGGTGCCAACAATGAGGGACAATGAAGAATGCCGCTGTGACCCGCTGTGGTCTTCTCAGGATACAAGATCGTTGGATAAGAGGCAACGCCTACTTCTGAGAGGAAAAAAAAATTGATGCTTAATTACTGGGGATTCTGTCAGCCATTTGTTTGTGGGATGCATAAGAAGATGTGATTAAGGCTATAATATAAGCACACTGTTTCCATACTCCCACTGTGACAGATGGTGCATTAACGTCAATGTCAGCCAGTAGCTCCAATATAATTCATTATAGTTGCGCTCCACATCTCAGAGGCTCCATCTGGACTGCAGTAGGTATTTGGCCACAAAACCAGCATCTCTTCGGGCGAAAACAGGCATTATAAAATTGCTCTGACAGAGCTTTGGACTGTGGGGATGGTTCTGGTGCACTGAAAGTGACCTGTCCCATTATGGCCACTAACAATCTCAAAGTGCATGTGGGAGAGGGGGTGTTTCAGCAAGGACCTGCAGGATGCGTCACAGCAGGAGGTGTTGCGGGATTTCCTGCGCAACAGCCGCATGTTGGCGTGAGACGCTCTCCCAGAATGCACCCCTGCACGGTCCCTGCTTACTCACCACACGGGGATCACCGCTCTTCTCCAAAAGAGGAATCAAATTCTTGGTGAGGATGTACGTCCCTGGAAGAGGCAGAAGATGACAGCATAACTCCGCTTGGGGCTAACGATGCTTCGTCCCCCCCTGCCGCATAAATCCGTCATACTTTTCAAGGACGCTAAAACCTTTATCTCCATTCTTTTTTCCATTTTCTTTTTCTACTGTTTCTTGACCAGTTTGCAGTCATGTCGCACAGAAGCCCAGTACGGCAGAATTTGTTCAAGGGTGGGGCTCTTACCCAGGGTGTTGCAGGCGAAGTTCATTTCCAGACCTTCTGCGTTGACCTCGCGTTGCATAAGCATGCTTCCAGCATTGTTGATCTGTCATAACGGGACCACAAAGCTCTCATTCAAAGGTCCCATCAAGGAGCCAAGCCTTCATTTCAGAAAACCACTGGCATAGTGTTCACTGGGAGGCCTTGTCTGGATACCCACCAGTACGTTGAGGGATTTGAATTTTTTCTTAAAAGCTTCCGCAAATTCCCACACCTTCCGCGTCTCTGTCAAGTCCAGGATATGGATGTAAATGTCCTGAATGAAAAACATTTTTAAAACAGGGTTTGTACTTATTTTTAAAAGTATTTATGTATCAGTGTTTAGCAGCGATAAAGGGCGACGTGGGCAGTGATGGAGCAGAGCTCCGTAGAGCTCATCCCACCATCCAGCCATCCCAAACTCACTTTGTTCCCAGTTTCCTTGACAATCTCTGCCCTGGCTTCCTCAGCTTTGTCTTTGTTCCTGCACACCATATGGATCGTACCACCTGTAAAAAATGGATGGGGGGGAAACAACTGCATCTGAATATTTGTGCTTTATCTACTAAAGAACTGGGTTGATGTCATTGACACAGAGAGTCTGACTCTGCGGGGCACATGACTCGCTGACCTCTCTTGGCGATGACGATGGCTGCGGCCTTCCCGATCCCACTGTTGGCACCGGTGATCATGAAGGATCTCCCTGCCACAGACACCTCCAAGTCCTTCTCCACAAAACGTTTGGCTGCAGACTCAAAGGCACCCCTAAAACACATTTATTAATCTGCGTGACCCATACAGAAGCATGTTAAATTATAATGGAATCTGGTTCTTTTGAACTAAGCACAGGATGTGGACCAATATCTATTGACCATTTCTTGACTCCATAAAAAGACTGTTGGGGATCCTGCTTTTGTTGTTGTTGGACCCAGACTCTGGAACAATCTGGCCCTTACTGTCAGAACCGCCCTCTCAGTCTAGATTAAAGACTTCTTTTTTTAATGTTGATTAATCTCAGTTTTAATCACTTCTATGGTCTTTTTTACTTAATCTGTGTTTTGCCTTTTACAGTGCTCAATTAGATTGGATTCTTTGAGTCATTAGTCCTTACAACACTTGTTTGTTTCTTTGACCGTTGACTACGTTGTATCAGTCTGTTCATTTGTTCTTTTAATACTGAGTTTCAACCTTGTTTCTATTCTATCTGTTTTTTATTGTTTCAATCTTTCCATACGCTTGACTTTGAAAATGTGCTATGCAAATAAACAGATTGACTGATTGATTGATTTAAATGAAATTGCAGAAATAGGAGAAAATGGTTTGTCTTCCTGGAAATCGTTAGCGAATATGAGTAAGCTGCCAGCTTCTGTCCCCAGCAGTGCACATGCCGGTGCCCCAAGGCCTGATACAGACTTTGACGTCAGGCCTTCTGAGACCAACCCCACATTCCCTTTGATTTTTGTGTTTCCTGGCTGCTGAAGCCTCCGTGTTTCCGCCCGGCGCCGTCTCCGGGCCTGTCTCCCCACTGATGGCCCTACGCCCCTCGCCCAGCACCCCGGGACACTGCGTTTGACAGGTAGCAGCCTGAGATGAAGCCTGAGCCTGGGAAGGAACAGGACGCCTCTAACGGCTCCGCAACAACAGACAGAGCGAGTGTGAAGGCTGATTGTGCAGCGTCTGGCGGAGGGCGGGGGACAGAGGGCAGGGGGTAGCTTGGAATCCTTTGGGTAAAAAGCGCTCTCTGTGTTGTTACACTGTGTGGGAATGTGATGGGAAAGAAAGCTCTCTGTTTATGAAGGGACGAAAAATATCAATAAAACAGAAAAACACAGCGTGAACTTCACATATAAACAACCTTAACATAAATTAATCCACCATAAATTACAGCACTTTTAGAACCAGAATAATACTTAGATACTTATACTACTACTACTACTACTACTACTACTAATAATAATAGCGTGAAGCCTAGCCGTCATTACCAGCCTAACACGCGCGCTGATCCCGTGACATGCAAGCATAACGTGCAGCTTTTTACCTCACCAGGAAAAGTGAGATGATGATGATGATGATGATGATGACGATGATGATGATGATGATAAAAAACAATACAAATTCTTCTAAAAGTGATAATTTATTCTAATTAATTAAAAGTTCCTCGTAAGCGCACTTTGAGGTTGCATCAGTAACAAAACGCGCGTAGATTTTATTTCACGGAATAATACTTTTCATTGAAATAAAAACCCCAATTTTACTCTCATCGCTCCAACATATTTAAGGAATTAAATCAGACGGGACTATAATCTGTGACATTAGTTCAGTTTCACACCAATACCGAGAGCAGATCATCAGTTTATCTTCTGTGCAGTGGTGACAATATAAAAAATACGTGACACATATGGGACACTCGCACTGATAGAGAGCCGCTTTGATCGCTCCGCCACACAGTGTCCACGCTTAAAATAATGCAGATATAAATCAACTCATGTAATGATCCTGCTCCAGTGGCCGCTCATAATGGAAAATAAGGTCAACTACTGATTGAACTAAAAGGCACTTAAGTAACTAGAACAACTTTGCGACAAGTTTTCCATTCGCATCAAATGCATTATTTCATTATAGAAAATCACGTGGTCTGCTTTTAATGGGAGCGCATCTTACCTTGTGTATTCATTGAGCCCTTTTAAATACCAGATGCTACTCCGATATAGAGACATTTCTACCTCGATTGGTCTTCGGTGGCTTTTGCACCTTCCGCCGGCCGGGATCACGTGCGTCTGGCTTTATGCGTCTGGTGATGGGAGCACAGTCTACCGAGCGGTGGCTGATAGAGTGATTGTCGCACCGCTCGCTCCGTGACTAGCCTACCCACATTGACCTTAATGTCTTCATGACGTCTTTAGTCGTGGCTGCATCAATCAGACGGCAGAAAATAAAATACTACAACTGCAAGGGGTGGTTATTTCTCGAGTCCTTACTGTATTCGTACTGTGGATTGGTTGTGCAATTTGCAAGATTTTAACGTGGCTATACGCATTTTTCCTGGTTTACAAAAGCGACAATGTCACAATATTTTGCGTGCAGCGCCAAACTCAATTACATTTATTCATCGGTTTGAACGAATGCATTCGAGTCGCAACAGCAATGCTTTGCATTATCAGATAACGCCAGATACAAAAGCAGTTTCACTTGAGCAAAATATGGGTTGGTTATGTCGTTCTGCTCTGCTTTCACATCCGTTACTGCCTCCACACTTTTGTGGTATATAAAATACCACAGAAGTGCAGTTCTACTGAATAACTCAGTCAATAAGCAGGTTTCAAGCACGACTTGCTTATTTATACACAGGTACTGGGTCACCTTCTGTTTAATGACCTTTTTCCCTATTTCTATAGTGAAGGTTAAATATGACTGACAGTGAGTTGCTGTGTTTTTCTATGTGCTACAGGTGTGCACCAATCTGGTGCTTGCATTCAAATGACGTAACGGGAAATTCCACTCTGATTGGCCAGAAAGACTGAGTTTCTCGACGTTCTAACCGGTGGATTCTGGGAAAAACGGTTCCGAACTTGGGCAAGAAATAAGGAGTTTAAGACTCCGGCAGTGTGAGACAGGCATCCGTTTGGGAGGGCGGTAGAGGTGGTAAAATGGTGAGTTGACGGGTTTAATATCTCTTCATTGTAACTTGGAAAGTGTCTTACTTGCTTGCTACTTCCGACCGGCTCATTTACCTGTGCGTAGCAGGTGGCCATGTATGGTCGTATGCGAATGGATGGGAACAACATTTATTCGACTGTAATCTGCATTATTTACTGTGGCGGAAGATTAAGACTGAACATGTGAACACAACAATGGGTTTCATCTGAATCCGATTATTACTGTGTTTTGAAATATACTGGTAGTTGTTAAGGACCGGCGATAATGTGGATTAAACAGAGATAGTATTCATAATTCGCGCTCTAGTGTTTTCTGAAGCACGTTGAAAATGGTTGAGTACTCGTAAGTGATAAACTAGAACATCTCCCCTAATGTTTACTAATGATAGCCTCAGGCAATAACTACAGCAAACCTGGTTGTTTCACCTCTTTCTTCCTCTCACCAGTTTCTTAATAATGGACTTATTTTACGCCTATCAGCAAATACACATTTCTCCCTTTCAGATTCAAACTGTGCGTGGACTGATAATACAATCAAAAATACAGGAAGTTATTCCTGCTTTCCTTAAGTTCTATAGGTTTCTCCACTTCTTTCAGCGACTTCTAGTGGACCTTTAAATAAATACTTATAATTGCATAAAAGGTGATATTTAGATATCCAAACAGACAGATTTCACTATACACACTAACCCCAATTTTGTCGTTTCGGAACGAGCAGTATGAATGCTGTCATGCGCAGGTACTCGGCACAATGCCAGTATACTGTAAGTTATGTTGCGTTTTGTTGTGTTTGTTTAGTCCCCCGCCATCGTGTTACTCTTTATTGCCGTGTCAGTATCAGAGCTCCGCTTCCCTTCGCATTCAGCTGGGCTGGTTAGAGGTAAAGGCTTTTCAGAGACTGCTTGGCCAGAAATGCTGCTTTGGTGTTTTAACCTCGGCATTCGATGTGTTTACGTGAAATTGGGAGGCGGGGGGGGGGTCAAAGAGAAATTCTATCATGAATAGTGTGTATTTAAAATATGCACAGAAACGGACAGAAACCGTATGTCGTACTCGTATGAACCCGAGTTCAGGGTGGATGTTTGTGTCTGTGTCTCAGTCTGGGTACATGATTGCGCAGACGCAATTAGCCATGCATGGGTGCTCCGTCCCGCAGATGCGCTTCCTGCTGCTGTTTAGCCGCCAGGGGAAGCTGCGCCTGCAGAAGTGGTTCACTCCCTTGCCGGAGCGAGAGCGGCGCAAGATCGTGCGCGACATGACTATGATGGTGTTGGCGAGGAGCCCCCGCTACTGCAGCGTTATCCACTGGAGGGACCTGAAGATTGTTTATAAGAGGTGAGTTTGTGTGTGTGCGCGCACGCGCGCACATCTGTCCCTGTGTTTGGGACCAGCACAACTGCTTACCTGGTCATGCTCTGTTCTTGTGCGTCTAAAGTGTTGATACTGTCCTGCCAGCAGCCAGCGCTTTGAGTATACAGACTGAGTCAAGCGAATTCTTTCTATTTTTCCCCTGTGTTTATTTTAAATGAATATCGTAGGCTGTGTGTTGCTACTTTATCCTGCCACGCTGCCCCCTGCTGCCCCCTGCAGGTATGCCAGCCTCTATTTCTGCAGCGCTCTGGAGGACCCCGATAACGAGCTGCTGGCGCTGGAGGTGATGCATCGTTACGTGGAACTCCTGGACAAGTACTTTGGCAACGTAAGAGCCAGACGTTCAGGCTGCCGCGAGGGGGAGGGTGGGGGGCGTTTGAGGAGGCTCAATCCAGGTCACTCTCATGACACGAGCTTCCTGTTTACAGCAGACTGTTGGCTGGTACAGGGGCCAGACCGCGGCCCTATTGGAAACCGTTTTATGGATACGTTTCTGTCATAACTGCTTAATGGCATAAAATGTTGTGAACATTCATAAATCTAACTGTCCATACAATATATGTCACTTGTACGTCACTTTAGACAAAAGTGACGTACAAGCAGTACTATTTTTATCTATTGATCCATCTAGTAATCCTAACCTGACAAGTTTTCGTTTACAGTGCTTTCATGGTCCACAACAGTAAAGTCCGAAAGGTTTTTTGTTATAATCAATTTGTTCCCGCAATTAATGACGTCTAACCTGCTTTCAGGTGTGTGAGCTTGACATCATCTTTAACTTTGAGAAAGCCTACTTCATCCTGGATGAGTTCCTCTTGGGGGGCGAGGTGCAGGAGACGTCCAAGCTGCTGGTGGTGAAGTCCACGGAGGAGTCGGACCTGCTGCAGGAGGTGAGGGCTGGGCTGGGATTAATAATCAGCCCTGCAGTGTTGTCTCCCATGAAAAATTTTGCTAGCCCAGATACCCATCGGCCCATGGGGAACATGTCCTGTATGCCAGCTGGCCAGGCAAGTGTGGAAGCTGGGGAGATTAACTGAGATGTCTGTGGATCTGTGCCTTGTGAGTGGGCAGGATTATTGCTTGCTTCCAATCAGCAGCTGGCTCTCGTTGGGCTAAGCCAATCAGATCACAGAGGTGCAAATGCAGGCGTAAGCTCTGAGACCCAATATCCTCCTATCACTGTGTTCCTCAGAGCTACACAGGCGGTGATGTATTAGCTTATACAGGGGCAGACTATCTTCTCTGGGGGCCCTTGGCTGGCATGGGTAGGGGGCCCTAAAGGGGCCACTTGGGGTGTCATGTGGAGCCAAAAGGGATGCGAGAGGGAATTAAAAATGATGGAACATCTGTAATATGCTAATCGGAGTGTGGGGTGCCAGTGGTACAACTTACCAATCAAGGTGGGGGCGGGGGTGATGTCGATGTTGATTGGGGGGAGGGGGTATTGTGCTGGTTTATCAACTGTCCAAATTTAAGATATATTGTAGATTATAGATTATAATATCTTAACAAAAATTGTATTATAAATAGTTTGTAGTGGACACTTGATCTATGTGTCAAAAAATAAAAATAAACAAAGTTGAGGTCAGCAGCCACCCCCCCCCCCCCCTTATATCTACAGCTCTGGGGATTGTGATGAAGCTCCACTTGCCTTCCAGCTTCTCTGCTGATCCACAGCCTGTCTGCCTCCCCCCCACCTCCCCCCTCCCCGTTCAATCTCTCTTACCACTTCCCTGTTGTGAAATGAGTTGCCCTGCTCACTGATCTCCCCAGTGCCACTGTACTGAAACACAGGCATCTGTTTTCCGTTCCTTTATAGACCATGGAGGAATATATGCGCAAGCCTGCCTTTTAGACCATGACCGCGGCTACACTGCTGAAGCGCTCTGAGAATTTGCAGGAGTCGCCGGCGTTCCTGTCTTAAAGGCATAACTGCTCCCATGGTGGTTAGAGCAGAGCACAGGGCAGCATCCGGCCCGAGGGGGACATCGGTCTGCTGCATGCAGATCGGAACAAGGAAACGGGAAAGCTGTGCTCTGGGAAACGGGAAAGCTGTGCTCTGGGAAGCGGGAAAGCTGTGCTCTGGTGGCCTTATTTTTATCTTAAGCCTTTTTATGATCAGTTTCATTTGGCAAAAAAGTATGTGTTGGGGTTTAAGGGAGGACATATTTGATGTAAAAAATATATGTAGTTGCTTTTGTGATTGTTTTTTTTTAATGTTGGTTTTTAGTGGAAATGGGAAAATTGTGAGATGTATTTGAGAAGATGTAATTTGTTTTACATCATGTTCTCCGAACGGCCTGCTTTGTCACGTAACTATTAGTGGCTGTTTTTTTTTTTGTAATGGGTTCGAACACTGGTGGAGCATGAGTATTTGGTTTGGCTGTAATAATAATTTCAAATGTATGTGGGATTAATTCTTTGCACCCATAAATCCTGGCACTGTTTTACGCCCCCTTTCATATATGTATATTTTTGCTTAATCACCCACACCCGGGGGGCACAGTGTTTAGCACTACTACCTGATACCTCAGGGACCAGGGTTCGAGTCTCTGCCATGGCTGAACAGGACAAGTGGTTTCAGAAAATGGGAGGAAGGAACCACATTCTGAAGGTGCACGAGTGGTTTTACCTGGAGGTGCTTTCAGAGATTTGCAGGACCCCAGTACCTTTAAGCATGGGGGGGGGGATTCAATGTCAACTTTTAAATGATGCTGTGACACTTTGATGTTGCCTTATTTTTTATGAATAAAGGAGCCTTTCCTGTGGATGAGCCGTATGTGTTGTGTATTTTATGCTTCTGTCCGTGAGGCACGCAGCAGAAACACAATGAATGAATGGATGTCATCCAACAGAAAAGGCCAGAATTGGGCAGTAAGCTTGCAGTAACCACTTCTCACCCATCCGTGAATTTTAGATCTTCAAAGTCCTTGATTTTTTAAATATTTTACGCACACATAGATATATGTGTGTGTGTGTGTGTGTGTGTGTGTGTGCGTGTATATATATATATATATATATATATATATATGAATTGGCCAGCGTGTCTGTGCCACTCCA
>JAODJW010000036.1:11498168-11525668 GCA_026777045.1 Hyperopisus bebe | reverse complement strand
CGTGAGGCCCGCTTCCGGTCCATTTTCTTAAGCATTTTCGGGTGCTGCGCTAACATCTTGGCTGCAAGATGACTTGCGAGTTCTTCTTCAATGGCATCGTCATAATCTGATTTTCTTTTGTCAGAGATGCTACTCAGTTCAGGGCCGACAAAATCTCCCTGCCTGCCACTAGGGGAGTACAATCCAGGAGGGGTGTTTTTGCTGTGTTTCTGCTTCAGCAAATACTTTGCTTTCTGATTGGCCAGACTTTCCAGCCCAAGAATTTTTAATATATCTTCTGTGTTCAAGTCATCAGGAAAGTAATTTGGAAGCATCTCTGGCTTTTTTCTGCTGTAGAACTTCGCGGTGGGAATCATGTCTTTGTGGGACGATGCGATCTGAGGTAGCCGCTCCTCCGCTCTGTCCGGGTCTGCATATTCCTCAGCTTCCGGTCTTTTGTCTTGTGTTTTTATCTCCCCATTCTTCAGCATATCTATGAGGTCCTCGGGGGGAATTTGTAATTTCCGGGAGATGTCAATCAGCCGGTAGATGGCTTGGGGGTTTATGTTGTACGAAAATGGGTTTTGGTCTTCCACTCTGTCCCTCTTGTTCTCTGTTTGCTCAGTCTTTTCCAGGATCTTCAGCAAGTAGTAATCCACTAGTTTGGTGACATCATCTGGCTCTTCCTGTTCGTCATATTTCCCCGACACGCTGGAACGTTTCATGCTGTTGCCGTCATTCTCATCTGACCCCCTGTCAAACTCCTCCCGGCTACCTTTCACCTCCTCTTCTGTCTCCACTTTCTCCTCCACTGGGGTCCAGTCCTCACCCCCGGTCACGTCCTCATATGCCATGTTGTTTACTCTGTAGATATCATCGTCATCATCACCCCTGTAGAGCCTCAGCTCATCGTCCATGCTGTGCCTCTTATTAGTCTTGGGGCCAGACATCTTTCCCAGCTCCTCAAAGACAGATTGCAGGGTGGCCAGGCTCTGAGGTGTGTACTGCTCCTCCACGTTCTCGTTTGTGCGTTTGTAAGGACTCTCCCGGGAGTCTTCATCCTCAAACATCAGAGGGTATTTCTTGGGCAGCCTTTGATGCTCAGACCATGGCGCCCCCTCATAGTCGCCCTCGTCGGCCGCCGGTCTGTCGTCGGTGTCATCTTCAGGGCGTGGCCTGTCGCCGTATGCCTGCCGTGGGCTGGTGAGAGCCGCCGTGGCCTTTGGCTCGTTGCCCGCCTGCTGGAGAGTCTTCAGCAGCACCTTAAGCCACTGCTGCGAGCGATCGTCTTGCCAGCTGGCGGCGGCGTCCTGGCTCGGCTCCTCTGGCTCGGACGCGGTGGCGAGCGGCAGCGAGCGGAACCGCTCCAGGTCACTGTAGTCGGTGGCGGGCCAGTCGTCCCCGCGTGTCTGCTGCCGGAGGCTTTCGATGTACTCCAGAGCCTTAACCATATCAGTGCTCGGAACCAGGTAGGGCCGGCCGTGGCTACCCTCTGCCCCACTGCCTCGGGGCTTCGACTGCCACAGGGAGGCACCCTGCACGCTGCACGTGTGGCGAAGAGTGGTAAGCAGCAGGAAAACCGCAGCCACATGGATCTTAGGGAGCGATAACGTCATGTTGCCTAGAACAGACAAGGCAACAATCACAACGTGAGCATTATGTTTACCGGGTTGCCGTATAACAAATCTCAGCTGTTCACTGGGTCCTCAGCAGTACTTTGAACCTTAAATGAAAAAAGACATTATTTTATTAAACCAGTTTGATCCATTGTCTGTGTTCCAGCAGCCTCATGTTCCGCTAACAATATTTCAACCCTTCAGACCAACTCTAATATTACACAGATTTTTCTTTATCGTTCTATGATGTCAGACAGAAGTTGATTGCAAATCAGACCAGCTCTATTATACGAGTGTATTAGCTTGACGCTGTTTAACAAATCCATGTAATCAAATTAGCCTTCTTTGTAAAAAACAAACAAACAGAATCATGCATGTAACATTGGTTTCGTTATCCGCAGGCTTGTATGTTTGTTTTGTACTCCATTTACAGAAACAGACAAGCAAGGGGCTGATAGGGAAAATATGATTGTTAGTGCAACAATAACTACATAAGAATTTAGCCAGCCTGTAAAATCTCATTACGCTTCAAATTGCTGCTCCAGCGAATGAGTCACTGCTGGTTGTCAAGGTAACCCGGCGCTACACGCATGAAAAATCCGCATTTATTACATTGTAAACGGCATTAAGAGTACAGAAAATCAAACACTCCGGAAATCAACTCGGTATCACTTATTATATAAAAAAACTGGAATAGTATTTTAAACATATACAACTGTAACCATCGTTACTGCGTTTGATATTTTAATGTATGTTTTTACTAGTTTTAATTATTTTTACCTGCCAGCTTTTTTTTAATGAAACTAGTTATTAACTGAGTCTGTTAAAGAAGGATATGCATCAGGTTGGAAAACACAATCGCAAGAAGAAGCGCTCGAAAAGCCTTAAGAATACACGAATGCGCGTCTCTGCACAGAAAAGCGCTAGGGGAGGCGCCCGCTTACCTGCCGTGATTTAGCGCTGATCTGCGCCTGCGAGTCGCATCCCAGTCCTGGCGTCTCTCTCTTCAGCACCGGGACAGCTCCCCGTTATAAGAGGCGCCACCTTTCGCCTGCGTCACGGCCATATACGTAATAGCGAGCCCATGGAAATACATGCGTGCTTTATTGATCAAACCCGCAAAATACACCAACGGCTTTGTTTATCAAAAGCCACATCAATACGTACATGCTTCGGTTATCAAAAGGCATACAAACACAGACACGATCGGTTCATCAGAAGGCATAGGAATATACACTTGATCGGTTTATCAAAAGCAAATGAATACACATGTTTTTTAAAAGCAATACAAAACACACACACGATAGGCTTCTCAAAGCTGCTAAAATTCGTCCTCAAACAGCAATATTTGTTTTGCTGTTGAATGATTGTTTAACTTTTTAAATTTATTTTCATTTGACCTAGGTTTTTTTATTTGTTCCTTTGTATAATACGTGCTTTTCATCCCCATAAGCTTTTCAACTATGTGGAGTAGTTCTGGGATATTTATCTGCTCATGTATGCACATATTAATCTGCCACTAAGTTGTCTTTCAATTTTATAGCTTGAGGTCGGGTAGTTTTGTATTATTGTTTCATACAGCCTTTAAACTCTAATCTCCAAATAATTATGTTAATGGTTCCCATTCATACTGATTACTATCGTTCAGCGGCTCTTCCCGTGGAAGGAAAAAAACATTGTTACTCTATTTATTTCAATAATAGGATCTGTAATTTTACAATCACCGTAACTCCCTTAAAATATAAACTATGAAACAAGTGCATTTTCATGATCAAAAAGCGCACTTGGGAATGGAGTCTGCTGTCGTAAGTTCACATCGGGTTATTTTTTATCGTCCTTTTAAATGTTACATGTTCTCTGTGAAAAGCATGTGAAAATGAACAGACCCCGGGGGCGTCAGCATGGTGACTCCTTAGTCAAAGTCATTTAGCGTTGGCTACCAGAATAAAGCTGCTCAGCTTTTGCCTGGGGAGGTAGAGGGTTAAGTTCGCGATGACTCACGCATCAAATCTGCAAAGAGCAAACGGGCACAGCCGTCTCCACTGCGGGGACAAAGATAGACTGGACCGTCTCTGTTGATTCAGTATTATATAAAAACGCATAATTCCTGCCCTGCGTGCAGTAAAGCCACTCCCAGAATTGATTCCAAGCAATATTTCGACCCTGCAAAATATGAACAATATGCCTACATAATACAGTGGTTGAATGATCTGTTCTGCAGTGTGCATTAAATTTCGCATTTCCTACATACCAGAAAAAAAACATTTCAGTGATCTTTCCAGTGAAGTCCTGTGTTGATTTATCTGTGCACCTCTTTCTTGCATTCATGAATATATCTCTTGAGAAGAGGGAACTGAATTTAGTTGATTCTATTTATCTGGAAAGTTAATGTTAAACAATACGGTAACTCCAGGATCAGAAACTAAATTATCACATTTAATAACCAAATTCATTAAATATCTTAGAACCAGTTTGAGGGATCATTCACATTGTTTCAAGCAGGTCTCCATCTGCCTTTGATAAGTCCTTAACAAAGTAGCAGAATCCCTTATAAAGCAGCCTGAGTATGTGGCTAACTGATCGTTCGTACTACCTATACAGCCAAAAGCAAAGTAAATTGCCCATTATTTCTTTAGCCATATCCCAGCGTCCTGCCTTGCTACCCCTGGGCCTGTGACATGGGGTCGTAAGTATATTTCTGTAAACAAATCCGTAGGTCCTGTTACTCTGTTTATAGGCTTGAGGTCGATTGTTTTCTTTTCTTGATTCTGACGCTCCTGTTTTTTTAAAGCCCGCCGGTTTCCATTCGCTCGCAGCCTGCACTCCGGAGTCAGCGAGCGGCCGGTGTGAGTGATGCTGCCTCGGGCCACAAGGGGCTTGACGTCAGGAGCCTGTTTGTAGTCAGGTCACGGCGAGGGTGGTGCGTGCTGGGGGTGCAGCCGGAACTGAGTCACCCTATGCTGAGAAATCCGTGTGGCGGGGGAGAGGCGCAGCCCGCTTCACTCTGGCTGTTGGAGGCCGAGCGGGGGGGCGGGATCTATAAATAAGGAATAGTCTGCTAGATCCACGGAGCTCCATTGATAAAAATCTACACTTCAGGCAGGGAGCTGTACTGTATCCCGGACATGTAGGTACGGTGACAGGTTCACCTGTGTGATACTTACAGAAACATATCACAAGACCGGTCACGTGACATCTTATTCTACATGGTCATCATGTGTTCACATCTATTCATGTTGGTTCAGCTTTCTAGAAATGTATTTTTTCGTCTTTTTTATTCAGTATAAGAGCTCAGTTGTTCATGCCTCAGTGATTTGGCAGGTCATTGGGATAGGATGCTGTCGGTATGTAAACAGTTCCCCCCGCAACGCCACACGTGACTTGTAGCTTTGAGGTTTTCTTACATGCCTGTGTTACAGGGCTGAAATGATGTAAATTACAATGCCTAACCACTGAGGGATTCAATGAATTGAGCTTAAATTATTCTCTAGTTCCTGACTAAGAACGATCACACTTGCAGGGAGCCCAAAGTTATTGCCCACAAGAGGATATTAATGGGCCGGGTAGAGCTGCTCCGCTGATTTATTATCGAACTAAAAGGAGTACTGTTTCATAGAAAATTCCAGAAAGAACTTACCGTGCAATCTTTCGCGATGTGCGAATAAAGCGGTATAACGGGGAACGTATGTATCATTAATACGCCTAAATGCATGACATGTAACAGGTGTTAACATAGGCAGTATGAACACATTACGGTTGTAAATGAAAATAAACATTTCGGTTAGATCGCATGCTAGATTAATTATATGTTGGAATTAAATGGAATAATAGACTAAACACTTAAAATCTTTGGGACACACACAAAGAGACGAGCCTAATACAAATAATAACGTTATAAATAATAAATACCTCATAAAGATAAATAGATAAAATCTACAATAAATATGGCACTTTATCGGTTATCACGATATCGGATCATCTCATTCCGTTCGTTCCTACGCGCGTCAGGTGTGTGAGCTCCGTGTATTACGCGTTACAATATGTCTTATAGGAGAACGTGTTAGAGGTAGGTATATTTACTCATATTTTCTGCTAGGCTTGAGAGAGGTGCTCTGGGATCAATCAAAATAAAAATGGTTTTACACCTAAGAAACTTATTGACGACAGCATGTAGCATTTTGGCAAAAGGTGTCAGCTTTAGCCAGGAGAGTACCTGTTATACCTTCGAGAAAGATGTCAACCTTAACCATGGGCTGTTTGCACTCTTTCTTGTCCTGGTATGTTTAATGTCGACCTGCTGAATGTAAACTATGATTCATCTCTCCAGGGCAGCCGGTATGAGGCAGCACGTAGGCAGGAAGTATTCCCTAACCAAATATAGCTTTAATTTTAAAACCCGCCTACTTTAGCATTTTAGTTTCTGCTCATTACTTGCTGGGTGGAGGAAAAAAAAACAAAAACCTTTAGAAAATGACAAGGCGAGCTAATCACGGTGATTCCTCAGGGCATAAATTATGTGTTAAAAGTTCCTCTAGTGTCTGTGTCTCCTTAGAGCTGGCAGTTAAAATCAGGTCCCTAAGCAAGGAGACGGGAGATTTATTTTGAGCCGTCCCACTTTTCTCTTTATGCCTGAAGATTGGTAAACAAACAATAGACCAATGAGAAAGTGGCTTTAAAGGCCTCTGCAGGAAGACTGGAGGGGTGGAAGGTCCTGCCCAGCTGAGTCACATGCACCTTTCTTTCTGCATTCAAATGAAAAGTCTGTTCATAAGAAAACAGGAACTAGAACTGAAACAGAATTTCAACCATACACTGAAAGGGGTAACGCAGTTGAATGAATCTGTAAACAAATTCTCTCAATTAAACTCAAATCTCTTTCTTGCTTAAATGTCTGATTCCCAGTCATTCACGTTACCATGAAAGTGTCCTGGGAGTCATTCATCAGCTTGTAAAAACACACGGCTCCCTGGCTTTGGATTTCACCACTTGTTACTCATGTAGGGAGGTTGCTGATGTCTCTCTCACTGTGACGCTCCATAAAAAGGCATCATTGTGTCCCTGTTATCCATTCAACCTGGATATGTCATCTAAGGTGACAAATGGCACCACCCGTCTTTCTGGAGCCACAGGGAAACTGCAGTCGGACATGTGGGTGGCCCATGCTGGTCGCACTGTGGCTGCCACACTTGGGCCTTTTTTCCACACTGTTGCTGTGTTCAGGGGTGGGAGCCAGGGAACGGTTCCGTGCATTACTAAAGCAGGAAGAGCGTGGCCTGATTAACAGACTGACGGACAGATCAGCCAGGCCCTGTGGCTCTGTGGGTGTAATATTCTGCTATGCTGCTGTAATGCAATGATCTGAGTGGCTGTAATGCGCTGCTATGCAGCTGTGATACACTAATCTGTGTGGCTGTAATGCTCTGCTATGCAGCTGTAATGTGCTAATCTGCGTGGCTGTAATGCTCTGCTATGGAGCTGTAACATGCTAATCTGCGCAGTTGTAATGTGCTGCTATGCAGCTGTAAAGTGCATATATGTGCGGTTGTAATGTGCTGCTATGCAGCTGTAATGCGCTTATCCATGCAACTGATCCATGTGAAGCCCCCCTTCTATTCCCTCCATTTTGTCATGGAAACGGGTTTATAGTTTGTATGTGAGTTTAAATGGCTACAGCAGGACTTCATGTTGAACACTTAAATACCCATTTCATTTGCCATGTAGGCCATTGTCCCGTTAATCTAACAACGGGGCCCGATTGTGTTGATAAAGTCGCTTTAATTACAGATGACTCCTTGGGGTATTCCTGCTCTCGCTTTCATTGCCGCTTCAGCATATCTCGAACGTTTTGCGTGTCCTCAGTCAGCACGGTCAGTGCGCACTGGAGGAGACACTCACTCTGCTGGGGGGAGACTTCAGCCCCAGGGCCCAGAAGGGTGATCCCCAACATGAGCTGTGTGGTAATGTGTGCATGTGGTTTTGTGCTCTGTGTGTGTGGAACAATGTGTGCTGTTTGTGAATGTGTGTGTGTGTGTGGTAACTTGCTGTCTGCTCTGTGTTCCTCCCGTCTGGCCGCCTTCCTGTTTTCACTTGTTTCTCCGTAAGTCACAGCCCAAACTCCTCTGCTTGTCTACAATCCCCCCCCCCCACACTTTGGCTGGTTTCATTGGCTGAGGATATAAATGAATATTTAATGAGATGTAATACAGAATTGCATTGCTACAGACTGCAGCCACTTTGTAGAAGGTGAAAGTATAAAAGAGACAGTGGCAAATAACCCTGCTTACACTTCTCTTTGACTTCCCTTCTCTCTCTGTCTCTCTCTCTGCCCCTCGCTCATACTTTCAGTGACACAAACAGCAAACTCGTGCGCGGTTGGGGCAGAGCTGCATCAAAGCGGTCGCCTCCATGGCGCTGGCGGTGATCAAAGAATCCTGCTCATTAGACCCGTGATCGATAGCTCCGGTGTGCTCCAGTCCGCCCGCTCCAGCTCCCTGACTCATAGGAGTGGGGAGAGAGGCCCTGCCATTATCTGGAGATGACAGAGAGCAGCTGGGTTTGGGTTTGGGTTTGGGTTTGGGTTCAGGTCCTGGTGCACTAATGAGCGGCAGTATGCTGACCCTCCTGCTTCTGCTGTCCTAATTCCCTACTCTTCTTCTGATTCCACTGAAGCTCTTCTATATGCAAAGGTGTGTAACAATCAGTGCACTAGGTTTTTCTACTTCAAGGAGAAGAGTTCTTCGTAAGGTCTGGAGTTTCAGCAGTGCCATCTGTCGCTGGTGATTCATACGGGATCCTTCATCTATCCTTCATTTGAAGGATAGAACAGAAGGATCCATTCAAATTGTCGACCTTGAATCCACAGGGTTTCTGGTGTTCAGGGATTCTCAAGACCATCCCACCCAGGCCCCACAGCGACCACATACCCGGGTCAGGGCCGAGGCTCTGTCACTACCAAACAACCAACGATGCGTCAGTATCCACCACCAGCCAGACTCCAGTACTCTCATCGGAGACCTGCGCTGCTGGTCCTTGAAGTCCCAACATCTGCTAGTGTCCACTAACAGTATCCGTCTATGGAGGGTGTGCCGCCAGCTCCCCCAGCCCCGCCAGCTGTGAGCTATGGTATCCATGGTGATTCTATTGCCTCGCTTCATCACCATGGTGGCAGGTGTGATTCAGTGACATCTTCGCAGGTCTTACACTCTGCGTATACCACGCCAGACTGACTGCATGTTTATCGCAATAATGATAAGGTCTGGCGCATAGATCTCAGACTTGAAATTGTCATCGTGGAGATTAATTGCAGTGAATATTAGCTGTGAAGTCAGGATGAGTTGAAGGCCTGACGTTTGAAGCATGAGGAATGCAGCACTGGACACCTGCAATTCATCTGTTCACTGCGAAGAATGTAGTGCATTTCTCCTGCATTCGCATCCTGCGCGTCTCCTTGGTGAGTAAACACCAGAATGGCGGTCAGAGAGGCACAGATTTCCTGTCACTATGCAAAAGGGGTTTCTCCGGGGTGAGGCAGATGGCTCCTCTGAAGAGTCCTGGACCAGTGCAGCGTGAATGAGCCCGGGGATAGTCACTGAGGGCAGGACCAGGCTGTGAAGAAGGAAGTGAAGGAGTGTCGACTGATGAGGTGAAAAGCGAAAGGTGGCCTCATTAGACCAATGAGGGGAGAGGGGGAGGCGTCAGCAAAGGACTGACATTCGGCCCTGCAGGATGCAGGAAGTGCTGGGGCTCTCGCTCGAGACCAGTGAGGCTTTGAAAGCCATAGTAGGCGGGACCTTTGTGAGCTGTCAGTCAGGAAGGGATCTCATTGGTTACCTTGCTGCTTCCTAATGATGAAGCCAAGCTTTTGCAGGAACTGGAGATGAGGTGGGACATGGGGTTACTCTGGTCATCAGTACACATTCTGGCTTAGAGTGAATAAAGATCTGAGCACATTAACCCTGCACCAATATCCCTGCTTCCACTTAAGGGTGGAGGGACATTAGACTTCAGGGAAAGGTCAGACATGCTATAAGGGCTGATTACTGTGCACAGCCCACATCATGCCCTCAGATTGCTTATGCAAGCCTGTTTCTGGTCCTCAGTTTGAATTAAAGGCCAAGCTATGGGACCCTCATCTATTGCCCCCCCCCAGTCCCCCAGCTTAGTGTAGGTCATTGTACTCTAACTAATTTTAGAAACAAGGGTGGTGCTGCTGCTCACGCTGGCCGTGCATCACTAAGCGAATTATAGAAAATGAGATGGGCAAGGAGAAAGATTCTGGTTGGGGGTGTCAGCCAAGCCAAGTATCATGGTGAGTGAGGGCAGAGCCAGAGGCTATAAGCAGATCTAGAGGTAGGGGCAGAAATAGTTGCAGTGCTAGAGGCAGGGGCAGAATCAGAGGCAAAGTGTGAGGCAGGGGCAGAATCAGAGGCAGAGTGTGAGGCAGGGGCAGAACTAGAGACAGGGGCAGAAACAGAGGCAGTGCTAGAGTCAGGGGCAGAATCAGAGGCAGAGTGTGAAGCAGGGGCAGAACCAGATCCAGAGGCAGGGGCAGAGCTAGATGCAGGGACAGGACCAGAGGGCAGGATGGACTGGGAAGATCACCCCATTCAGCATCCTGTTTTCAGCAGCATTCACAGAGAGTTTCTATGGCTAAATGCAGAGCTGTGTGGGATTTTTAAGGACCTGATGAAACCATTCAACTTGGATCATCTGGCAACCACATTTTGCTCGGGTGTTTATTAAGAGAAAATAAAATCACAACTGATATTTCTGCATGGCCTCAGTTTTATAATAAAGAAAATGAAACTTAAAAGCCAAATGCATTTTAATTGAACTTCCTATTTAAAGATGAGCCATTCAGCTAATAGTGTATGAAACTACTACCAATAAACTACACTATATGGACAAAAGTATTGGGACACCTGGCCATTACACATACAGGAACTTTTATGACACCCCATTATAAATCCATAGGCATCAATATGGAGCTGGTTCCCCCTTTTCAGCTATAACAGCTGCCACTCTTCTAGGAAGGCTTTCCACAAGATTCTGGGGTGTGTCTGTGAGAATTTTCCCCCATTCATCCAGAACAGCATTTGTGAGGTCAGGCACTGATGTTGGATGTGAAGGTCTGGCTCACAATCTCCTTTCTAGTTCATCCCAAAGGAGTTTGATGGGCTTGAGAACAGAACTCTGTATGGGCCAGTCAAGGTCTTCCACATCAAACTCACCCAACCGTGTCTTTGTAGACCTTGCTTTTTGCACTGGAGCACAGTCCCACTGGAACAGAAAAGGGCAAAGGGCCTTCCTCAAACTGCTGCCACAAAGTTGGAATTGTCCAAAAAGTCTTGGTATACTCAAGTATTAAGTGTTTCCTTCACTGGAACTAAGGGGTCTACTCTAACCCCTGAAAAACAACTCCAGACCACTATTCCTCCTCCACCAAATTTTACAACTGGTACAATACAGTCAGGCAGGTGATGTTATCCTAGCAGCTGCCCAACTTAGACTCATCCATCAGACTGCCAGACAGAGAAGCGTGATTCACAGAACGTGTTTCCACTGCTGCAGAGTCCAGTGGCGGCGTGCTTTATACCACTCCATCTGACACTTCGCATTGCACTTGGTGATGTCAGGCTTGCATGCAATTGCTTGGCCATGGAAGCTAATTTCATGTAGCTCCCAGCACACAGTTTTTATGCTGGAGTGCCAGAGGAAGTTTGGAACTCTGCAGTTATTGAGTCAAAAGAGCTTTGGCTACTTTTACACACCATGTGCCTCAGCACCCAGTGACCCTGCTCTGTTACTTTACATGGTCTGACACTTCATGGCTGAGTTCCTGTTCTTCTTAAATGCTCACACTTTGGCTTAATTCTTACAACTGACTGTGGAATATCTAGCAGGGAAACAAATTTCACAAACTGACTTATTACAAAGGTGACATGCTATGACAGTACCATGCTTGTATTCAGTGATCTCATCAGAATGATCCATTCTTTCACAGATGTCTGTAAACCTGGCTGCATGGCTTTGGGGCTTGATTTTACACACCCGTGGCAATAGGTCTGAATGAAACACCTGAATTCAGTAATTAAGAGGTGTGCCACAATACTTTTGTCCATATAGCGTATGTTGTAATCCCATTACAAAGGGAATTCAAACCGTTCACAATTTTACAAAACCTCATCATTTTGATATTTGGTTAATTTCTGCCCGGAGGATGCTATCCTGACTGAGAGTGGGGCTCGGAGCACTAGACCCCAGTTAGCTGGCCTGCGATACTGGCAGCCAGGAAAGAAACACTGGAGGATTCAGTCCTGCTCTGTAGTCCTTAGGAATGAAGTCGATCAGCTTGAAATGATCTTCAGATCGAGACCGAGCTGGTTTCACTTCCCTGGCTCCTTTTTCGTCAGACGTTCCTGGGACATTCCTTACTTTCAGCTTTCATACAGATCTGTGGATGATCAGCGGCCTCCTTTTGACTCTGCAGCTGTGCTTGCAGTCGGTTGGTTTCGGGTACGAGCTACATTTCCTGTCATTTTATCATGATGTGGTTGCAGACTTGTTACAAACAGCTGCGAACAATGGTGCTTATATCCAACTTAAGCTTAAAGCTATACATGCAAGTCTGTCCTGTTTGGAGGAAGGAGGAGAGTAGCAGTAAAGTGCTTGCTCTTCTTATAGTAAATGTTATTACTGTCAGAGAAGAATCCTTTCCATAAACCCCCATGATCTCACCACCTGTGTCAGTTTTTTTGAGGGTTGTCACATCACATTGTACTGCAGTGTTTCTCAATCTGGTCCTCAGGAACCCATGATCGATCAATGTTTTTGCTCCCTCCCAGCTCACGGTAGGTGCACCGTCTGTGAGTCCCAGAGGACCGGACTGGGAAACACTGGTATATAGAGACTAAAGAGCTGTTGTGCCAGAGACTGTGTGCACCATCACCTTCTCCAGATCTTAATCAATTTCCCTTAATGGAGGTGTTGGCTGAACTCAAAACTAATAAATTTGAAAGCTTTTACCTTGGTGTCAAACCAAATGTTTGGTTAATTAAAGAGTAAGCTTAAAAGGTGTAAAGATGTTTATATATTGTAAAATGTTTGTCAAATGATCAAATTTGCATTGGAAAAAAACTATTATTTATTTTACCACATTCTATGGATTAATAACAATTTATGAGACTAAGCCTCTGTGCCTATGATCAGAAGGTTGCTGGTTTGAAACTGGTCTCACCCCATCTGTGCCTCCTTGAGGAAAAACCCTTAACCTCCAGCTCCCAGAGTACTGCAACAGGTGGCTGCCTTTCCTGGCAGCTTGCTCTTACCTATAGAGAGCAAGTTGGAGGAGGTGTAACGAAAACTTCCCCATGGGGATCAATTGCTATTAATGCATTATGAATATTTATAAATATAAGGCATAACACATATAATAAACTATAGAAACCTTCATAATGAAGTACAAAGCATTCTTAATTCTTATATTTACCATTATAATGCATTATGAAGGTATTTATAATGCTCACCTGATGTGTGTAGTTTGAATTAAATGGTGCAAATTAATGAAGGATAATTAAAATCTCAGCTTGCAGGCCCAGGCTGGTGAGGTCTGGAATTGTCTACTGTAAATGGTAAACATCGTTCGTGAGTCACTGCGGATGCTGTGAATGCTGTGGACACCTGTACTGTTATATGGTGGCAAAAAGTTCTATTGGCTGGTTGGGTTTCATCATCCATAAAATGGCAGCAAACCCAAACGTGAATTAAGGAGGAATAAACAGGAATACAGACAGCAGGCAGACTGAGCCATAGACGGAGTGTGATTTGGGGATGGAGATGCTTTCTCTGCGTTACTCAGCTGCTATCCTGCTCCCTGTATCACGAAGCTGGATTTCTTACTTAGCTGGATAACTTGTAGGATTTAAGGTACCCCAGTTTACATGGACTTAATCTTCATTCACTTACATTTAGCCCAGACTACTTTAAATTCCAAAAGTTACCCAGCTAAACAGAAAAAACTGCTCTGTGATACAGGCGCCTGCAGAGGAAAGGTCTCGTCTGCCCTTTCCTTGATGTATTCTTTTGTTTTTGGTTCTCATGTCCTGTTGGCATAAAGACCGAAGGGAATACTGTTACGTCAGACTGGCATGCAGAAATGCCTAATGCATTTGAGGTACCAGTCAGAGGCCACGCTGGACACCATCCCATGCTGAGAGGTCCGAGTTCCCTTCTGGGGAGGGTGGGTTGTATTCTTTCCCACACTCCTTTCATCATGTGATCACGATGTCAGCAAGTCCGCATGTGCCCTCCCTTAATGAGGCCTTTGGGTGCTTGTGTATTCAGATGAGTGCGTTGTGGTTCTTCACAGACCTGACTGCACATATTAAACAGTACAGATGTTCATCACCTTTTCCATGAATCGGCCTCTATGTCGAGCGGGATGCCATAGAACTTTAGGACATGTGCACCAGCCCCTGTACAGTGATGATGGAGGGCGGGGAGGGGGGATGGTGCTGGCTGACTCTCTCTGCAGTCTGTGCTCCTGTCACTCTGCTGCTGGTCCGGCTTACATCTGATATCCGTGTCTATCCGTCCCTCTGGCTCCACTCACCTCGGATACCTCATTCGTGACTCATCCAGCCCCCAAACTCCACAGCGTGAGAAAGATGCCGTGTGACGCATCTGAGCATGATGACGTGAGCGAGTGAGTGGATGGACGGACGGGAGAGGAGAAAGAGAGACACTTGACCTTCGTTCCCTTAGCTTTTACTCGTCTTTGTTTTCTGTGTTTTGTCAGCTTTGGATTGGAGGGGTGCAGTTGTGGGGCAGGGGGAGGGGTCTCTGGTTTATCGATAATGTTTATGTTGGGGGTCTGAGCTCCGCCCCAAACAATGCTCTCCGTCACTATGGAGTCACTAACCTCTTCAGTTTCTATGGCAGCAAGAATGGCCAGGATGGTAAAACGCTCCCTGCCTTATTCTCCCTCGTCATTCTCCTCCTGCATGGTTTAGCTGGTTAATGATGAGTAACTGAGTAGGATCTCGCAGGCCCACAAGGACAAACGCAGCTTCAGTGACTGCACCTCCGCCCCCCGCCACCAGTAAAAAGACAAACTGTCAATCAGCACATTTTGATACGAGGCAGCTACAGAAATGCTGGGGCAGGCATCACCTGCGTGTTCCGTCCTCATCTGTGTACCAGCCCCTGTGCTGCCGCTGCCCATCCTGCATGTGTGGGTACCGTGGTAACGTCCCACCCAGTTCCAGCAGGGGCCTGCCAGGGATGGTACGATTCACCGATTCACACCAGTGCACCAGATTCAGTTTGGGTCGACCTTGGGATGCATAATCCTGGGATGCATCGTTTCTAACATCTGTGCATCAGTAAAATCCGATTATTAAAATATGATTATTAGTAGAGGCCATATGCCTTTCTTATTTTTTCTTATTTTTGACCAATAATGTAATTTCTGTATTGATTCTCCACCTCTATACTGTTTCTGTATCTGTACCATATTGAATTGCATGGCATCATATTCTATTGCATTCTACTGTATTCCACTGAATCGCATTGTGTTGAATCAAACCGTGTTGAATTGCACTGCATTGCACTAGAGGAGAATCATATCCTACCACATTAGTAGCCGCTTCATACGTATCTTTAATTTATTGGATTGTTGCCAATGAACCGAGATGTGTATCACGTTGGCCTCAGCGATGGCGATGCACAGACCCGAGAGCCTGCCCCCTCCCTCACACCCCCCAGGCTGGACACTATAAATACATTCTGATGATGATTCACCCTTTGCCCGGTCCCCCCATTGCTGAGCTCTGACTCCATCAAGCTCTGTGCCTCGCTGCTCCTCTCGCTCCTCTGAAGGCTTCTTAAAGATCTTGCCCTGTTTCCCAGACTTCTATTCCACTTTTTGAACCCTATCAGCACTTATCCGGCCATAGGATGCTTTTCTTTGCTGCTCTGCTGATATTTTATAGCTAATTGGTTGATCATACCTTCCCTGGCCAAATGACACTGTCAGGCAAACCGTGACCCTCCTACAGGAAATTACTGGTGCCAGTTTAACACCTTGTCTTGGAGTGTATGTGTGTGTCTATGTGTGTGATATATGTTGTGAACAAGATCAACTGAATGTTTGGATTTGCAGAATGTTTTTGACATTCAGAAATGTATTTGTCATAAATAATGTTTTTAATGAGACTTAATTACCTCACTGCATTATTTTATTGGACGACTTAATGGTGACTACATTCTACAACCCAAGGTGCTTGTTGGTCATTACAAGAAACTCTGATTCTTTATGAATCCTGCTCCATCTGTATGATGTGCGATGATCTGTTTGAGTTTGTAGGAACGGGGGAGAGTCTCTGTGCCTTTAAGAACATGCGGAGTTTTATGGTTGTGTCTCATTTATTAATGCAAATGCATGTTACCCAGCAGTCAGATAGAAACCGCACCAGGAAAAGGTCTCGTTAGCTGTGCACATTGTGGGAAATAAGCTGAAAGTGAAGTATGCGTGATGCGGTCGTCATGGCTACAGGTCTGGGAGGATTCACTCTGTGCACATTTTCTAATTAAGAGTTCCTAATTAGCCAGTACGGTTGTCATTCGCCAGGCGGCACAGAGACCCCCATGGCCAGCAGTGTCGCATACGGGTGGATGGGACAGCTTGGCGTTTCTCCTTAAATAGAGTTTGCTTAACTTATTCTGTGAAGGTGTTACTAGTCTTGCTTCTTGTATAATTCTATTTCATAGCACGACATGCTCATTAAGTTTCTAGTTTTTCTGACTGTTGCTGCACACCGCTGTATTGCAGTCATACAGGCATGCTCAGAATAACAGTATTCTTCCATTTATGGTCATCATGACGTTTTTAAACTTCCAAGGATTTCAGCCTTAAACTCAGCTCTTTATTTTATCATTGAAAAGCACTAAACGTTAAACCGTCTGTTTTTTTCCCTCATAACTACGTAAAGCACTCTTTTTTTTCTTGGACATAATCATGGCAGAGCTTTTGAGCACTCTGCTAAAGTCACATGCTGTGTTTTTGTTTGTCTGGTCTCTATGGAGTCCAGAGTATGTGTGTTTGAATGGAGAAGGTCAGACTCTGGCAGCTCGAATGTTATAAACTCTCTCATTAAAGAGCCTCTAATGCAGCTTCCCATAGACCTACCCCAAGTATAGGCTCCTGCCCCCCCTGGGGCATCTGACTCCTACAAAGAGTGCTGAAAAATAAATAGTTTAAATAGTATTTAAACCAATAATTCCCAGGAAATAAGTCCCAGTGTCCAACTGTGGAGCAGAACATTAACCGTTCTTCTTTCCTATAGGTAAAGTCCCAGAAACTTCCAGAAGAACGTCTCAGTGTTGACGTCCTCGTCTCCGTCTCCCTGGTTTCCCGCCTCCGTGCCACCCGACAGTCCAGATCCTCAGCACGCTCGCTCTCACCTCAGCCCCGTCACCGGATGACGGGCGTTCTCCGTACGAGGTGTTGCTGTGCTCTGTTGGTAAGGTCACACCTGCTCTTTGCCAGGTGGAGCGGTGGAGGAGCTGCGCCTTTCCAGGCCCCCGGCACCTGCCCCCGCTGCTCTCCCGGCACGGGGTCGGCCGCTTCCTCCAGTCACCGCCGTTGTCATAGAAACCGTCATTAGGAAGTAAATGTGCGGAATGTTGCTTCTGTTGTTGCTTGGAAATGAGCGCCATGTACACGGTGTAAGATGTGCGGATTTGGTGGGGAAATATCTCTGCTGTCACCCTCATACTGCCTGCAGTACAGATCAGCAGCTTTGGTTACTTTGCACTAAGGGCAGGGGTACAGTGGGGTTGGGCTGGGTTGAACTGGGTTGGGGTGGGAGGGGCCAAATCCACTTTCGGTTACAGGCTGATTTCCAGGTGGGCTCACCTGTTTGGGTTTAAATCCTGCATCTATAACAAACCAAGGCCGAATGTTTATTCTAACGGAAACAGTGGTGCCTTGAACACCTTTGTTGTGTTACGCACACGCTGTAAATATGGCTAGGCTCCATGGTGGGTAACTGCCTTTTTAATTCAGCGGGGTTTATATACACATGGCTGCCAATTGGTTAACATCTCTCACACACCCACCAAAGGAGAAAATATATCTCAAAGTCTGCTGCACAACATTTCACACTGTTTCCAGGAAACATGTTCAAGCCGTTCAAGCCACTGTAATGAAATTCTGTTTACAGACTGAATGTGCTCCAGGTTTTCTTCTACTAAAATCCACTAAGCTAAAACGCCCAACCGATAAATCGCTAAAAAAAATTAGTGTAAGCTAATGATAACCGCTAACTTTTATTACATGAATTTAGCTTCGGTTTGGTTTTTGGCTTTGAAACTCTTAAAAACATAATAGAGAGCTAAAATTTTAAACCGTTTAACACTTTAGTGCCATCTTTTGGACTAGAGTGATTACCAGGGGATATTTAAGACTTATCCAATTGAATATCCAATTATTTTTAAATTCTGTAGTCTCCAGAATAAAAATGCCATGCAATTTTCTTTCTATGATATTCCGTTTGTCAGATATAAAGCATTTCTGTAGGAGAAGCTCTATTTTGCTATTTCACAACATGAAGCTGGGATTTATTTCTTAGCTGGGTAACTTGTCAGATTTAGGGTAGTCTGGGCTAAAGTGAACTAAGATAAAGTCCATTTAAACTAGGGTACCTTAAACCTGACAAGTTATCTGAGATACAGACCCCTTTCTGCACTTAGTTCAGGATACCCCATTTTAAATTGACTTTATCTTTGTTCACTTACATTTAGTCCAGATTATCTGAATTACGACAAAGTACCGACCAGTCATATCTTGTGTTTACACATAGCCAGCCAACAGCCTTGCCGGACGGACTGTTGCAGACATGCTCACAACAAACAGAAGCAAATTTGTGTAATTTTAGGGTTTACAAACATTTTTCACCATTAAATTTTATTCACTTTACCTGCAAAATCGAGAATACAGTCAGCCCTCGTGCATTCGCGCTTCATGATTCACAAATTCACAGATCCGCGAAAATTTCATTCTATTGTTTTTTATTCAGTATTTTTAATGTGTGTATGTATTTTTATTCTCTCTTTTTCGTGGTTAGCGCACACATAGTATATTTACAACTTATTATTTCTGTACGTCTTTATACGTATACAATTTTTAATTGATTGAATACCTGTACTCTGTACGTACGTACATATTTACGTATTTTATTGAATTGTACCTTGCTTACGTATATGACTTCTGTCAATAAGTTTACAGTCCCGTTCGTTTACTCATTTTACCTTACCGTGGATGCAAAAGAAAACGGCAGCCAATGCCGTGTTCTATGAATTAGTAGGGATACATTACGAAACTATACTGTAAATGTGCTAGTGTGACAAATATCCGTTATGCGATACTGTACTCTATTTTTACATCAAACATTTGTTTTTTTAAAAGGTAATGTATTAAGATAACTTTTAAATGAAATGAAAGTGTTTTGGGAGCATGACTGGGGTCATATTTTGGGATTAAACTATAGAAATAAGCAGATATTACCATTTTAGTGACTCTACCAAACATGAGCGAATCCTCCTTATTCGCGACGGGTTCTGGAACCTAACCTTGCGACGGTCCGAGGTCTGACTGTACAAATGTAGCCCATTTGTAATCACCAACATTTTGATTATTAACTGTATCAAATTCATCCATTTTCACTCAACATTTATCCTATTCAGGGTCTCAGGGGTCCTGTGCCACCGTACTGCCCAAATCACAGTTTATTTAGCTACATATTTTTCTCAGTAACTGTAACAGATTACATTTATTTTGTAATTTCATTACCTAATGCCATTAGATGTAAGATGTAACTGTTTACTCTCCAGCAGTGTATGTGACACATGGTATATGCATAAATATATAAAGAATTATACACCGGACATTATCCTGTAATGTTAATGACAATTCTAAGGGTGATAGGGTGAGGGGGCTGTGGACTGGAAACTCCCCCCACTTCAGAAAAATCAGAATCAGAGAAACCTTATTGATCCTGGAGGGAAATTAATTTGTTGCAGTTGCTCAACAACCAGTCAAGGGAAAAAAGGAGAGAGCGAAGTAAAGTAAAAAGGTAAGAGCAGGTAGCTTTACAGAAGTATTACAGCAAACAATATGCTAATAAGTGTAGTAAGTTACCCAATGTGCGGTATGTAGTTAGAAATACATTTGTGCCAGCAACATGAAATGTGCATGTATATTATGAGCTGTATTATATGCTGTGCAAAACATACTTTGTTAACAGTATATTATACACAGTAAGGTATTATACACTATACCACACACAATACAGAGCATGTTATACACTCAGATGTGCAAATGGAAAGTTATACACAAATTGTGCAAAAACACTAGGACTGTACAATATATATTATCCATATATGTGCAATGTTCAAGACTTATGGATATAAGTGATGAGGAAAAGGTGAATAATTAGGCCTACATTATTATGCAGGTCAGGGAGCCCCTGTCAGGAAGAGAGATGGTGCGGATGCATGATGAAGGATAATTTCACAGCTGCCCTCAGTAAAAACGCTTCTGCTTAGTGCCATAGAGGCAGCCTAAAGTTCTGTGCTAACTGAGTGCAAATTTCATAATTAAAAATTCCTCTCTCTCATTGGTGAAACTAAGCCTGAGTCTTGTAGGAAACCTCTGCATGAATGCATCAGGTTCGACTCACAGGCCGAGTTGTGTTTTGGTTATCTGTCATGTGACTTTTGTCCAACTGTTAAGTCACACGGCTACAATAATCTGAAGCGTTACATGTGCCTATGCTGACCTGCAGCATCTATGCATTATGTGCAAGTTTAACAAACTGCAGGGATCACTATTCAACTTACCCTAAACCTAAATCTGCTATTTGATTTTTCAAGCACTTTAGAACATCCATTTTCTGTAAACTCCTTGTACTATTCAGAGTTACATGGGGTCCAGGACACAAACTCCATAATGACTTGGGGAGAACATGCACACACACATATACAAGTCGGTGTACCTATCTAAATGGGGTCCATTCGTTTCTATAGGAAAAACCCTAATCCCAATCACGACACCCTTAACCTCTACCCAGCCCTAACCTTAACCATAAGTAACCAACGCAAATACAAGAGTTTTCATGCAGTCATTAATCTAAAATAAAATGCCACAATACTACTACATTTCCTATTTTAATGCCTGTTTGTATTTACTTTCCTATATGCAGCATCCATCCACCCATCCAGCTTCCGACGGCTTCCTGCCCTGGATAGGCTTGCAGATGCACCTTGGGCTCCATCCCTTTTTGACCGGTGGATGTATCAGAGATGCTCATACTCTGAGTAGCTGTGCACTTTAACTCTGCCCGGAAGCAATGGTTGAAAAACGAAGCCCCTCGAACCCTCATTAATAATACATATGGCAGGACAGGCAACGAATCCTTTCCCGCTAATGGATATTAATACTCTCTTCCTGTGTTCTGCAGACTTGCTGTTTTATTTTTGACATTCCCGTCTACTAACGCCAGTGTCCTATAAGGTCAGGTGAGAGACCCAGGAGTAGGAGACAGCCACAGAGGCATCTTTAGGGATACACCACGTACACACACACACACACTCTCTTTCCAAATATGGTGATAAACAGAAGACGCCAATGGACTCGTATATGACAGATATCAACCCTGAAGCTCGAGTTACTCAGTCAGCCCCCATATTACTCCCTCCCAGGTGTTACTCTGCAGTTGTGTTTCACACTCTACAGTCCACAGCAAACAGGCTGGCCAGGAACCATACTCACTTACCCAGAAACCCTGTCACGGTTTCCTTTTAAACAGTCACATGATGCAGAAGATCTAAGTTCTCATTGGAGGAACTGCGCGACCATCACTTTTGACATCCAGTAGCAATGAAGCACCAGTGTGAAGTTAGTTGGGGTTACGTATGCTGAAGCAGCCCTCAAGCCTTCTCTGAATGAGATGGCAGAGCTTCACACTGTGACTTGGGCTACTTCTTCTGCCCCCAAAAGAGAGGGTTTTAAAGATCTGAGCAATTTGAGAGGTCCTTTTTGACAATAGTTCATTTTAAAGGGATTTAAAAAAACATCAATGATCCATCAGATATTTGGACTTTAAATACATTGAAGTATTTACTGTTATAAAATCGTTATGCATATAAATAATTCAGTGCTCCTTCGGTTTCATTCAGAAACTGTGATTAATAATAGATGGTGTTTCATACGGAACCCATGTCCTCTGCGAACTCTGTGTTCTCGCCAGTGACCTTCCACATCCCAGCAGGCTGCTTGGGTCTCACACATACAGATGTCTGCTCGGCTCTGCAGAGCTGGGGTCAGCTGGACACGATCGGCAATGTGACTGCAGCTTCTCCGGGATTTCCCTGGAACCCTCCACCAGGTGTGTGTCTCATGTCTGGGGGGGTTTCTCCAGGTTCCCAAATTAAAGTTAAGGGTGGCGGGTCCTCATAAGCCCTTGATCTTAATTACCAAGACAGAAATCGGAGGAGCTGTGCCCATTAAATCTCCAAAGCAGTGTTTCCCAAACCAGTCCTCGGGGCACACTTGACAGATCCACATTTTTGTTTTATCCCAGTTCCCAGAAGACCTGACCAAGCAATCAGGAGCTCTAAATACCTTACAGGTGTCTGGGAAGTGGGATAAAACAATAACGTGGATCCATCCAGTGTGCCCCGAGGACATGTTTCTGAAACATTGCTCTAAAGCATAATAAGTGCTGGTGATCTTCAAAGTCAAAGAAAATTGCCTTTCTTTTTGGAAGTAAATGTGTTTTAGCAGAAGCATAAGGGACCAAGGTGACGATCAGCATGGGAACAGCAAACGTTGTGTCCTGTTGGAGGTAAATCGTGTGGTCTGTCTTCTAGACACGGGGATCAGTGATGGCCTGGTCTCCGTGGTAACAGCTGGGGCAGAGCTCTGCAGCGTAAATTCCACCCAGCAGGGAGCGATCGGCCGAATCTGACCTCCTGAATGAGAGTCATTGAGGGGCGACCTTTGGTCTGAAACTTCCTTTTGACGCGGAGCAACCCCCCCCCCCCCACGGGCCCTGGACTGCAGGGCCTGTCCTGGGGAGACGCTGAGCTGCACTGGGGGGGGCTACGTGGGGAGACATGACGCAATGGAACTCGTCACCGTTCCACCGCTCTAGTACGTTTGGGAACCGGACTCGAGGTCAAGCGCCGTCTGCGTTCTCACTCGTTAAAGTGCTGAGTATTTCTCTCCTCTCTGTCACACACACACGTACACATACACGAACATGCACACACACATGCATGTTCATACACAAGCATACATGTGCACACATGTACAAAGACACACGTGTGCATGTATACATGATCATATGTATACACGCACCATTGTGACAATGCAAAATTGTTGAGCAATTTGTTGTTTGTAAAGGGGATGGTTATATGGCACATCACAGCAGCGAGAAGAGGCTCGTATCGATGGTACTGTGGTCACTTTGTTGATTGAGTATTGTATTTCAACTTCACTAAATGCTAATTGTAAGGGGAAATTAATGAAACGTATGTATAGGTCACTCAAATTGCGGATATAGACAAATATTTTTTCAACAAATAAGGTTGAAATGGTCAAATAAAAAAGGAAAATAGACATCTCAATTTAAGATGTGTATTAATATCTGACAAATTTTGTCACACGATTTTGAGTTCATAATTTGTTCACCAACTTGCAATAACCACCAACGTCAAATAATAAAGCACAGATAAACTGCATACAGAAAAATCCTGGGCCACAGTCATATAAGAATGAAGTTATCTAATCTAGATGTAGTTGCATGATCACTGTGGCAGCACGGATTTACCGTGTTTCATCAATGTATGGCGGCTCTCATTACACTATCGGCTACTGCGGGTCTTACTGTGCAGGCACAGTTGTACATGACTGCCCCCTACTGGAAGGTCTTCGATCAAATGCAGGATCCGGTAAATAAAAACACATGGGGCATAGATTTGGATGATTTATTAAACATAGAGAAAGTGAATTCAATGAACGTTTATAAATAAATGAATAAAATTAACATATTTACAAAACCTCTTAATTTACTCTATATACACACACACAATACGAAAACAGGCGTGTTAATAGGCCTACAGGGAAAAAAAAACATGATGCACATCTAAGAAAAAAATCTATTTCACCAGAAAAGCTAGTATAAGAGTTCAAGTGGGTTCCAGGCGCGTCGCAGCAGTCAGACATACTCGGCTGATTCCCCGTCTCTCCTGTGACCGCGTCCGCTTCCCATCAGCTCCAGATCAGTTTCTGATGCCCGTGAGACAACGGCGCTTCGGGGGGCGGCTCATCGTCCTCCACCATCACGAAGCCGCTTTGAGGTTTTCCTCGCTGCCGGGCGGCGCCGTCTTCACCACCTCCTCGGCCACCTCCTCTGGGCTGTCAGACTCCTCCTCGATGGCGAAGTGCACGTCGGCGGAGGAGCAAAGGGAGCTGACGCTGCTTTGCTCCATGGTACATAGCGCGCAAGACAGCGGGACGGGGAGCCGGCCGTCGCACCCGTGTCCCTTGAAAGGAAGCGACACCTGGACGGACCTCAGGCCTGAGATGGTGGGCAGGGTAAGGCTGGGTTTCTTCTGCAGGGCGCCCCATTCGCGCTGCTCCTCTTCGTGCAGCAGTCTGGTGAACACGTTGGACTTCTTCTTCTCCCTTCTTTTGGAGCGCACATAACCCAGCATGATTCCGAAGAGAAATACCCCGTAGAAAGACATGACTATTACAATGTACAGATACTCATTGCCGCTCCCTCTGCCGGGGGAGCTGGCGGTGGATCTGCCGATTTGCTGGGGGGGCACGGAGAGGGCCGTGTTGTTGAGAACAATGTCCATCGTCAGCATTCTGTTTCCAAAATGAATAAAACATAACAAAATTATAACAGATTCATTTGCCGTAATAAAGTTTGGATGCTCTTCTGTAGGCGGAGTTATTTTATCTCATCCAAAATTACGCAACAAGTAGGCCTATAATAGTTGGGAAGATTATAACTCAAGTTACTGATGTTACAAAAGGCGGGATTCTTACCGGTAAGAGGCTTCGCTGAAGATCCGACGGGTCCACACTGCAGATCGGCTCGCTGGCTGAACGGCTGTCGTCTGAGCCAAAGCCCCAGCTGGATCCCTTTAAGTAGCTCTGGGGCGGCGGGGTGTCACGGATGACGCGAAAAAGTTTGAGCGAAAAAACTGCAGTTCTTAAGACGGGAGAAGGGGAACACAGCCCGGAAACCCAGCGCTGGGTTCTCACAAACCTTACAAGTCTCATATTAACACAAGACTATCTATTATCAATGACAGAAATAATAATGATAACAACAACAACAACAATAATTATAATAAACAACAACACTACTACTACTATTATAATGTGGTTACTGGTGTTTTGGTGATAATTATTATCGTTGTTATTATTAATATTAGCCTATTAATAAACAGTACGCGGAAACTGAAACAGCATTTCTTCAGGTCGGATTTTATAAATATTAAAATACTGAAAGTGTCTTCAACTATATAGGTATACACTTGCGTATTTAGGTATGGACGACATATGCAGCCACTCATTTGCACGTCACGTTATCATGCCACCGTGTGGGCCAATTAACCTTGGCAGACTTGGTGCCCAGATTCTAGTTTGTGAGCCAGGCAGGATACCACTCAGAAGTACGAGATGGGGAGGTGGGCTGGACCCCAAGTCAGAGGGACTGTATTAAATTGCACCCCTCAAAGTTTGTACAATACTAATGCAATTAGCAAAATCAGTCACACATTTTATTCATAATACTGTAACTATAGACCTATAGTTTCACAGACATATTGTTGCACTTTTCCCTGATTTGGAGGAAATTGCTAAAAATTAATATAAAGTCAATCTTTTATCGTTATTTATTGGTACGTTTGTGTCAGCGTTGAATGGTTCTTTTTGGATGGCAGGAGGGCAGAGGTGGAACATGGACACAATTTTTGTTGGCGGGGGAGCGGGGGGCTCATTCAGGACACCATACAAACGAGAACAGCCGCTGATACATGTGTATGCTGAAATACTGAGACTTTTCTCAGACTTGTTTCTAATCCCCCGTTATCCGTATGATCTCATCAGCTGCTGCGGACAAACACGTGACCGTGACCAGCTCATAAAGTTCCTGGGAGACCCTGCACTGTGAAGACGTCAGGAGTCCAATAAGCGAACATCACCAAGCCAATTAGACCACGAGGCGCAGTGCAGAGTGGCCTTTTAAGCAGACGGTCACTGTCAGCTAAGCAGTTATAACGCAAAAACGCGTTATAGAAATCACGCACTCGGCGTCTCTAATGCTGAAGCAACAACACGCCAAAAGTAACCTAAACCAATCAGCCACAGTTTTATTTACTTTCATTTGGTCATTTCAAGGCAAACAAACAAAGTTGGATACACTTCCAATAACATATGTTACAAGGCAGTTTCCCCATCCCAACATGAAGGAAACACCCGAGACCAGTCAATATAGCAAAGGTTAAATGGTTTTAAAATATATAGTATATATCTGGCATCGTCAGTGAGTTTGATCACTGCTCCCAATGTATACACAGTACAAGTTGAAAAAAACAATTCATAGTATGTTAAAATGTTTTTCCTAGCATGTTCAGTAGAGGAGATGCATAATACTAGCTTGAAATGCTTTCATTTGGCTCATTTCATATTTTCCTCAAAAACAGCAGTTCTAAATGTAAGGTGTATACAGCCCTGAACTATTCCTCAGCCACATGCAACAGCGTCATAAAGGCGACCAGCGCTCCACAGGGGTCGACCTGCACGACAGTCGTTTTGCACATTTTGGGACAGTGCTGTGGCTGATGCCTTCAAACACCTCCCCAACCCCATCGCCCCCCCCAAAAAAAAACAGGGTTAATATTGCACATTCTGGTATTTCCTACTGGAATACATATATTATACGAATATAATGGTCAACAGTAATAATGTGATTCAAACATTGCAGAGCAGCCTTTTCTACAATATGGGCTTCTTTAAGAAACAGACAAGAACTCACAGTTCCTTCTCTACCTCATAGTAAGGCAAAGGACTGTTTTTGTACAACATGGGGATTCAACACAAGATACTGAGCCTTTAGTTAGCTTAGCTGGGTAAAAACAAAGCATTCGCTTGATGCTTATACAGTAGGTCACCCTTTTTGTGTACCTCAGGGGACGATTCAGAAAGGAACAAAAGGGGCTTCAAGGACTCACACCCATCCGAGCAGGACTCTCATGTCTGGTAGGTCTCAGAAGGTCCATCAGCAGAGGCCCAGCTCCCAAAGGAAGAATGAGCACTCAGACAAATAACCTAATTTCATGATACAGGAGCCCTGAAATTATTTTGCATCTGAGGTACACGTTGCTGAAATGAACAAAAAACCCTTCATTGCCTTTGGTTGTACAGTGATGCTGTCCTTAGAAAAAGGCTTTTACTTAGTTTAAAAAACAACAAAAAAAACCAACAATCTCTCTGTTTCATGCCTCATGCTCAAAACACTGTGTGAGAAGAGGACCATAGCTACATAATCAAAGATGAAATCCATCCATCTACATAAGAGAAACACTATTCATCACTGCTGCAGGGACACATTACAAAAATGGACAAAACATTCTGTCACCTATGCTGTACTGTAAGGATTACTCCAAGAAACATCCGATGGGACGGTGGGAGAGGAACAGAACAACACTCAAGTAAAAAAAGACACCAAATACAACAAGGAGAAGAACTGTGAAAATAGACCTCAAGTTGATTCAGTCAAACGTGGTCCTCAGACAAGAAATATTATATATGTATGTACATAT
>JAODJW010000036.1:11485789-11498068 GCA_026777045.1 Hyperopisus bebe | reverse complement strand
ACAATATATATATTATATATATATATATAAAAATAACATAAAATCAGGCCTCCTGCTAGGTATTGGAGATGCCAATCTGACCCCATCTCATCGTCTGTGGAGGATTCTGGGCTGAATGGTTACGGTGCTCCAGACCGCGTCTCATAAACATGCCCCTTCCTCAAGTCTGCCAAGTCTCACAAAATCATACAGGGGTTCTCTGCTGCCATCCAACTGAAGATGCCACTTCCTGCTGTTTTTGGTCTTGCATGTACAGAGTAAATTCAAGTATTGGCCCATCTGATGGGATGTGGTCGCAGCGGAGAGAGAGAGGAGGGAGCCGTGTCCTCCCTTTACTTTCCACCATACAGCCGCTCGATGTCTTCCTGGTAATGAGTCTTCAGCTCCTTGCGCTTCAACTTGAAGGCGTCTGTGACTAGGCCTGTCTCAGGAGTCCAGGGCTCAGAACTGAGACGAATCTTCTGCGGAATCTCAAACCTCTCCAGCTTGCCTGGGGGGGGGGCAGAAACCAAGTTCATAAGTTCATCAACAACTCCAGAAGAGGATGGACCTGATGACATGTATTTCAAGCTTCTGTTATTGGATTATCTGTCAAACCTATAGATTATTTATGGAGTAACCAACACAAGTCACTGGGCAAGAATTTAGAGTTGAGTGAATGATTACATAATGAGCACTATGTGCTCCCACACAGTTAGAATCTATTGTTTTTGTATACTGATTAGTCTGTGATCTTAAGCACATTACTGATCATCTTGGCTGCTGTTGCCCAGTTTCTTATCCAATGCTGACAGTCCTTAGCTAACGCTAATGGCATTTTCAAATCAGGCATCAAACAGCTGTCGTTCTCCCTGCCTCCATCTCACCTACAACCGCGGCCTCCATCATCACCCGCAGCACCTCCTTCTCCATCTCAGAGCTGTTGCAAATCTCCTCCCAGGATCCCACAATGCCCTTCTCTTCCGCCAGGGATATCAGCTGCTTCTGATTGGGCACCACAAAGCCAATTACATAAGTCTGGTCACTAGAGAGAGAGAAGGGGGAAAGTTTTCCAGTGAACACTGTGGGGGGAAAATAACTGTGAACCACCCCCCCGAGGAACCTGTAGCTGGGATTTGACTAGCCCAGGCGTAGTAAAACTTCATCATAAACCTTCAAATGACTTCATTTTCTAGTCAGTGTTCCCAGTCAATTTGTTACTGAGGAAAGGAATGACGAAGATCTGGGGAAGTGGACCAAGTTAAAATGCACGAGAGACGGAGAGACGAGACCTGTATGAGGATGAACTGAGACACAAGGTCCCACCTGTTGGCATAAGCACAGATGTTGTCTATCAAGGGAGAGTTCTTCAGCACAGCCTCCACCTTGCCCAGAGAAACATACTCCCCAGCCTGCAGCTTCACCAAGTCCTTCTTTCGATCTGTGGAGGTGGACAGAAGGATTTAGGGCTGGTTTCAAAGTCAAAGAGATCATATATAATCACTCGTTTGTGATTGAACAAATAACTGCACGTCTATTAACGCAATCTTGACTTTAAACTGTACATGTGCAAAATGGTCATTTGAAGAACGTAATGGACATAGAGAATGACGATGGAAGGGACGAACGGGAACCCTGGAAGTGTGCTCACCAATGATCTTCAGGCAGCCATCAGGGTGGAACTCGCCAATGTCCCCGGTGCAGAACCACCGCTGCCCATTCTCATCCACAAAGAAGTCCTCCTGGTTCTTGGAATCGCTCTTGTAATAGCCCATTGTTACATTGGGACCGCCAATCAGGATCTCCCCTCTGGGGTTGGGCTTGTTTGTGCTTTGGTACCCAGCTGATATGGAGAAGGTAAAAAAAGAAAAAAAAAAACCTACTTGTTCACTTGCTAAAAAAGATTAGTTCCTTGTGAAACAAGAGAATGTTGGCCACATCTTAAACCTGTTCCTTCTGATGACATTATAGCTCCTCCCAAAATCCTCCAAGCTCTTTAAGAATAGACTGGACCACACTTCCTACGCAAAATGTTCACAGAAGATAAGGGTAGGCCTTCAATGCCAAATTAAAGGCTCTTCAGACAGACTTGTCAGCAGGGCTAGTAAATATTTAGATGGGCTAACAGCTGGATATCGTGAGACGATGGAACTTTTAGGATAGGATAGTGCGTATACCAATGTAAACAGCATGCAAAATATTATGCCAGAACTGGACTTCTCAGATGTTCTGGAGGCTCCCCGTCCATAACGACGAGCTAAGGTAAACCATTTTCTGGACCTAATCGAAATGGAAGCAACCGAGACAAGGTCATCGTTACATGATCTGTGTACTTCCTTAAAAGGACACCAAGCTTGCTTCCCCATCCAGGACCTCCAAGAATCCTCTGAGCTGGAGATGATAACAGTTGTAGCAGACGTTCTGTAAACGTTAGGGTTACGCTTATAACCAGGGGGCTGGCTGTGTCTCTGTTTCGCTCACCCTCATCCCAGTCCTTCAGAGTGATTTCGGAGCAAATCAGTGGAGCACCGACTCGACCGGTACTGTAGTCCCACACTATTAAAAGAAAAAAGAAGGAAATGGAAGTTGTAGACTCATAATTCCACCAGTAAACCTTTCAAGGATGCAGACAGCCCAGATTCCCCACCCTCCCAACAGTATCCTGGTCAATCTCCCAGCCTTTGTACATCATATAGTTCCCGAGCCCTGCTGACCCACTCACCGTCGCTGATGGTGCCGGCACCGCAGGTCTCCGTCAGCCCGTAACCCTGGCCCACGTGGCAGCAGAAGCAGATGTTCATGAAGCGCTGGGTGGCTGGTGACAGCGGGGCACCACCCGAGAGCAGAATCCGAATCTTCCCACCCAAGAGGGAGCGCACCTTCCTGAAGACCAACCTATGTCCGTCACAAATCAGGGTAGAGGAGAAAAGACAAGGTTAGAAACAAGTTTATAATGTGGGGACCTCAACAAAGCACTATGCTATAAGGTTATGTTTACTGTGTCTGTTTGGGCCCATGGTATAGGGCTTGTGTTGGCCATGTGTGGCCAGTGTGAATATGCACTGTTATGCCTGAAGCGGCTGAGGTGACACATTCATCCTCATGTGTGTATACACTCACTGAGGCTGTACCTATCACACAGAGGCGTGCTATATCCCTTGGAGATCTGCTCCATCTTGTAGTTGTAGGCCAGAATGAAGAGTGAGCGCTGAATCCCACTCATCTCCTCCACCTTGGTCATCACATTCTTGTAGATGCGGTCCATGATCTCCTGTGGGGGGGTTGGTGGAGAAGAACGTGGGAGACAAGGGACCTGAGAGCCCTGTTCTGGAAAGGCTGATTGGCATGTACCCAGCTGTGGATAATTAAGGTGAAGATTTCATGTGAACCACACCAGAAGAGCTGCGGCTGGATGAATGCATGTGTGGTATCCCACAGCCGAATGTCAAATGGAGGACTTCACAATTTGCTCCTGCTCCCGCCTCAACAGGAAACAAAAGGACCCCCCCCACCCTAAACTTCATGTTTCCATTACATATCTATTCCCTTTACTGATACATGTCAGCCCCTTGACTCCGGAGCCCAGCAACAGCTTGATAACAAGAACAAAATGTACAGATCAGGCTTTTCCATCAAAAATGACATTTAAAAGGAACATGACTTTGGCGCATTTGGCCCTTATACATCTTTTATTATTAGTGATGATTTTTATAAATAAAATCGTGGAGGTGAGAAAAAGGGGTCACAACCTTGTGCACAACTCATGTCAATCAGGCTACCATGCTCCTTGCTGCAATGTAATGCTTTGATAGATGGGGGGGGGGGCATTTTGGCAGGAAGCAGCGGTACTGTTTATGCAATGCCACTTCTGTTATTGACTGGGAGTCTGCAGGGATCACTGGTTTTGCCCATGCGCGTCTTCTGACCCGTGGTACATGAAGCTGAGTGGTACTAATACCATTAGGGCTTGCTTCCTTTTAGTTTTAAAATCCAGAATTTTCTGCTGTTTCAGACAAAGAGCTTTCACATGTTCTGTTTATAGTGGGGTGGGGGGACTGTGGTTTTCATGACATCATCTTTTCAGCCACCAGCGGCCGAGGTGAGGGCATCAGTGAGGGCATCAGTGAGGGATCGTTGTCGTCTTACCGGGACGGCGACCATCAGTGTGGGCTGCAGCACGCTCGTGTCGCCTTTACTGCCTCTCTTGATTTTTGTCGACTGTTGAGAAACAAAGAGAGGTCAACACACGCAGACAGCAGAGGAGTGACTCATATCCTCCATGATGCAGTTAGTCCACAGTTAACTGGTCTCCTGGTCTCCCCTCCCCCTGGCTCCCCCACAACCTCTGTGGTCTGCTGGTCCGGCGGGAACAGGACAGCTGTGCGCCCTGGTGCTTGTGTGTGTCGTCCTTGACAACGTAAGCCGGCAAGTGGAAGATATCAAAGAGAGCAGGCTGTGCGAGGTCGGCGCTGTGGGAACCGAGTCCAACTAAGTATCTCAAAGCCGTGCCTGATACAGACCCGCCAACCTGACTCTGAAGGCCTGAATCGAGATTCTCAAAGCCAGGCCTGATACAGGCCCACTGATGTAATTCTAAAGGCCTGAACTAAGAATCTCAAAGCCAGGCCTGATACAGGCCCACTGATGTAATTCTAAAGACCTGAACTAAGAATCACAAAGCCAGGCCTGATACAGGCCTGCCAACTAGACTCTGAAAGCCCGAATGAAGAATCGCAAAGCCAGGCCTGATACAGGCCCACCGATGTAATTCTTAAGGCCTGAACTGAGAATCACAAAATTGTGCCTGATACAGGCCTGCCAACCCTACCCAACTTCGATACCCCTGCTTGATAAGGACTGATCTCGGCAACTCAATGCTGAAGGACTTATATACCCCCAACCAGCTAGGAGGGGTGCGGTCATGTTTAAGTGTGTTTACAATCAAAGACTGAAGTTACTGCATATCGAGTTCACTGCTGATTCTCTGTACACTGTCATCGTGTGGACCTAAGACATAGGCCCTGTTCATTAACATGCATCTCCGCATTGGTCTCGACCGACTGTTTGTAATCGGATCTCACTTATCCGCAACTTATTTAAACAAACACGTAATTCACTTCCGTATGCAGAATCTGCTGATTAAGGAGGAGGAGAAGAAAGCAAAGCTACTGCCGCATTCCAGGGTTGAAATTTTTATAATGAACGCCATAATATTCAAAATGAAACAAACACATCTATAAAGAAAGAAAGAAACAAACAAAATTTCAATAATTAATGTCCCCTTTTATTTTTAAATAATTCCATAAAGGGTGTATTTCTTAACATTTATCTTCTACGTAAAATCTTTAAATTGTATTTTGTAATAACGTGATTTTCATTTGACAGTCATGATAAAATATAATCTCACATAATGCAAATGCAATTTCTTAAATAATTCAAACTATATTTCACAATGAAGTTCAATTTTTCACATTGTTGGCATGCATTTTTATACCGTGTCAGCATGATACAAATGTACGTGTTAAAAAAGGTCTTTCAGTACTTGGGTTAACACTTCTATTCAAGGGCAAAGGGTTCAGTCTGTAATGCATTGTGCTGGTTGCCATATGATAATATTTCAGCTTTTAATCATATCCAGTGAAGCTCTCATTGGTTTGTCTGATTTGCTGAATCATGGCTGACTTGGAGCAAGTGAAGTAAAAGGAGCAAAGTAGTCAGGGCCAGAGTGGGACTGAATTTCTGACCGGGAGTTCAAGCCCCTGGACAGCTCAATATAAAACAATCTAAACTGTCGTTATATGTTTCTGTTAGCATATCCATTATCTAGGCTACTGAACGCACACTCTTCCCCACACAATTTCATTTTCATTTCATTTTTACTGACATGGTTCACCAATATTAATAAATCATAGAGCAGCTTTTACATAAATAAGGAATCTTCATCAAAGCTCGCATTAAACACAATCTGTGCAAATTCCAAAACATCTTTAATAAATCAGTTACACAATTTATTTTTCCTGAATTTGCACGGAATATTAATGATGCACACTTTTGACAATGTTTCCATGCTAATGGGTCGTGACAGTCCGATATTAAACCAACATCCCAGCAGATTCAAACTAATTTTCTGGTGTTGTAGAAAAAAGATGCGCTGTTATTCACAATGCAGTTTACTACACAGTGGCCCATGTTGCACTGACTTACGTTCTGACATAAATCATACGTCAAATACCTTTTGGGTGTCTAATGAATTTGTACATACTTATGCCCACACGAGGACGGCAGTTGAGTAGGTGGTCTTTCAGTGTGGCCCAGGACACAGTCATGTTCACACTGCTATACGAATGTGACCATATGTGTCCCAGACCACCTCCGCATGTGGTTTGAGCAATTGGATCTCAATGCATCTTCAATCCGTTTTGGGTGCTGTCCACTTGTGATCGGATCACCCAGGATGCATATTAATACTACATGTGAACAGGGCCATAGTGCCAGGCACAGAGCTAGCCTGATGCGGACAGGGGGCAGCTGTCTGCTAGGTAGCCTGATGCCTGGAAGGGGATGTGTCCTCTGGACAGCCTCAGATTTCTGTAGTTATATTTTATTTCAGGGTCTTGACTCCACTAGCACAGGAAAACCAGATCACCCAAGGTGTTTGTGGTAAAAAACTTCTTGTGTGCATGTCAATCAATTATAATCAATTATGGGTACATGCTTATTTATTATAAAACGGTGATTGGTCACAGGTTGATTTGAACTGTAATTGAAGGTTAAACGGCTTCCACTGAACAGATTTCCAATGAGGATTCTTCATATCTTTGTCAACAATGGGTTTCCTACTTAGCCAACGAGAATTCGGGTTTGAGGCAAATGAAAGACTTTTCAGAAAAGAAACTCAGGCCATCCATAGTCCCATCCAGTGCGGGGGTCTGGGGCCAAACCCAGTCAGCATAAGGCTGAAGACAGGTGGATACTCTGGACCAGTACATACTGCCAGTACGTACAATAACACAAGAGCAATGGCAGCCTAAAAGAAACATTGAAACTGAAAGCATGTAAAATAACGTAAGCAGACAGAATGGGGTCTGTCAAACATGCCTGCGCTTCCTCACCTGGTCGGCAAGCGTCTGCGGGGAGGAGTAGCCAACGCGACAACCGTGCAACATGCAGACCAGCTCGGCGCTCAGCTCCAGCACGTGGGCCAGGGGTAGGTAGCCGATATAGGTGTCTTTCTCACTGCCCGAAGAAAAAGCAGGGGGGACTGAGATTTAATTATAAACGGAGACAGGGACAACTGTCTGCTTATACCAGGCACAATGTGCATATTCTTCAGAAAACAAAGAACAGGAAAAAAAAAAATCCAATGCAGGGAAAAGAGAGAAAAAAAATGGGAAAGTAAACTCTCAAGGGTTGGGGAATGGGCTGCTGCACACCCCCCTGTGTCCCCCCAAGGGGCTTTCCGAGAGGCAGGCTGGGAGATGACGCGGGCGGCGCTACAGTCAGGGACATACAGCCTGGATGTAAACACCCTGAGCGACGTGATGCAGACCAGAACTTTGCTCTGTTTTACGTGATCCCCGGCAGAGACGAGCAGCCCCCCATCCTCCCCGAAGCCAGGATTTCAATGTAAATAAGCCTGACGCTGCTGTGAAGCTTCAAACCCTCAGCGAAGTTACAGACAGATGTGAACAGTGCCAGAATGTGCTAAACCCTCCGGGGCTGCTGCTGCTAGACCTGCCTCGCCCTGGTATAAAATGGCAGATGCCACAGGTGGATTCGGCTCGGAGAGCTGGTGTAAGATTATTAAAAGGACCGGTGTGTGTAAGTGCTAAGCGGGCACCGCTTCCTGTCATGAGTATGGAAAGTGCTTCCTTTATGGAGTAAGCAGTGACCAACCTGAGGTCGGGGATCCGCTCGGTCATGCCTGTGATGCCGGCAATGATGTTGCTGTGGGAGATCATCACGCCCTTTGGGATGCCTGTGGATCCGCTGGTGTACATGATGACGGCGACGTCTGAGGGCCCTGGCCGGCTGGGCACTTTGACCCCTGGGGGGGGGGGGGGGGCTGATTACACACAGATACAGGGGAGTGCTTCTTCTTAAAAGTTAGGTAGCTAAAAGGCACGCAATGGTCATTCTGTGTTGGCTCTGACCCTTATTTTGAGTGGTGCACACACACACACACACACACAGAATTCTTACAACCATTTTCACAGCGATCATGGATCGTACCATCACACACATGCCAAAGCGCCTCTGCTGAGGGGGCCAAGCTCTAAGACTCCCCCTCCACTGTACAGAAGACTGCCATCAAGTTCAATACTCTCATCACCAGCAAAACACTCCTGTGGGAAATTTGATGTTTCTTGTAAATAACTCAATCATGCAAAATAAACAGTTCTGAGAAGGATGAGTCCAAGAGCAGTACCAAAACAGAACACTTAAAGACCCGGAGGACTTCCACGAGAACGGCGACGGGCGGCGCGGCCAAGTTGGGTGGGGGGCACACCGGGCCGGCATGGGATGTCATGTGAACGTTTGGTAACGGCTTTTTTTAAACAAGGTCCAGTCTATGTCCTCAGAGCAGCACCATGCACAGCTGGGGACACCGGGCCATGCAGCCGGGCCTGGAGGTGAAGATGAGGAACCAGCCGCGAGAGCATTCTGAGAACAGCCGGGGTGGGGGGGGGTTGGGGGAAGGCTAATCTGACACAGATGTGTCCCGCGCTCTCTGCCGCATCCTTGTTCACATGACCCGACGAGGGCCTCCCCCACCCCCGAGCACAGAAATACCTCGAAGCACTCCGCCTCATCAGCTTTAGGAAAAAAGAGGCCTTCGAGATTTGTGGAGGCAAAGCGTGTCTAAAGCTCATGAAAGTCTCACTTGGCTGTCAGACAGAGTTAGTGTAGAAAGAGCCTCTGATGGAGCGCAGATGTTCAGCCCCGCCATCCATCATGGGGCATCTTATCTCACTGGCTTAAGGTGGAAGAACAGACAGTCGGACGGACAGACACGAGCACATACACACCCACACAGTCATACAGACTTACAGATACATGGGATGTGTATGTGTGTGTGTGTATCCATGCATACACACACAGACAGACACATGCAGAAATACACACACGCACACACACTCATACAGACAGAAACATGCAGACACATGGGATATGCTCATGCGCGCAGACAGATAGACACATGCGTGTGCATGCGCGCACACACACACAGAGGCATACGCACACACACGTCATCACCACGAAATGCTGCAACAGCTGTCCTCACTGTTCTCGGGTCTGGCTCCCAGCTCCTGCACAGACGCCATGCTGTGAACGCGCACACGCTCTGGAAGGCGGGGCCAGGCGCTGGGCTTGCTGTCCACGACAATGACCTGCTCGAGTCTGGGAACCTCTGGCAGGATGGCCTGGAGGAGGAGAGGTTCCAGTCAGGCTAAACTTCTTGCTGGGGACCAGGGAGACACTCAGCAGGATGTGGACCCAGGGTGCGGCTCATTCGGGACACTATGGCAGGGTGTGTTTGGGGTTTCTTCTGGGTGCTCGTGCAGCTTTCCCTCGCATAGGCCAGGGTCTCAGGCCTACCGTGAGGCGAGCTTGAAGCAGATCTCTGCTGGTGATGATGTGGGTGACCTCCGTCTCGTTGAGCCCATGAGCGATGGCTGGACCCCCCAGGGTGGAATACAAGGTGACTACTGTGCACAGAGAACGAGCAATATCATCGTGAGCACTGGACCTGGTATAAGCCTCAAAAGGCACATTGCAGACTGCAAAACAAGATAAAGAACCTGGCTTTGCACTCACTCCAAATGAAATGTGAGGTGACAAAACTAGAAATGATTGATCGGGGTGCATGAGTTCAAATGTAAAGGGTTTTGGTTAAATAGTTTTATTAACAAACACATGAGCAATAGTACTATCGATTTTCACTGGCGAGCTCACCCAGGGTTAAAGATGGCATGACATTTTGTGGTCTAGAAGTTGACGTCAGTGTCTGTGCTTGGTTAGAGAACAAGGGCTGAGCCCAGATGGGCGTCGGCCAAGCAGACCCGCAAACTGAAGCAAGCATACATCACTGTGTATCGGCCTGGACAAGGACACAGCTATAACAGGAACTGCCTGACAGCATTTGGGGTGCAGCAGAAGCAGAGTCCAGAGATTGTCGATCAGCTCTGTTACTCGCATTGTCACAGAGTGACCCCCTCTGCCAGGAGGCCTTTTACAGCATGCCGTTTGGATGGTAATGCAATGACTCAACCAGAACTCCCATGATGAGCAAACGCTGCAATGGAGACAGGGGACCGACAGTGAGATACATCCCAAGAAAATGTCCCCCCTTCTCATTGTCCTCAACTCTATAACCAATCTTAAAGGAATGGCAGCTTCCTTTTGCAGCCTATAACTGAGTCTGTTTTCAGTAAAATCTGCAAAAGGGTTAAAATAGGAAAAATGGTTTGTGGACAAAGCCAGATCTGTTTTGCTAAGAATGATGGGATATGTGCAAATCACCACGGAGGCCTGCAAATCCGAGCCGCAGCTGTCCCGGGTTCGAGGTGTGAGCGGAGTTCAAATCGCTCGTTCCCACGAGCTCTCCCGCCCCTTCCAGCCTGATTACTGCTATTGTGTGTCATTCTGATAAAGACAGGAAATGAAATACTTCCAGGCAGACTGGATCATGGCAGCCACACGCGGGCTGCCATTACCTTGGAGAACGTGCCGATATGGGGCAAAGGTAAGGATAATGCTGGAAGACCCAGAATGGCACTGCTGGAAAACTGAATGCAATCTTTCTGGGTCTAAGGTCAAGAAAGCATTCGTGTGAGATATAACATGGCAGAAAATCACGGAGCAAGTCTCAGCAGACTGACTGACCATAAACATGCATTTGCCAGGATGTGAGTGGGGGGTGGGGCAGCTGAAAGCTGAACTCTGACAGACGCGGCAGGAGCCGCAAGGGACCCCCGGCAAGCAGACTGCCCTTTTCCATGTGCAGGACTCAGCGAGTCCCCCAGTCACATCCTGTTCTAATAGGTCCCTTTAGGATGGGATCATAACCCCATGGCCAGCATGTGGGGAGTAAACACAGCACGGCCCGGCTTCATGTCCACAGGACAGAGACACGAACGAGCCATCTGACGGGGTCTCAACACGCCTCTATTCATCAGCTATCCTGTCTTTGGTGGTCAGGAACTATGAACCATCCCGGGACCCCTAGGCTGGACCGGCACCAGCTCACCCCCAGCAAAGTGACCCTGATGATGGGGTATGGGGGGTGAAAGCATGACACCTCAGCTTTAGGCTAAGCCACCGTTTTAACTGCCCCAGACGCCCACAAAGGTACACTGAGCCCAGAATCATTCAAAACAACAGCAGGCTCCTACAAACATCACATCACATGCCATTGGTTTTTCTTCCCTGCCAGCAGGGGGTGCCGTCTGATTCACCTCCTCCGAGAAGCAGCCTAAAGCCAGCTCCACGGACCTGAGATCACTGGCCAGGGAGGGCGCATCCCGCTGCCGCGATAAGAATCTCAGGACGAGGGTGCCCAGCGGCAGCGACGGACCCCCTGCAAACCCCCGCATGTAGCCTGGAGGGCGGGGAATGGCAGAGCGCTGACATCTCAGTAGCGGGGGGATAAGGATGAGGAATACCGAACATACCAAAGAAGTGGAGGAAGAGACGAGAAAGGGTGATGAGCGGGACACTTACATAAGAGCTGGACGGCGGGCATGCGGCCAGGACACGCTGACCCCGTTTCCATTCCATCTCCCCTGGGTATCACCACCCCCCTGCAGTATCCTACTGTCATGTGATCTTCCTAACACACCCACAGTCACTCTGCCCATTCACAGATGGCAGGGGAATGCAAGCACCCCAACCCCCCCCCCCCCATATGGAATACGAGGGACGTGGGACAACGGGCTGGATGCTGGGGGGTCCTCGTGATCTATGAGATGTCGTCCTCGTGGACACCGTGAGTGTGAACAGCACTGCAGTAACCAGGTCATGCTGAGCCATGCCAAAGCATACCACGTGCCGACAGTGTACGACGGCCCCGTCTCCCCTTCCCTGTCGTCTGTGATTGGCTAGATGCTGTGATGTCACATGGCTGACCAGAGCCCCAGGAAAGGAGCTGTTTTGAAAAAATTCTTTCAGTAAATACTGCTCAAATAAAACTGGAAAAGAAATCCAACAGTTCATCCTGGAACACTTAGAGCCAGAGTGAAAGAAACTGTCTTTATGTTCTACAGCCCTCTATATCCCACTCCAGATAGCCACACTTCAGCA
>JAODJW010000036.1:11473176-11485689 GCA_026777045.1 Hyperopisus bebe | reverse complement strand
CACATTTTTAATTAACCAAAATTATATTTTTCAGTTTTATCAAAGGACCATGTGGCATCCGACCACCGCGGCTTTATGCTCCCACACCAGCTACAGGGTCTCCAATTTGAAGCATCAGGGTCAGAGCTGGACTTACAAGGGAAGTTGTGCATGAAGCAGGCTTGGGCGGCAATGAACCATTCTGCCCGTGTTTCACAGAAGATAGCGATGTTTTTCTGGGGCTTCTGGCCAAGAGCCGCCAGGCCTCTGCCGAATTGAGCTGCGGCCTCGAAAACCTCTGTAAAGGACAGCCATATGTAGTCACCCAGGATCACCTGCAGGGGGCGAAAGAGCGTGGGGTAAGGTAGCAAAAAATGTCACCCAGTGTCTTAATGGCCCTGAAGAGCAGGCAAGAAGCCAGGAGAAATAAACACAAACACAGGGAGACCAAGCAAGTCTCAGATCCATAACCCCATTAAAAACAGAATTTCCATGAGGAGGAGGGGAGGAGAGAGGCTCAGCCACTGCTAACACCGGCAAGCATGTACAGAGCATGCCGGCTTTCACAGGGCCTTACTGCATTTTTTACTGTTCATCACCCATAGCATTTTACTCCTGCTCACATTCACGATAAGCTGGGAGACACTGCCCTCTAGTCCACAATCAGTGTTACTGCAACAAAGAGCAAGGGTTACTCATTTGATTCCTCTAGGCTAAATCAGGCCACAACAAATCATATATTAATTATTAATTTTTATTAATATAAGGGTCCATTTGAAACTGTGCCTACTGGCTATAACGTGAAGAACAGTTACTTGGCTCTTACGCTCTAACTAAACTCATACAATATTTTCTGCTTACTGTATTTTCTGGCTCTCACTGGCTACAGTGAACATTACATCCAACTGTACTGCCCTTTCTCCCACATCTGGCCGCACTGAGGCCTCGCACCCAAGACACTCACACCTCCACCTGCGGCTCTCTGGCTCCCCCTACCTTAATTACCTCCATCATTAATTACTGTCGTGGGATGATAAAGTGCATGAGACAGCAGAAACCCAAGCAACATTCTGTCATTTAAAATTCCAATAAAGGGATCTTGATTGTCACATCCCTCATTATAGGGCTGCACTATTAATAGTAAAAACAAAAAAAAAAAAGTGATCTCGATTCACACCTCCATGTGATCTCATTTCTAAATTACAACGGTTCCTCTGCATTGTATTACATCCAATGGATCAAAACAAGCACTCCTACTTTTCCACAGAGTCTCAAGCATCTCATAATTCTGCTTTTCCACTGCACCAGGTACCTTACTTCTGATACTCCAAGAAAGTACCAAAAGTACAGTACTTCAAGGTGTAGATTTCCCACAGGTGTATAAACTGGTACCTGTGCCAAATGACATCACAACATGAAGCAGGATATTTTGTACTGAAATAGTTGTAGTGTATTATAGAGCTGGACAATGTGTGATATTAATTCCAACATCGCAAGTTATGCACATACAATTCTCACATCGTTTGTAAGCTAGAATACGATCAGGTTTTTCTTACCTTCAATTCTGTATGGACATTAAAGCGCAGTGACTTTAGGTTTCATTAAAACATTTTTACTGTGACAGGAAAAAAAGTTAGCAAGTTTTGCAATTTTAATTATTATTATTCATTTTCATGTGTTAAAAGTTTTCATCGGTGTAAAGTTTACCTCCACTGCTTTTACCTGAGCACTGCATGCGTTCTCTGTCACAATCATTATTATTTTCATCCTTGCTGTTTAAATCACTTCTAGATGGGTTTGTGGGAAATTTATGCTGAACTCCTTTTTTGTTTTATAAATACCCCAATATTCATTACAACAAAATCACATAGCAACACTTAGAAATTATCCAATACTGTGCTGTTCTAGTATTTTATACAAAATACTTCATTTCTTTTTACGCTATCCTGATCTCTGGTTCTTCCGACCAGGTTGCAGCTAAAGCTTGGGTCACTTCATCTGTCCATGCTTTTATTATTAGTAATTTATTTATTTATTGATATATTTAACCTTGTTTATTTTTGTTTTCTGAATTTGCAACTGTTTTCAAGATGGCAGTTGTATTGCGTTTCATAGGCAGGCTATTTGCATAACCGATCAACAAAGAAAGCGTTTCAAGTCCTTCCCCAAAGAACAGAAATACTAAAAAAATACCCCACTGGCATGTTTGATATGGCCTTTTGAATGGCCAATTGAGAGCTTCCTGACGGTTGTCAGAAGTTGATATGCCGGTCCTGGTTTGACCAAATGTTTGGCACAATCATGTTTTGTTGTGTTTCCTTTCGCAGTTTAATGAGTGTAATAAATGTTTAAATTTGAGAAAAAAAACATTACAGAGAATCCTGATCTCAATTCTAAGCACAAAAAAACACGATTCACGTTTTATTCAGAATCGTGCAGCCCTACTTCACAATCACCATCATGAAGGTGCTCACCTTCTTGAAGACCTTGCCGTTAGGCTGCAGCTCGTCCTCCTCGCTGAGGATGTCCCGGGTGCCTAGGAAGTCTTGGTTGGGGAAGCGCTGCATGGCATGCTCAAACACCGTGTCCAGTGTGTCGCGGCCGGGGTGCAGTCCTGTGGCCAGGCGCTGCAGGCTGCCTGGCGCGCGGTACGGACCGCCCGGATGCCCGCTCACAGGCAATGCCCGGACCTGCCGGGCCCGTTCCTGCTTAGCTCCTGTGCCTGACAGCAAGTACCAGGGCAAGAAGGTGATGACGGAGTAGACCCACACAACAGAGCGGAAGACCTGCAGCAGCAGGGGGTTTATGTCCTCCTTCAGCTTCATTCTCGTCTGTTACCCTTAGCCGAGATGGAAAAAAAGCCTAAGTCCTAAGGTCACCGTATCTTCTCCTTTATTCCTTTTGTGGGGTGGGATGTCAGGTGTAGGCGCCCCCTGCTGGCAGCTTCTTACAGAAGGGCCACTTCAAGTAGGACTCTTCAGTCCTGGAAGATGAAAGAAGAAGCTTGTTATAAGGGTCAGAGTGCGACTGCATGCTGTGAATTCAGCTGTTCAGGAAGACCACAATGCACACAAAGGGAGAGCAAAACAACACACCAAATGTAGAGGAAGAGAGGAGAGGCAGATACACGCTGTCACACAGAGATGCGATGTAATGCTCCCTGGGGCATCTGCCCAGCTCCTAATGCCGTGCCAGACCCTCATCCACCCAACGCAATGGTCAGGACGGCACTTGGATACCCAATATGGGTATTAATATAACCAGCTCATTAATGTCTATGTACAGGAGAAGCACATTTTGGGGCCAAAGCACAGTGCAGCCAGCATGCAGCAGGACTAGGACAGATGGGGCTAAGGGCCTTGCCCAAGGTGATATGACTGCTCAAACTGGAACCCACAGCAGGCGCGGGCACATCGCCCGGACCAGCTGAACTCCACACTGCCCGGGACACTGGGGAGGAGGGGGTGTTCCCATGTAACAGTGCTCTGCTGAAACCTGCGAGCTCACTGCACAAGAGAAATGAAATTTTATTTCATGTATTTATGGCCACCTTTCAGAGCTGATAAGTGCTCTTGTACCTCCTCACCTGCTGCTTCATTCTGAAGCCACAACACGCGAAAGCATGGCGTCCGTCTCAAGGAGAAGCCAACAGTGTGTCAGACTGAGACGTGTTGCTCCCCCACCACTAATGCCTGACACACCATGTGACCACTCAGGCCGGCCCTCATTGGAGCATCAGTAGGTGTAGGTTACCAAGAACACCTCGCTGCAGTACCTTCTCAACAGTCAATGAGCGCTTATGTCTGCCAGCATATACCACCACCCTGGGGAAGCCGTTTCTGCTGACCCAAGCCTGGCCCAGGGCCGACAGTGTAGAGGTCGATGGCGAATCTGACCCTAGGTGTCACTTCTCAAATGGCAGGTACAGTCCAATAATGGCAATGGGGGGGGGGGGGGCATTCCCTCAAGGCAAATCCGAGACAGCTCATGCCCGCTGCTGCAGTCTCTCCTCTGCAGCACTCTGGGATGCTAATGCAAACTTTCTTTCAGCTGCCCCAACTCCCGACCCCCCCCCCCCCATGGTCGTCAGGGAGACGCAGACAAGCACTGCAGGCCTGATGCTGAAACAGCTGATCCGGTTCCTTCATGTTACTGTTCATTAGCGCCATAATAAGTGCTCTGTTCTCAGCAGCATAAGCAGCAGCTGGAGTGCTGGCCTGGCTCCCCCCTGGTCCCAGGACCTATTTTAAGACGTTTCTGCAGCACTGGGGTCGAGTGCCAGAGAAGAAGCTGTCCCAGCAATGCTGAAGCGGGTTGCGCAGTCCGAGGGGACGACTCCTTTTCCCACATTCCTGCATTTAAGGAAACATCCTGGCGAGGCGACCAGCCCCACCACCCTCTCACCGGCACCAGACATCCGAGATTGGTTAAAATTAGAAGGAGTGATGGGGGGGGGATGACACACCAGAAGGTGAATTGCTTAAGGATACGGGGCTGACGCATCCACATTAAAAGAGCATCCATGCAGCTGGAAAACCTCTGCCAACGATGGGGCAATGTGAAGCAGGATCCCTGCTCCACGTGGTCAGAGTGTGGCTGGAGAGGCAGCTGCAGCAACCAGATAGTGGTGGCACAGTGTGTGTGCTCACCCTGATGATACATAATATGTACATTTCAGAACAGAATCGAAACTGGCCACACGCACAAACCTCGCATTCCGTATGGGATTAACACGAACCTAACGTAAGAAATGATCCATCTTATTGTGAACTGTAACAGCATCTCCCCCATCAGCTCTCTCTCTCATTTACATTTTTTATTTCGTGAATAAGTACAGCAGACGGCTTTAAAGGATATTTGTCAAGCCCCATACGTTTATGTTGCTCATAAACGCATAGGGACAATATAGTACCAGCCAACATCCGCACATTGGTCCATAGTGCGCTCATCTCCTGGACAGACACCTGCGTGTGCAGCTTCATGGAGGAAACAAGCCGGCCGACCCCTGCAGGGGCACTGGCGTGCGTTATACGGGACCACCAAGCGGAGCCGCGCTCCCTCCATAAAAGGCGGTGACATCGACACAGAAGCAGCCGGATCACTGTCCGCAGGTATCCGGCATTAACATGCAAGACCAAGGTAGGGAAGGCAGGTACGCGAACCATTATGTGGACCCGTGAGGCGGCATGTAGGAAAGCGGACCGGCCAGAACAGGCAACGGCAAACACGGGCTAGGGGAAGTGGCGAGGGCCGTTTTCGCCCAAAGGCGAGGATGCTGCCCGCTGCCCGCAAACGTCATCCACTCGCACCCCAGCGACAGCTCGGAAATATTGGCACTCACCTGCTTTTAAATTGTTGTCATGCGCCGCCGACTGTTTATAGAAGCCCGCATAAAATGCCGGGTTACTGCGACTGTTTCTAATCCTGCTCAGAACTGCAGCCTTGTAACCCTCCACCGGCGATGCGCGCGACAACAGCCTCGCTCCTTACTGGAAGTGACGCCGCTCGCCGCTCACCGGACCACCATTGGACGCGAGAGATGGCGCGTGCAGTGGGCGGGGTTCTCGACAGGATCTCGAACAAGCCCCAAGCTGCGGCCTGAGGTCACTGGTGCCGGGGGCGCGCTTCGCCGCTGTTTGCAAACACGACTTGGAGGTTGGAAAGGAACAGAGAAAGCAGTAACACGTCAGAGAATGAATGAATGAATGAGTTAATTCTGTTCAGACTGTTCCTGTCGGTTGCTCTGAATAGTTCATGTGTTTTGTATATCTTACTGCACACACATACATCCCTCCTACTAAATACAAACTGCACGCATCTATCATCGACGTAGGTACCTATGTAAATAGAGGTAGAACATAGCTGGAAGCCTTAATATTAGGTTTACCACATTTCTATTCAGAAGGGATCACAGCCAAGGGCTATATCAACCCAAATAAATAAATGGATACCCAATGAATAGCATAACTGGGTTGAGCATGGGGGGCTGAGGTCTCCACCCATTTAATTGGCTCCAGGGGGTTGTAATGGCTGGTTTTGATTATTTTAATGTACCCAATAAAAATGAAGTGATACACACACAAAGAACTTATATGCAATTACAGTACTGACAGTATACTGACTGAAGTATAGTTTCAGTTCCTTTATTTGTAAACAGTATCTACAGGAAACGTGCAAAACACAAGGAGACCAATTAAACATTATGCTCCATGTTTACTGGGTGTTAGGGATCTGGCGTATTTGTCCCACGTTTTGTGCTGCTGGAGCTAGTTCTGTGATTCAATGGGTTGCAGTTCCCAGCTTGAGTAGATACCATGTAGGTAAATTTATTCAAATTGAAAGGTGATTTAGTGTAAAAGCTCCATTTACGCAGTTAAATTATGTATGTAAGGGAATAAAGCACAACCGACATTTATGAAATTTATTATTTATATATGCCCGAGTTGTAATATTGAATCAATATTAAATGAATATGATACTCAATTATGTGCCCGTTCACGTCAAATGTGGAGCAAATAATGAAACATTTTTTTCAGATGTCATTTAACTCAAACAAGAATGTATATATTTTCATAAGGACAACAAAACATTTTGTGAAAATGGATACCAATCTCCCACACTAGCAAAAATCAGTATTTTTAATAACAGCGCATGAATTACGAATTTAACAAACAGATATGGTGGTATATTGCACTTGGAAAGTGCAAGGAAGGAAAATGCACATATTTGAAAATGTGATGCCCGAAGACAGTACTCACGCAATGAAACTTTGAATTTGAATATTTGCGGCAGAACATTGACATTAAGCTGAAAACTCAGTGACATGGAACGCACATGCAAATCTTAGGCACCTTCTTTACTCTGTAGTCCTACCATTGTAAGACTCATAACTAGCAAAAAAGAAAGAAAAATAGTGATGTTGTCATGTCAGATATTTCGTCATGCAGCTAATTTACAGTCGTGTGAAGCCATGACCTACATTTGCTCATGTGACACTAATGTCTGTTCTATTTTAATTCTGGCTCCCTGCTTCTACCGAAAAAATCGAGTTGAAGCACTACCTTCTTGTGTCCCACCTAGCATGACGACTAGTGTGCCAGCTAGCGTGAGCACAACCTACACAAACTCCAACCACAGACACACGACTGGCGCTGGCTGGAAGGGGCCACGTGGAGTACTGACGCATTAATATACAATGTATGCCAACAACCTTGTCACGTACTACTCTGTTTTCCCCTTGGTCTTTAATATATCATCACATATCCCAAAAATTCCGATACATGCAAACTTAGCCACAAAATGTTGGATCAAGACAACTCTGTATATTGCTCTAATACCCGATTACATAAAAAAATGAGATTAAGATGAGGTATTAATGTTCTGCTATGCCATACTGGACCTTGAACTGCTTACTTAGTCTTCTAGGTTAAGCTTCTGCGATGTCGGGTTTATGTTCTGGTCCACCGCTATCGCTATCGGCCGTCCCATTGATTTCACAGGCAAGGTGGAGAGAAATTTGGCTTGGGAAAGTGGAGAAACAGAGAAGTACTGTAATGTACAGTATTTAGATGCACCACACCTGCTTGTCCTCTAGAGGGCAGCACCACACTGAATCCTGAGGGCTGCGATGCTGTGGGCAGCAGCCCAGGAAACCGTAGGGGTCACAATCGTATAGGCAGCAGGCAAGAAAAGTTCTGACAGCCACCAGGTGTCTGTGCTGGCTAGCAGAGGTGACATGGTGAGAATGTTAATGGGGTTTAGCTGTGGGTAGGTCACACTGTTTGTTCTGTACTCAGAGAACCCACCAGCATGCTATTAGTCAATCATCCGTTCAAAGATCATTATTTTTCACCTACAAGTGCCCTCAAAAATATTAGTTTTACAAATGTCTTTGCCTACAAAATCGGCAAGTTGAAGTCCAGGGTTCTGTGCATGCTCTACTGCAGCTCCGAGCAAAAATGCGACCCATCTGTGGGTCCCTGAGGACCGGATTGGAAAGTACTGTGCTACTGAACAGCTCCAAACCAGAGACATCATGGGGTTCCTCAGCTGGCCGAAGGGCTCATTCTCCCCAGTGGAGAAGATGGGAACCAAGTCCTCCCTATGGCCCATGAGCTGTGAGCTGGGGTCCGCAGGCACCGCTGGTGTATTCTGGGCAGGGTGGGGTGCTGGCTGTTTGACACGGCCTGCCCAATGGGTGGCAGGATATGCAGGCAGTGTGGCATGAATGCCAGGCTCTCTTAGAGTGCCCAAGGCCAAGGCTGGGTGTGACGCACTTCCCGTCTTGTGGTGACTGTCCTGACCACAAAGCCAATACACTCCATTCACTTATACATATATTTATAACTAAACATCGCTTGAGTCATCATGTCTATTGTGCAATTTCAGTATGTTTTGCTGTTGCAAATAATACTCTTCTCACCGTGAAACATCTGCAATGTGTGCTGCACTACACATAGTCTGGTATGTTTGCTCACCCGCTTTCAGGGTGTGCTGGGCCTTGCTGTTTTCTCTTTTTGTGGGATTTGGAAATAATATGCTACAGCTATATGTTATGGGAGACTACATATATCTCCCATAACTAATCGGTCATTTTTAGCAGCCGTCAGAGAATAAGAAGTGCAAGGAAAGAAGAACCCACCCATGTTAAAGAATACACCAGCACATTCTGTGTTATTTTCATGCAGAACATGTCTCAGAACAACCATGAAAGTGCTAATAAAGGTACTCAAATGGTGAACATACTGTAAATTTATTTGTTAGGAAAAAATGTTGAGTGTATTTTTAGTGGTAAGTGAGTAATATACAAATGTAGAAAATCTCAGTGTTTGCATAAACGGTGCAGAGGGACAGAGTGGGAATGGAGTGCACCCATCACGTCAAATGGGGGAGTTAGCCCAAGGGGGTTAATATCATTCCAATAATAAATACTAGCCTATTACCTCCCCTTGCTGAAAATACCCATTTTATACCTGGTTAAGCAGGTTGACCAACTTATGACAGTTGACATGCTTAAGGTATGTTTTCGCATGCTGGTTTAATGGCTAAACTGGTTATATCAGCAGGACCAGCTTGACAGACTGGTGACCCATCCAACTAAACCATTAAAGAGCAGCAAGAGTTGGGACATGACCATCTAAGACCATCCTGGACCATCTTAGGCCAGTTAACACCAGATAGCAGCATAAGCTGGTTTTTAGCTGCCTTCATCAGCAGATCGAGTTGTATTACTTTTAGTTTGAACAATACGCATTATAATTCTGTTAAAATCAAAATGACCCACTAATTACATATCCATGTGAATGTAGGTTGCAAGGACACCAGGACCATCAAGCTTATCCTAACAAGGTGGAGAGCAGGAAAGCGACACTGTGACAGTGACCCAGTGAAACTGCAAAACGGTGCCTAGGAAGAGGAGAGAGCAGATGCACTGCAGCACCAGTGACTTTCTGCACCTAGCGGACGAGCTGATCCCCTAAGCCAGGGGTGGGCAATCATATCCACAAAGGGCCAGTGTGTTTGTGGATTTTTGCTGCAACTCCCTAATTAGATTACTAATCAGAGGACTGATTGGCTGAAGACTCCTCACCCCTAAAGGTTACCCCAAAAACCTGCATACACACTGGCCCCTTGTGGATAAGATTACCCACCCCTGCTCTAAGCCCAGCCACACTGCTTGGCTGATATTTTAATATGTAGAGAGGTGCCACCTTGCAGTTTGTTCAGCCCAAAGCTTCAAACCCCCAATCCAAGGCTGTAACACACCTCCTGACTGCGCTCGAGGGTCTTCAGGACCGGCACTTCTTCAGGCTATGCCACAGCCATGACAGGCCCATCCGCCGCTATTTTTAATGTCAGTTCGGAGCAGTGGTGAAGCCAGAAAAGACTTTATGTCCAGGGGGTGAAGCACAGTAATGTGTACCAATAATAAGCATCACTCCAGCGTCTTAAAGGCCAAGTCGATGACAAAACGCGGGTACCCCCAACACTTGAATAAAAAACACCTCTTCTCATTTGGGTGTGCAAGCGGACATTTTGTCTAGCATTTGCACTTCCTGACACCCCCTTGGCCACTCCCCAGCTCAAAGTCACCACCATCTAAGCAGCTTATTAAACATTATTACCCTAGGCTGATGAGGTAGCAGTTTTTAACTGAAGGATTCAAGAATAAGTTGGTTTCCTTGAATTCATCACGTGAACCTTGATGAAGTAATGTAATTTTTGTACATTTTTGCATTACTTGTCTGCTATAGAGTGCATCAATTATCTGCGTATTATTCTATAAGTGCTTTGCTATTCTCATCCATTTTATCATTTTTGCAATAAAAATGCCCATTTAACACCCCAAGAAACTAAGCCTCTGTGATCAAAAGGTCTATTTTATAGCAGCAAGCTTCTGTCACCCACTTCTACCTGCGAACTTCAGGTCAAACATGCCATTTTTTGTAGAATTTATATATTTATTAGTGTTTTACTATTTATAATACTGTGCTATCACTCCTTTCAGATTTTCTTCAGGTTGCTATACTTCTGAAGTTTTGAGCATTTTGCCAAAACCCCATTTTCCCATAATCCCTTTTGTTTCTATAGAATTCATTTGCATAATATGAGGGTTTTCAGGGGCAGAACTACCATATTATAGGGGAATATGCTATATTATAGTGGAGACCCCCCCCCCCTCCACTCAGCAAAATTTATCGTGGGGGACCCCAAAGTACAGGGCCAATTTTTAATCCCAGTATGCCCTGGTAGAGAGCTGTCCCTCTTGGAGGCTGATTTTGGGGAAGGCTGGCCTAGTGGCTGATAGGTATCACATACACTGGGCAGCCAGCAATTAATATGAAATACCAAGTTGATTTGGTTTGACTTTCATATGGGAGCAGTCACTTGCTGTCAAGCTACACTTTGAAATTTTGCATTTTATACCTTGATCATTTCCTCCCCTCATTTAAATAATGCTGTTACCCTCTCCGTATCAACCATGAGACCTACAAAGAAAGAAGAAACTGAAAGTAACACATCCCATATTCTTAAATTATTAAATATTACTTATTTTTATTACTTATTTTAGTGCTTTTGTGTATGTTCACGATGAAAAACAAGGCCAGCTCAAGACCTCTGGAGCACAGATTATATGAATTGTTCATTGACTTTTAACTGTCCACTTAAAACATATCCATATTTTCAGATTTAACAATAGCCAAAGCATGCCAAAGATTGTGATTTATTTTTTTTTTTTTTACCAAGTTACAAATTACACATCACTGGAGGTTTTCCGACTTAATTCCACCTTTGATATGAAACACATTTCACCGCTGTGCTCCTGGTCCACATCCACCCCATTCCAGCTGTAGGCTCATGGTTCATATGGTCCGGCGGTGCGTGTTCGCTAATCAACATTACATCTCCCTGTTAGCATTAGCGTAGCAGCCACTTACGTCCTGAAGAGACTGCCGTTAAACAGCTGCTTTCATTCACTAATTCTTTTCAGCTAGCACTCGCTTGCGGTTTTGTTCTGAAATGGGAGTAATTTAACAAGGCTATAACATCCTTCTCCCTCTCTGCCCCAGGAAGTCGTGCACAGGAAGGAGATGCTTTTGAGAGATTTTATCGGCTCTAATGCTAGTATACAGTATCTGAGACATTTCATATCCGCCTGTTATCTGTCTGTTATCAAATTAATCCCCATGAATTGCCCACGCACATAGCGTCCAGTCAGCAGACGCCAGCGAGTCGTTCAAACGAACACAGATGGCTGAGTCTGTGGTCTTCATGGAAACGGAGGACGCAGATCACACACAACGGCAATTTGTCGTCGGGCCTGTTGCCGTGTCAACCGCTCATCCCTCAGGGTAAACAAATTGATATCTTTGCTTGTCCATGATTCATCTTGCTGCAGCCAGTTCAGGTGAGGTCATTCATGTGTATTCGCACTAACTCACTCCAAAAACAAATGAAACATGAACACAACCACTAACAACCTTTGTAAATGGGCTACATATCACCTTTGGTCCCCATAACACACCTTAATTTTTCTTTTAATGTCTTGAAAGATTGTCAGTTTTTGAAGTTCTGTTGAAATTGACATTTAAAAGAAGCATTATATGTGATTTTCGAGTTTGCCACAAGGGGGAAACATCTGACCCGAATCAGAGTCACTCTGAGACAAGCACAGTAACCATCACTCTCCACTAGTGGGAGACAGGCACCTGCTTCCTCAGTTCCCAAGAGAAAGATTCCCTCCAATTGAAAGATACAAAGATGAAAACCCTACACATTCCATCCATACCTGCATCCATTTTCTGTGCTCACTGCTCCTATTCAGGGTTGCAGGGGGTCCAGAGTCTATCCCAGAGGCTACAGGCAGGGAACAACCCAGAATGGGGCACCAACCTACCAGAAACCTAATAAATTAAGAAATGCAATTCTTCCCGACCTGGGCACTGGTACTATCACTTGTAACCCAAGTGACCTACTCTGTCCCATTAAGGGGGGGCAGGACTATAGTGGGGGGGGGGGGGGGGCAGTCATGCA
>JAODJW010000036.1:11437185-11458435 GCA_026777045.1 Hyperopisus bebe | reverse complement strand
ATATGGTTTGTTTACTTCAAGAGCTTCTTAAAAAGACATGAAAACAACAGCCAAACCGTATACAAATCAGCGCGCGATAGGGGAAACATAGGGAAACTGAATTGCCCGGAACACCGGGAACATCCCAGCGACTCGCTTGGTCGACACTGAGCGTAGACTTAATTGTTTAACAGTAATTGCAGTGACCCGTAACATTCACATGAGGCAGTCAAAATGGCCCCAGCTTACCTATACGACGTCAAGAAAAACATTTAATAGGCTAAATATAAATTGAGTATAATTTTTTTGCACTTGATCAGCAGTTGTTTTGCAGAATTATGTCGACATGACTAGTGGCCTGTACTCCGAAGCGGGGTCAGTGGCTTATCGGGGTAACTAGTCGTATTTAAAATACCACAGTTTAAATGGATTTCATATTCGTTCACTTACATTTTGCCCAAACTACCTTAAATCCGACAATTTACCCCGATAAGCCAGTAACCCCGCTTCGTAGTACAGGCCACTTAAGACTTCTATATGTTAGTCTTTGGCCTATACATTACGCCCTTCTTTCGGAACACTTCGCGCCATTATTTAGATTATCTGTAGTGAAACTACAAATATCACGGATTTTTTAATTATTATTATATACCAAACCAAGGCGATTTTTTTTATCTCTTTGCCTTTCTCATGGGCCTGCTGATTAACATCCTGTGCTACCCCCGTGTAATACAATCAAAACAGGCAGAAAGGAGACACAGAATTTTATTTACGAGAAATACAAATATTTACATTTTGTAAAACATTTGTTGCAAATAGATTAATATAATTTGCGAACTCTGTTTCCTGCTGCCTAAGCGTAGACGATGGTTTTATCAGACCGACTTCTAGTAATAATAACCAGTTTAGCTGAAGGAAGAACATCCTTTGAACTCGGCCGTTTCCGTGGAGACCCCAGCCTGACCCGATACCGCAACCATAATGCAATTAATGCCAGTCTTCGCCATGCCATGTATTTCGGTGACACAGCGGCCGTGTGATTTAAAGCTTTTATCGCTTATCATTGGCTAAATCCCCCAGGCAGGCTGTAAAGCAGTTTTTCCCGGAGCCCGGGGGGGGGCGGGGGGAGCGGACTGGAGCGCAGCTCTCGCTCGCACCGACTGGCGGACGGAGCCGTGACGTTTGAATCACCGGCATTACATCACCGCTCTTATTTTTTTTTTTTATCATTATTTTTATTATTTTTTATTCTTTTTTTTTTTTTTTTTTTTTTTTTAAAAAAGGGGGGGTCCCGTTTAACCTTACACGGTGGACCGGTGAGGGAAACGGTCGATCGCACATTTGTGGCTAGACATCGGAGAGATTTACGGAGAACAACAATGGAATAATATGGGTGGTGGCGCATCGGCGGACGGATTATAGACGGTCATTGCCAGGCTGCGCCGCCTTTCATGTGGAGCATGTGAACGGCGAAAGATGACATGGCAGAGGCGAGCTTGCCAGCGAACGGAGCCGAGGCGCCGGGCGCCCTGCTCTTCCCCTTTGAGGAGTACGAGTGCAAAATTTGCTACAATTACTTCGACCTTGATCGGCGAGCCCCGAAGATACTTGAATGCCTGCACACGTTTTGCGAGGAGTGCTTGCACACCCTGCACCTTCGGGAGGACAGACCATGGCGGATCAGCTGTCCGGTGTGTCGCCACAGGACACCGGTACCGGACTACCGGATACAGAACCTGCCTAACAACACGAAAGTGACAGAAGCTTTGCCGCTTTGCATCGACTCGGACCCTTTGCCTCAGGACAGCTTGCCCCCGCACCCCCCGCCGTTGCATCCCGCACTCGCTACCCTTCGGCGTGAGGAGGCGGCGGGGGGGGGCCCAAGCCAAGCGGTACCGTCCAGCACCGTGTCCACCGCCACCACCATCTCACAGGACTCGGTGCACTACGACAGCTGCCAGAACTGCAAGCGGGTGGCGCTGACGACGGGCTGCGTGTGCGTCATTTTCTCCTTCCTGTCCATGCTCGTTCTGCTCTTCATGGGGCTCATCTTCGTGCATAACCACAACAGCCCGCCCTCGCCGGCGGGTCCCATCTGCCTGTCGGTGGCCAGCATCCTGGCCATGGTGTCCGTAGTTGTCACGTGGCTTATTTGCTGGTTGAAGTACAGACCGGAGCACGAGACCGGCCGCTCCTCCGCCGGCTCCAGCAGGAGAAACGCCTGAGCACCACCTGTGATCGTCCACATGACCACAGTGTTCAGAAAGGCCTTGAAACGTTCATTATAAAATACCTCGTAAGGCCGGAAAAGCTTTGGCTGAGTATTTTTAGGTTAGGGTTAGCCGGTGTTTTATATGCGTTTCAGTCATGCTCATTCACTCTGCTGTATTATGTGTCTGCCTGGATCATAGGCTGCCTCATGTTAAATAATCCAAAACAACATGACAGTATGTATTTTCCTTTGTACTGTTGTAAGAAAAACGTTTCATATTTAACATATGTATATAATAAAACCGAAGCACAGACGCAGTCGGCAGTTGGGGCGACTGCTTAACGAAGAACATAACTATGAACATTGGAGGTCTGATATGCAGATGCACAGGCCCTCTGTGACAGCGAACGGGATCTGCGTGTCAATTTCGCAATCTATAAACACACCGAGCTCGCTTGCTTTGTATACATATCTAATCGAAAGTCAATTTTATGTTCTTCATTTTAAATTCGGGGAAGGACAGAGAACCCTGGTTGGCACCTTAGAGCCTTTTCTACTATACTTTGAGGTTTATGTCGGACATTATTATACAATATATCGTGACACGTGTATTATATAGTAATGCCGGAGACGATAATATCGTTACTAAGCCATAGGGGATGGCGTGTGTGACTTTATAGCGTGTGTCCGTGTGGTGGTAGCCTGGTGTGGTCGTGGTGGTGGTGGGGTGCATATCGATATATGTATGTCTATAAATTATATGGGAACAATGGGTGACTGTGCTCACAGTGGGAAGAAAATGAGACGTTCATCTTTTCCTTTATTTATTCAGACAAAAGAGATAATCGAACTTTTCGGGTCTTGTACTCCCAAAAGCATACATGCATGGTCGCTTTTTTTGTCTCGTTTCGAACTTCCTTGCCGCGTTTCATTTTCCACGGGGTTCGTATTTACTACGAAGGAATTTTAACTGAATCTTTGTACTGGTGTGTTTCAAATGATTTATGATAGATGTGTGCATATATAATTCTGTTAAGGGTATAACGTGCAATTGTTTATTCCACTGTGAAGTATGTGACGTTTACATGCATAAACACATTTCAATAATAAAAAATGATTATATCGTATTTTCCTTTTCTCACTTCCATATATGTGTAGTTTTACGCAATAACATTTTTATTATTGGGGCAAACAAATTAAACAAACAAATAAAAGCGATGAGCACCTCTAACAACTCGGTGTACGTACTCCCTTTATTACAGAAAGAACGTTCCGCAATGCTACTTACGCCCTCTAGCGGAAAATACATATATCGATTTTTGCAACACCAGTTCCGCTGAACTTCGCCAGACAATTCCTTAGGAAAAGTAAGCCACTGATATTAATTTTAAATAGATTTAGTCTTCTCGCTTAGTAAAAAAAAGCTACTCAGTGGAAGCTTACTACTAAAACATACATATTCCGAGAATTAAAGATACAGTTTGGTATGCCTTTAATTCTGCCTACATTTCGGTAATGTCTTCGTGGTAACATTTTAATTAACCTCTGTATTGATATATTTTCACATTAATGCAATCTATGGCTCAGTGAGAGAACGTACTCTACATTCAAACCATGGCTGAGGTTTCATTTATTCAAAACCAGTCATGTGACCTTGTGCACGTAATTTAAAAAAATCCGGAGATCGAAAAAGAATGAAAAGGGAAACACGTTCAATTGAACGCCATAGACGTTAACGACGGGACGTTTTCATCAGCCAACAAAAGAGACCGTTTCCTCAGTGCAGATCCTGTCTCCCAACAGCTTGATGTCCCGTCCCGTCCCGTCGTTGTTCGGAGCTTCTCTGCTGGCCGTGTTGTCAGCTCTGGCAACCAAGAGCCTTATTTTCAACACGGTAATTATCAGGAGTGCAGGTAGCAGGGAGAGCTCTGAGAAAGGGCTCTGTAATCTGACCATTTATTACATTTCGCCCCTACAAATCCCAGGAGGTGCTCGGCTTTGCTGCTCCTCACCGGGGTACTTAACCTGAATGGCTCTGGTAAAGTGTCCAGCTGTGTATACGAGGAAATGCCACAACGACCATGATCTCATAAGAAAAGGCTTCAGCCCGGCGCTGGGTCTATGATAACTCCATTGACCCTCCCATGCAGAAACTCGCGACTGAATAGCTTATTATTCCCTGTGCTGTTTACAGTTTGGGTTCAAGCATACTGCCTTCTGGACAGAAACTTGAGATTCTTACCCACCGCAAAAGGGCTGTCCAAGAGGCCCTGGCTATCCTCTTTGTGTGGGATCTCAGAATTTTTTTGGCCGGGAGACTTCTGCGATGTGGTTGGCCTCGTGGTGCTGGTAGGAGGGAGGTGGGGGCGCCACGTAGAATAAAATTTCTGTGTCAGAACCAATCCATCCTGGGTCCGACAGACAGACAGACAGTCCTGTGATGTTATAACTCAAGGTGGCATGATGACGCAAAGAAATAAGGTGTGCATGTGGCGGGATAACAAGGGATGATGAAGGGGAATTACGATGGAGGACCTTCCAGTGGAAGTGCTTGAACGTGTCTGTGTGTAATAGCATTTGTGTCTTCAGCATCCCAGGTACCGAAGACTCAAGCTGCCCTGAGGTAAAACAATCCCCCCAACAAAATGCCTTTACATCTCTTCATCTCTTCCTTTTTAAGTAAGGGCGCTCCAGTCATCATGCTCAGTGTGATTAGTTAATCTGTAACCGCCTGACGATTGCGATTCCCCCCACTGAGGGGCGCGCAGCTGAGAAATTCACCTGAGGGCGCAGCGAGGCCCGGGGACACGGCGCTGGGGTTCAGTCCGGGGCCAGCGATCCGAGCCCCTCTAATAATCAGAGCAGCCTCCAGTACCCGTGTAACAAATAACTTACAGACGCAGTCAGAAACACTCCGTCTGCATTGAACTACCTCTTCAATAATTGTTCACCCTCCGCTTTGTTTTAGCTCTTCAAAGAGCACCTAGATGCCTCGTACAGGATTATGTTCTTATTCGTAATTATGCATAATTATATAATTTAAATGACATTGAAATCACCTGCCATTCTAATATTAACTTCTGACTGTTGGTAACAAATGAAACTTTTATAATTAGGCCTACTTGAATGCGACTAATGCGCTTATTACAAGCAGGCTTTGTGATGCCGAGATACATTTCAATCAATGAAGCAAATTCTTCCAGTATATTAGATAATTAATTAAATTATTTAGCAAAGAAAAAGATAGGATGTTGTCGCCTATATTCGGTATGCTCGCAAAAGTAAGAAATGATGTATTTGTTGGTCGGTCATGTACGAAATCTTACTCCGCTGAAAATGATATAATTGATGAGAAGAGGAATTTAAAATGGAATTTCATGAATGATAATAGAATGAAGGTGCGAAACATTTATTTTATTCATTTATTGTGTCGCCTAGATTTTAAGGCGAAAACATACTGAATGATATACAGTAAGGAAAGGCTGCGCATAAAACTGACAATCATATATACTTTGTATCCACAGATCCGATCACTATCTAATAAAGGTTATATGAGAGAATCAAACAGCCGATACATTATCCTAATGCTTATTTTTGAAAGTGAGGAAAGCAGCCGGACACTCAAAGCTTCTATTGATATACTTCTAATCGCTTCCATTATGATAAAGTGGACAGAAAATTATAGTTTATTTGTGGCGTTTTATAAAGTTTTATCCAATATAATCTTAAGACCACCTAACCAGCACGCTAAAATATAAATGCCTTTTTAAATTCTTTCATCAAACAGGAATAACCGCATAAATCGTTCTAATAAAATGAGTCTAAAATTAACTAAATACATTCGAGACCAATTCAAATCTCAATTTCCTTGCTTCGATTGTCCCTTAAAATGCTGATAAATTGTCTTGCTTCAGTGCGCGGTGCAGAAGTCACTCTAAACTTTTTACAATCTATTCATGCTTCGAGCACACTGTACTTATACACACAAATATATCAACACATCTAATGTATGAATGCAAGTTTGTTTTTAGACAAACCGTCGTCACGGTGGGGAAACATCAATAAATGAATTCTTAATGATCCAAGGATTTACTACAGACTGGGTAAGAATTTACCTTTCTAACGACCATGCTATAATTAAAATATGTTGATGACACGCGGTAGGCATAGAAGAAGGTGAGTGTCAAGGCGTTAAAGTGAGTTAAGGCGAAGACTTACCTTCACCGGCGTTTTAAATGAGAACTAAAGAGCGCAGAATCATAGCAGTAATTCGTTATACTTACACTAGATAAGTCGCTTTTATTTCTCGATGCGTATATTTCCATTTTTATTTATGATGCAATTACTTGTGAATTTGTGAATTTCAACCCTACTAATGGATTTGACACGGAGATCCAATGTCACTTTCAAGATAACCGAGCGGCGTCTATTTTCTCGGTTCTTTCCTACTCTGTCCTGGTGAATCTGTCGTCCATATAACAAAACAAATATTTTTTATTCAAATTTATTTAAAAAAATTGCTTTAGATGAATAATCCTAAAACACAGCTGCTGTTCTCAGAGAATATAATCCTCTGGAAATACAGCAAAGTCATCTTTTAAAATGATGTAGTCACACTTTAATTATCATTTAACTATACCCCCATATACATTCTGCCACACTGTGTTCATTTCGTTCGTTTTATATATATAAGGAATGTTTTCTGGAAAAAATGCTTGGATACATTTTTCAGAAACACAAAGTGAGGCGAGGATTATATTGACCCAACATCAATTGATGGAGTGCATTAAACCTGTAAGACCGCAATACTTCTTGCCCACGCCAGTCCCTTGTTCTTTTTCATGACTTGGTCTCCACTTTAACTCCTGCTTTTTCTGGTCACCAAGTTTCTGGGTGAAACTCCTATATCGGGCGCTTTAAAATAAGCCAAGGATACGATGAGGCAAAGCCATCACAGGAACCCGGCGGGAGGCAAACTGTCATAAACCGGGCACTAAAAAAAGAGTGCGCGAGAGATGAGCCGTCATTTATCTATTGGATATTTGTTAACTCGTTCACTGCATTTTTTCATATGAAATAGACCCACACAAGGTCGAGATAATCGATAGATAAAATAAACAAATAATAAATGGCCTGAAATCAAATATGAACCTCATTTGCATACTCATTTGCAGTTCCAGGCTGCTTATATGGGATGCGCTTTGTAAAGTTTATTTTAAGTGCTCAATGAGCTAGAATAATCTACTTCTTAGCACGTGAAAGGACCCCCGTTTCCCCTGCGTATTTTCCCTCCTGCGTCCCTTCATTGTTCTCTGGCCGAGACAGAAAGAAAACATTTGAAGTGTCTTTTCACATGTACAATAATGTCAAATGTTAATTGAGCCCGTCGTTGACTGTGGGATACCCCCTTTTTTCAGTGTTAATAGAGGTGTGTGGTTGTACTTACACTGCCTCTTCCTGCAGGGTTTTTATCACTAAGGTGGCACTAAAGGCCCCTCGCCGTAGTTTCGCTCAGCTCGTCGCTGGTGTCATTGGCTCTTTGCGAGTAGTTCAGGTAAATGCCGAAAGGCTGTATAAACTCTCAGCACTTCATTATTGGACGCCGATGACTGGAGCTGTCATCCACAGCAGCATCCCTTTGCCGTTTACGCGCATTAATACACACTGAGACATTTTCCATTGATTTTATAAATGACTATATTTTGATGAGTATATCAGTCAATTAAGTTTACATTTTTTCTACGTTTTTAGGCTAATTACTATGCTGATATGTTTTTGATTTTAAGTTTTCATCCAAGCATGCTAAAGTCAAAATTAATCTAAATGAAAAACAGAGGGTATTCCACGAGACGGCCTTTGTTGCGCAGCATCAGTGCCAGTGTCTCCAGCAGCGATCGGGCTCATCTTGCCTAATCCAGTTATAGTGCACATGGGCAGGGGTGCCTTGTGAATTATCGGGGACATTAAGTGCTCCGTGAAACGCGTCCCATACAATACAACTGCGACTATGCCAATCACTAACCAATCGCGAGCTCTCACTCCCGAGGTAAAATGGACACATTTTAAAATGTATGTTTCTTTAAAATTGGGTTTTGAACATTGAATTCAAAGCCAATTAAGCTCAATCCGGCCACAATACAATTGAAAGACGGCTCGCATTGTTACAGTATAATTTAAGAAATTATACATCAGTAAATATAAACACATGAGTCCCGGATTAAAACCCAGAAATCTGGCTCAGTCGCGAAGATAGTTGTATGCCGTAGGCGCTGTCATAACCCATTCTGAAACAATATACCTAGATTTTTTTTTAAACCTAGGCTGATAAAAACAAAAGAAAACATGTTGGGGTTCCTCTACTTCCCGAATGCCGTTAAGTAGCAATTAGTATTCCTATACATCCACAGAAATAAAACGTATTTGCTCTCTCAATAGACTGTCACTCCAATGACGGCTTAGTATACTTCCACGATGAACCATTGAGCAACGCTCCCAGAAGCCCCGCATTTCATAGTTTCTTTCAAGTTGTGTCAATTACTTAAATGCCTAAGATTTTTGAAAAACTTATTTTCCTCCGAAATCCTCAAGTAACCTTAACGTCCACGCTGGGAAAATAAGGTGAGAGAAATAAACAAAAAGAAAGAATGCTTCGAAAAACTTCAATGTGTCATCAAAAGTGACACTTCGTGATCTATAACGGTGAATGACGCGACTGGAGAATTGCATTAGGCCCTTGGAAGAATACGGAGGGCTGCGGTACATATCTGGGACTGGAGACAAACCTTTTGGTGGAATTCGGAGGAAAGACAGTCTTTGTTTTGTTTACCCTGAAAGGCCTATACGGGAATGATCCCCTATCCCTTTGATTGATTGGTTGTGCTGAATGACCAAGCCTTCATGACTGACGGAACCTCTTCAATGGACATTTCAGCCCAACTTTAAAGATGAGAGAGGGAGGAAGAGAGAAAGAGGATGGGTTTTTAAAGTTTTTTTTGCGCTAGCAATTCCTTTAATGCCGTCACGTTTCCCCTGAAGTTGACAAATTATGCATCTCCCTAAAGTCTAACGGACTCGCCATTTACACGAGATTCATGAAAAAAAAAAAATGTTACAGACGGGTGGGAAAATTCGTTAAGTCCAAGTTAAGAGCCGATGCCACTGCAATTGTTCGGAGTCAGGACCTAAGTGACAAATAAAAACCCTTCACAATTGCACCTCTCGGTAGACGGCATTTACTGCACTTGTGGCGTCGTTCCCTGCTGCGGCGGTACGACCCGCAGTAAGACACTGAGCTTCTTTTATTTTAATTGGCACACTGCAATCTAAATACAAAAGTCCCACAATAAATTCTTTGGGATAGACAAACGTTCGGGATATTTTGTTTGCCGAGAGGAAGTTCGGGTTGGCGAATTGGGGGCAATAATTCCTAATCAACACAATTTAGTAGTTCGCATTTTACTTACTGTGTTACGGTGTCCACAAATCTGAACTCCGCGTGACCACGCTATCAATTTGAGAAGCACAGCTTAGACTAAGCTAGCCGATTTGTTACAAAACTACCATCGCCGATGTGATTAAATCTTGATATTTAATGGTTTCTAACACCTGCAAAGGTTTGCAAAAAAAGGCGATGAAGAAAATTTGACGGATACACACGCACCGCATTTGTCACACAAATCGCGCGAATTCATTACCAGCGTTTACCAAACCATTATCAATTACAACTGAAAGACAAGGCAATAATCACTGCTGTGTACCTCACTATACACTTAGACACGGCGTCCCCGACTCCAAACCAAGTCACAAGGAAAGAAGTTTCTACTCCTGGCCAATCATAGCGCACTTTCGGGAACCGGGACATTCCTTCCGTGAGCCAATCACAGTAACCGATGAAGTGATGGAGCAAGGGGTGAAGCAAGTAATAAATGTTCCACTATAGCCCATCGCTTCACTCATTTGAAGTGTGTCAACAACAATAACGACACAAGTTTTACCAACTCAACTTTCACTGGCCCGACGCATTTTACGCGACTGGCTTGGAGGCCACTATTCCACTCGTCCTTTAAAAAATAGCTCCCAGTAACTTTGTTGAACTTTGCATTTTTTGTCGTAGAAAGGGGGGATATTACATCATTTGCCAGGACAAGGAAGTACCTTATTTCTACACCGAAGCCAAACGTCCGAAAACTGGAATACAGGGCAGCTCTTTCATTCTTTTTCTCACTCTTGCAACTTTGCATCTGTTTTTTGCCCTCGACGTGCACTAGAACGAAAACTCATCGGTGCGTTTCGAGAGTGGAGAAATGACAGCTTTAGCGGGGGCTGTTCCCAGGATGATGCGCCCCACGCTGGCCCAGAATTACCAACGCAGCGGCTTCCCTCTGGAAGGTAAAATACACTTATATAGAATGATAAAGGGCATAAAAGCCACATTTAAAAAAATGTTCATATAGTCACTAAAGTGAGGTGTACGTAAATACCGTTCATAAGCTCATTGTCAAAAAGTGAAGTGATGGTTTCTTAATGGTTATTGACGTCGAACAAGTATGAAATGTCTGTCGCCTATGTTTTTTTTTTTTTTAAATAAATACGTGTTTTGTTTTTCGATGACTCACTTTTCCTATTTATGGCGATCGGAGCTGACATGTGCTGTTCATTTGCCAACGTTTAGTCAGTAAGATAACGGTGCGTCAACAAATGTTTACATTTTTGAGATTCTTTTCTGCCCATACAAATGTTTTAAAGTGCGTAAATTTATTATTTTACTTTATTACCATTTTATTACTGTTTATACTTCTATAGGCAAACTTTTTTTTTAAAAAAAAAAACATTTAAATTCTATTCCTGAATGAACATGTGAATTGAATAAATACAATTCAATACATTTTTGGTAAATTAAAGCATTTGATTGCAAATTCCCTGATACTTAAATGATAAATGTCCCACTCCGCATCAAAATTATTGAAAACTTCTGTTAAACCTCTAAACTAAATAATTAAATTATACTCAAGCACCTTGTTATGCAACTATCCATATATATATATGTATGTATCAAGTTGTTAGTTTTTAAAATATTGGTTATTATTATTATTATTCCGTGCGCTATGTACCCTGCCTTGTGCGCATGCAGTGTTCGCGGGACAGACTCAAGGGTTGACGCGATAACAGGTTGTGGAAACGGATGGAGGTGTATTATTGTATTATTGTTATAGCTGTTGTTTTGTATTATGCAGTCTCTACCCCGTTAGGTCAGGGCAGAGTAAACCAACTCGGCGGAGTTTTTATAAACGGCCGACCTCTGCCCAACCACATCCGACACAAGATCGTAGAGATGGCTCACCACGGCATTCGGCCTTGCGTCATCTCCCGTCAGCTGCGGGTCTCCCACGGCTGCGTGTCCAAAATCCTGTGCAGGTACCAGGAGACGGGCTCCATCCGGCCTGGGGCCATCGGGGGAAGCAAACCCAAGGTGAGCGCGCGGACCCCATTTTATTCTGCGGCAAAATTAAATCAGGGCTTATGCAAAAAGCTGTTTGAGTTGATGATTATACGGAACATTAAAATGCTGGAGTTAAAAATTAGGTCCCTGCTTTTCTTCAGCGTCTTGTTTTTGCCCGAATGTTTTTGATTTTCTGATCTCAGATGGTCTCAGTTTGAGTTTTGAATCATCTTTCCAACTAATTACAGCAACAAGTTAAAAAAGGCTCGTGAGTTCATTTTACTGTAGATGAAACTAATTCATAAAAATGAATGAAGTGGACATTAAATAATAGTTTTATTTCGTTGTGACTGCAAGTAAACGGTCTAATTTTTGAATCATCTTAACATTTAAAGCAGGTGGCTACGCCTGACGTGGAAAAGAAGATTGAGGAGTACAAGAGAGACAACCCTGGAATGTTTAGCTGGGAAATCCGGGATAAATTACTGAAAGACGGGATCTGTGACCGCAATACCGTCCCCTCAGGTATGGCCTGAAAAAATATACATTTTCCGTAAGATTACCTTCAAATTACAGACATGTGTGTCATTCCAGTTATTATTATTGTTGTTGTTGTTGTTATTATTATTACTATTATTGTGAATTCGGCTAGGAGCTATATAGAATATTTTGATTTTTTATAACGTATGTTAAATAATTTGCAACAAATGTATTCCATTTATTAGGAATATTGGCATAATTTTTTAAATTATGGAATCAAATACTAATACAAAGTGTATGCACTACACAGTGTCGGTTTACAGAAGAAAAATATTGCGCTATATATTTTAAATAATATTTTTTGCTCTGAGGTATTAACATCAACAGGTGTTAATTCATCCGGAAAACGCAATGTAATTACTTTGTTTGATACTTGGCTATTTTTTTTTTACTTTTGGTTTGTGTTTCGTTGATTGATTCACAGCTTTGGGGTCTCCAAATTTTAAATAGGCACCTACTTTAAAACTCTAGAATTACGTTTCATTACAGTATGTTTCGATTGGGATTGTGACAGTAAATGGTAATCAACAAGTTCTAAAGTAATCTCCAAATTTCTGGAGTTAACATTTTTGTGTCTTCATTATCTTGGTTTTGTCTTGAGGTTGTTTATTGCCTCTTGGTGATACTCTGATTGTTTCTAATTGTTTCCGTTTGCCCGTTGTTTTCCGTTATTTTTTCATTCAAGTGAGCTCGATAAGTCGCATAATGCGAAGTAAATTCGGAGGAAAGGGGGAAGATGAGGACGACGAAGAAGAGGTGGAGAAAAAGGAGCTGGAAGATAACGAGCGAAGGGCTAAACACAGTATTGACGGCATACTTGGCGACAGATGTAAGTTGAGCCTAACGTACGAAAGAGCGCGCAGTATATGCCGCCATACTCTAATGGTAACTGTGATTCCAATGTTACAAAATACACAGTCTGCACTATCTGCAAACTCATATATCGATATTAGTTGTATTCAGTTAGATGACTATTTCCAGTCAGCATGGCTACCAAGTGTTCCGATAGATTGTAATTCAATGTGCCAATTCAGTGTGTCCACTGTGTCATTTTTCAATAGTTTATTTATTGGTTTATATATTTGCTAACTTTCTGCGCAATGTTTCAGTTATACTAATAATGGTGTAATATGATACGTACCTACATTATTCAGTGTTTATTTCGATGTAGTTTGTACCGGGGGTATTAAGTGTTAAGAAAGTGTGCCGAAAGTTAGTAGGCCTGTTTCGCTTTGTTTTGAATTCTTTGTCGGTCTTATCTCGAGGTAATGGTTTTCCCATGAGGTGCTACAGTAATTCAAACAGCAGGTGATAGCTTTGGAGAGGGGGTGGGAAGGGGGGGGGGCGGGGGGGACTCTTCAAAGTTGCGGATACGTGAATAAACCTCTGTGTGTGGAGACAAGCCATAAACAGGTTATCCTGATGCAGTAAAGCAAGGAGCCCGCTGCAGAATCTCTGAATGGATGGGGATACAAAGTAGTTATAAAATGGTCTTTGGTCTGGGTGACTTTTTATGTAAGTCACGAGGCTATTACAAACATGTATGGAATTTTTACAAAATCGACTATCTTGTAACTTAATGTGTTTCTTCTAGGCGTATCTATATTTGATACTGCTTTTAAATCACGGAAGAAATATTTTTTTTAAAAAAAACATACTCAACTCGACCAATATTTGAACATCAAAATAAGCTCCCGGCTTTATCTCTATTGAATGTAATTATTGCCTTCTTAAAATTAATAATAATTCGGAGTCAGATTTAATAATGTAGTTTGAGTACAATTTAAAACACTATCTATAAATAAAATAGTTTAATGGTAATGTGTTTTTAATGTATTAATACGACTTGCAGAGTGGTGATAAAAAGGACCGAACTATGTTAACCATGTAGGAAAAGTAAAGTTGAAAACGAGAATCTCGTTGATGAGTAGCGACACAGTTTTCTCTGCTCCAGACACTATTTGTCGTTCTTAGATCTTAAAGTTAATTGTTTACTGTAGCAATATTTCTGCAAAACAATCGAAGAGATGGAAAGTACAGAAAGGTGGAGACAAAAGTCCCAAATGAGTTGATCAAACATTTGTTCAACTGTTCCATCCTATACAAAGACAGTCTTTGCCAACACAATCAGACACTTGGGGATGAACTTGGGAGACAAAGGCGCGTGAGTCCATTGAAACTCACACTTCGGCTCCATGCGAACAAAGGCGAGCCTAGCAGCAGCCTGGCCGGGACAAAGGAAGGCGACCTTTTTATAATTCAGCAAGAAAAGACGAGAAAGAGCTATAACAAAAGGCTGAGAAAAGACATTATGAGCTTGCAATGAGGGATGAATTATTCAGCGGTCGCCAATAGCTGCAGCCTCTAGCGGTTTCATATGCTGTGCAGCGTGGAAAAATGGCCGTTTTCACCTACAAAATGTTTCTTTTGGAGTCTTTTAGATCGTCTAAAGATGCCGACTTGCATTTGAAATTACAATTGAAACCACGCTCTCTCTCTCTCCCTCTCTCTCTCTCTTCTTGCTTTCTTTTTTGTAGGAACTAGAATATCTGGGCTAACTTTCGATAGACTGGAAGCTTTTTTCCCACACGTGTTCACCTGTTGCACGTTGTTATAAGGCCGATTTAATGGAGTCGCAGCACATTTGCATGTAAGCAGCTCGCATTTTGTTATCTCGGCGCAGTTAACCGGCCGTGTAGGAAACACGACAAAGAAGACACTGGAAAATTATGCAATTAAAGTTTTACTAGGAATAAACAAATATATAAACAAAACGAGAAGTCTGTATAAAACGTTTATACAATATCAGGGTAAAATTATCCAAGAGTTTAACACGTTGCATTGGTTTGCTTTGTCCTTCGTTTTATATTTTAATCAATTTACCTTTTAATCGTTTAGTCATTTTTGTCCTCAAATTCCCTATTATTTGGACAATTTGGGAAATTCTTGTAATTTGACTAAACGACATATAAACACCTTTTAACTTGATAGGCCTATTGGGTTAGTCATTTACGTGTGTTTGAGCTCATTTTAATAGTAATTAGTAATGAATAACACGTAGGCCTATAGTGTAAAAAAGCGTCGACGTGACATTCTGAAGTTATGCATGCAATATGAGTTAATAAGGTAAAAACTTGTTCTTGTTAGGATAATCTGTATTAATTCTATAATACCCTCCTCTGGCCCTCTTTAACATTAATTGGGTCTTCTAAATGTTTCAGATGTTGAGCTATGTGACATTTAATGATTGGGAGAGTGTATTAAAGACGACGTCTGTGAATAGACACCAATGTTTTCCCCCGAGATTCGCGCTGGCCCCGAGCCGCAGTCACAATGGCCAGGGCCTTGTCATGCGCACTGCTACAATATTCAGCCATCACGCACACCCCTCGCACTGAAAATCTCTTCAAGCGGATTAAATCGAGCCTTTTATTTCTTCTCACTTTCATCTCGGGACCAAACCCGCCCTTTTCCCTCTCCTGCCTGCGGCGCACATTCGTTTAATATCTGTACCCATTTTTTTTTTAAGGAGAGCCACAACGAACAAAAAGCAAGTCAGTGTCTCGGCGAGCTCTTAAAACACTTGGCGTCTTTTTCTGCTTCTGTTTGTTCTCTTAAACTTTTCCATGCTATAATGGAATTAAATGCACTCGATGAGTATGCGCGGGCACGCGACTTTGCGGCGCAATATTTACATGCAAATACTCCATTAGGAGCTTGTTGGCGACAGTGGTGACGAGGTGTATGGAGAGATGACACTGTTTTACATGCATTGAACAGAACTGTCAAGTTGATAATCATCTGTGGAAACGACTGAGGGCGGAAATGAGGGCTGTTGACACGTGGCATGATCTGTAAGAGTGTGATGCTTTTCACCGAGTTAGTTTATGTAAGGATGTCACAAAAATCCCACATAAATAAATAATATATTACAATGAAAAAGTCGATTCCGTTATCTTTAATATTGCTTTAAAATTTAGGATGCGTATAAGCTTAGCAGGAAAGTTAAGCTTTTAAAATTTATTTGAATTTTCTGTTGCCCAAAGCTCAACCTTGTGAAATATAACCATATTGCGCGTATAAGAGGACCACACGGACCGTGAAGCATCGACACGTTGAAGAGGGAAGCAATTCGTGCCACTTGTTGATTCCTGAAAAAAAGTATATCGACTTAAAATAAAAGTATCCCGATTAAATATGTTGTCAACAGGATGCCTCGCCGTTTTTATGGTTCTTGGTTAGGCAGACTTTTTGCGGGAATGTCATGTAAAAGACTAAGTGAAATAATTTCCGGTTTTTGGACGTGTATCGTGTATTAGAAGTCCATAACAGATTTTTCTGTGCACTACTTGTTACATGGTTAATTCGGTATGGTTAAATAAAGACTAGTAAAACCAATGTGCTGCTGTAATCACGCATGTTTTACGTAAAAGTCGATCACTTTTATGGCGTTATTTATTATTTATCCAGTAGCCATGACGTCTCCTGCCCACCACTTTTTACGGCTCTGAATTAAAATCTGAAAAGATCGTGTGCAGGACCGCTGGCCAAATATTGATTAAGTAGTTGGTAGTGAGAGCCATTGTTGTGCGAAGTAGGGCCAGTAGCTCTGCCCCTTGTCGTTAAAAATCTATTGTGGAATCCCCTTAAGTGCCGAGATCAAAGGCACCTCATTTAGATTTATTTGTCTGGGAAAAACGGTGCTCAGGTCCGGGGGGCTCCCTCCGCTCACTGGCGACCGCTTTGCACTAACACTCTCCATGCATAAGATGGTATGAAATTTGAGATGTAAATAAAGATCCTCGCAATGGAAAGATCAAATCGGGGAAGGGGGCTCTGGGTTTAGTGTTTACCGACTCCGTAACTCGCAAAAAGCCGAGCGGCGGCGTTTATTTGCCGTTAAACTGCGGCATTTGGGGAACTGATGCGTTTACTGCGCCTGTGGGAGGCCCTGTCTCATGGGCGAGGGGCTGGATGTTCAGCGAAAGTCTCAGGCTGAAATCTCATGCTGGCCTCGGTCCTGCTTTTCCATTAGCATTGTCTGAATGCCGTTCCCAAACCAAAATTAACATTGCGTTAACTACCAAAAATAGCGTTAATGATTTATAAAGTACACATGCCCCCCACCAGCCTCCCCTCCTCTGCATTTTACTGCTTATCTTTTTAACCTCATTTAGTTAATTCAAATGTGCTGCAGTTACTGCAGGGGTGGGGTCCAAGCTCGCAGATTTCCATTTATGCCAGACACAAAAACATACTTCTCTGAAATACAAACAGTCAAAGGGATAACTTTATTTTTGAAAGGGAATCCTGGAAAGGCTAATTGAATAGGCCTGGATCTTTGAGACCTACCATGGCAAACGCAGCCAACATGTCATAATTAGGTTTAGTGCAGCGCATTCCAGCAATCTGCTCCTATTGTTCCTGCCTCATTGTTCCCGGCCAGGCAAATAGCCAGAGGAAAAAAGGATCGAGCGCGAACAAAACATGAAAGAGCAAAAAGATTTAGCTGCTTTTGTCAAAGAAACGGAGCAGGACTCTGTTTGTGTAAATAAAGCGAAGGAAAGGCTCCCCACTATTTAGCGAGGGAGTAGCACTCAATAGACATTTTTAACTGGGCACACTGGACTGGCGCCAGTGAGAGAGAGGGAGAAAAAGAGGAAGAGAGAGAAGTAGGGAGAGAGGTGCATTGGAGTGTGTTAGCGTGTATGAGCGGGGGGGTTGGGGAGGTGTGTTTGCTCTTTTCAGAATGCATACATTTAGAGATGCAAAACAAATCACTTGAAAAGATAAAGTGATACAGACTGTATGCCTCCCTACAGAACCTGGTAAACAGTTTGCGGAGGTGATACAGATACAGAGTGATACGGAGTGTACACCTCCCTACAAACCTGGTTAAACAGTTTACCAGAGTGATACAGATGTAAGTGATACAGAGTGACACAGAGTGTACACCTCCCTACAGAGCCTGGTAAACAATTTGCCGACATGACACAGACAGAGAGTGACACAGGGTATGCCTCCCTATGGAGCCGGGTAAACAGTTTGCAGGGGTGATATAGATACAAGTGATACAGAGTGATACAGAGTGATACAGAGTGTACATCTCCCTACAGAACTTGGTAAATATTTTGCCAACGTGATGCAGATACAAAGCGATACAGAGTGTATGCCTCCTTATAGAGTCAGGTAAACAGTTTGCCTGGGTCTTTCAGAGATGTTTGGTTCTGGGTGTTCAGTCAGGTGCTGATGTAAGAGCTGTGTTAGAGACCCATCACTGGCCAAACTTTAACTACTGGAATTAACAGAACAGAAGTTAATCAGATTGTGAAGCATCCATCCATCCATCCATCCATCCATCCATCCATCCATCCATCCATCCATCCATCCATCAATCCATCCAGTTTTCAAGCTGAGTCTAATCATAGAATCATAGTCAGTATTTCTTGCTGTGTGTACCTGATCAGAGGTTATAATTGCTATCAGCCCCCCCCCCCACACACACTTTTAATTATGGGTACCTCATCATCTCTGGGGTTCTCACAGAGTCCCTGGGAACCTCCCCGCACCGGAAGAGGAAGTGTCACCCCCTGAAGCCACAGTCCCCTGGGCTTGACGCCTGTGGAAGTAACTTTTACGTACCGCATATCATTCACTCCTGATTCTGCTCCTTTTTTTTTACCCTTCTCGTCATCCTCTTTTTAAGAGTTTTTTTTCCACACATGATGTCTACCCAAGCATAAAAACATGGTTATCTGCAAATCAATGGAAGCCCCATGCTTCATTAAAGCTTCTTTCTCTTTTCGCGCCCGCATTGTGACCCTCTGATATTAATTCAAAGGGCAATTAATGAATGCAGGCCATGTTTGAAGTGGGCGCTCAGGGCCGCGCTCGGGAACGGCCCCTCGGCGCTGATGGACTCACGCATTCAGGGGGGGGGCGCCGCCGGCCGGTTTGAAGTGCCTGAAAGAAAATGGGCAGCGAAGGTCAAGGAGAATAGCGACCATTGAAAGGAGCCCTTTATTTGTTGGAAGTATTAGCCAAGCAAAACTGCAAGGAAAGAGCGCGGAGGAGCAGGGCCCGGGGGGGTTTGGGGGAGGGGCTTCTTCTGGGTGGAGGTGGGAATCACAGCATTGTGAAGGCAGTAGCATCAAATTAAAATAGTTAAATGAGAAAAGACGGACAGCGAGCTGTCAGTCAGCTGGCACGTTAGACTTAAATCTCGCACCGGTGTCGCCTCGTCTCGGAAGGTGCCGGAAGGGTCAATCCCAGGGCCGGCTGCAGCTCCTCAAAAAAGGGAAAGTGCGAAATGGCAACATAATGGTGAGGAAACACACAAATCTCGCAGCTCACAGAAATGCTCTGGGTGCCTGAGTGCACGCTTTTGCCTGCTGCCCCCAGGGCTTGTGTGAATGCCACTTGGCAGCACCTGAGAAATATCCACACGAATCTGTAAATCGTTCATCTTTGACATTCCATGCTTGGAAGAATTAAGAGGTCCTTCAGTCTCATTGTGAAGGCCGTTTTCGAACTCTCCTTATCTGTGAAAGATGTTTTTCTTACATTTTAAACTATGTAATGAGCTGCTAAGCATTATGGTACGAATGGATTCCAAGCCCTTTGTAAATGAGATTATTTGCACACAATGTAAATGTAGAATTAAAAGTTGAGCTTAAGATAGGACTTACGATTCGCCACATTGTTTTGCTCAGAGTAGCGTTAGTGTGTAATAACCTGTTGTGTTAATTACACAGTGTTTTTGGAACTAGTGGGGAAATAGAATTTAAAAAGTGCCTTGAGCAAGGAATGCACGTAAAACTGGCTCATAAATATGAGATATGTATTTCCGAGAGTCTTTAATAATTGTCAGACTAGCAGTGTTAACAAATAAAACTAAGAATATATATCTACATAAACATGGAATATATTTTATATATGTGTACTATATGTAATCACAGCAGGGGCACATGTATGCAGAGTAAGCTCTGTCTGTGTAAGCTCTGAGTAAGCTCTGTCTGTGTAAGCTCTGAGTAAGCTCTGTCTGTCTTAGAAGGGTCAGCAGTCAGCCCTCCCTCCCTGTCTCTCTCTCTCTTTCTGTCGCTCTCAGTCACTCTGTCTTCCCGGCTCTGTTGCGCCGGGTCACAAGGGTGACGTGGGTCACTGTTCCTCACCCCCGTCCAGGAAGTCGGGTTACAATCATGTTTGCTTAAAACTGACAGGTAGCAGTTCCCTTGCCGACCTCCAGGGGGACCTCACAGGTGCAGACAGGTGTACCAGTCCATCGCTGCGTCTGGACAGGTGCGGGCGGCCTGAGGAGAGGCCTGCATGTGTGCTTATAAGGCACAGCAGGATAAAATGGATGGATGGATGTGCGGTAGGCACCCTTTACGGGCTTTGGGGTTTTCGGGAGCACTAACTCAGCAGGGTGGGGGGGACAAAGTGGAGCGGTCATGGGTGGCGCTGGGGCCCCAGCGGGAGAGACGGGCCGCTGCATCGGGCCCCGGCGGCCCCTCTGCGGGGTAAAAGCCGCCACCACAGCCGGGCTGAATAGCTGCTACCTCACGCTGGGCCGACATAATGTGCCAGTGTAACTGTTTATAGCTCTTTGTCATTCTGAGTATGAACAAGATTAGGTAATGATTTATCCCTCCCTCTCTCCCTCGCTCCCTCTATCTCCCTCGCTGGCTGCCTCTCTCATTCACGCACACGCTCACACACACACACACTTAGGGCCAGCTGTAGAGGTCGGGGCTCCTTAGCAAGTCAAGTGCCCCCCCCCCCCCACCCCCCCAACACAATGTTATGCACAGATGGGTCCATAAGCTGTCACTGTGCCTTTATTCTGCATGCATCTGCTGGGCCTCGATGTACTGTTTTATGCAGTCCGCAGCCAGCGAGGCCCTGCTTCCTGAAAAGGCCAGCGTCGCTCCCTGCGCAAATAAATTGTTCATTTGTCTCCCCTGCCTTTTGTTTTGCGGGAGGGGGGCACTTGTCAGTAGCTCATTTAGCCTCTTCATTAACTGCCCTGGAGGACGGGCGGCCGTCCCCTCCACTGGGGCCGTAAACAGCACACATATGGC
>JAODJW010000036.1:11398291-11418571 GCA_026777045.1 Hyperopisus bebe | reverse complement strand
CCCAAAAAAAAAAAAAAAAAAGCTGAGGGAGATGGCGACCCAGCTAGATGAAGCTTCCTCTTACATTTCCCCTCATCAGCCCAACCCCCCACCCCATGACCCTCCCAGAACTCGTAGTCGGGCTGGGCCCGACGAGCCCCAGAGAGAATCCGCATGAGGAATTCATGGACCCGGATCGTTCAACCAAGAAATCGAATCCAGGCTCATGGGCCGGGAACACTGACTTTGAAGGGGCGCGCGTCCCCCAGTACATAGAGATGTTTTGACAGTCATGGGGCCTGGAAGACATCAGCTTTTAGGAGAGGGGGGTCCTGCTCGTTAGCTTGCCAAGCCCCCATTCCCATCCCAATAGCAATATCTTTTTCCTGCCCAACATGAGACGCTTTGGGGTTCTGTGACACGGGGAGGCTTGATCACACGGGAAAGTGACATATTACATAGTGGTGGGGGGGGACATGGGCTGTGGTAACGTAAGACCCCAGCGAACTGAACCACCCCGAGTAGGGTCAACGCAAACCTCCACCAGGATAGAGCTTCTACCCTGTGGCACGATGCAGAACCTCACTGGCCTACCATCCACGACTTGAAGACAGTCTCCTGTTCCTACGTTTATGAACAAAGTCTGAGAGGTTGTCACTGCTGTGAAGCTTTAATTCTTATGTCTAGAAAGCTTATTTAACTGGGCGGCGCTACAGGTGGCTGCCCTTCGTGGACAGCGTGCTCTACAAAGAGCAAGTTGAGGGAGGCATAAAAAGAATTTCCCCATGGGGGACAATAAAGGATTGATTATAAAGGATTGATTAACAAATTAATAACACGGACAAACAAAAGAAAGGAAACAAATAACCATCTGCAGCAGGAACATTACATACACCCTCGACACACCCTGCAAACCTCGATGGATGGAGGCAAATGAACGAAAGCAGGTCCAGCTTTAGTTTTAATACAGTACTGCAGCAGTTAAGTGTTTTGGAACAACAAATCAGAATCTAGGTATTTGGAAACTCCAGAAGAGGAGCATAACGTGTAAGAGACATTTTGCTGACTGTAAGAAACTGGGAGACTCAGAAAAAAATGAAAAGACTCTGAAATATGCAATAAACAAGGTCAATACAGGCCCTTCGTAACTGAACCGTGGTAAATAATATGAATTACATACATAAATCACGCAAAGTAAATAAACAGATCTTAATCCTGGGGGGAAACGTGATAATATGACACATTTATAAATACGTAAAAACTACCGGTGGTCCAGCTCGGTCCTGGCGAAATGCACCCCGAGCCCGACCTGAGGTATCGTATCCCAGATGTGCTGGACAAATTTTTCCCAAGCTGTGTAAGTGTTTAATGCTCCCGGCGCACTCGGCGTGTTTGCTGTTTAAAAGAGAGAAGCATTTGATTAAAATCCTGAGGTGATGTAACAGCTGGCAGATCGGACAGGCCAGGCGCGAGTTATCGGCGGACACCCTCCGGCCAGATGTTCCCACAGCCGTGAATGACAGCAAAGGGACGGAGCGCGATACTTACCGGCGCATCTGACCAGGGGAAAGCGGCCGATCAGAGCTTTTGTGCGAGTCATAAATGGTGAATTACTGTTCGTAATAGAAATAATAACATTATTCCCATTCACAATGACTCACTTGGAATAATAATAAGAATAAGAATAAGACTAAAAAGAATAAGAATAATAAGAATAATAAGAATAATTATTCTTCTTCTTTTTCATATTATTATTATTATTATTATTATTATTATTATTATTATTCATTCATTAAACCTTAATACATGAATATAGACTGCGGCATGCATATTATCAACATCTAAATGGACGTATCCTACTTTTGAATACAAGCAATGGGCAAAGCAAACCTCCCGAAGCGAATTTATTAAGTTTATAACAAATGCACTTTTGTTGCGACAGTCACGGCACACTGGCACACTAACATTCCAAATCAGAAAGAGTCAGAAAGATTGAATTTTCATTCGCATATAAATTCAAGGACTGTAATTACACATATAAAATTTGATACACACTGAATGTTTAAAATCACCGTACATGTACGTACTCGATTTATTTATTCTGCTCAAGATAAGTAGGTTGTATTTTTAATTTTTCAAGCGTTTTCATTTCGAGAATTTCGAAAATACAGGTGCGCGAAAACACAAAATGCACATTTTTAATTAAAACATTTACACTAAACATTAGGTTCCGTATCTTCCAAAAACGTTCATATTCCTACAGTGGAGCGACAGTAGTTTATGCAGCATTATGTGTGATTTCTGCTTTCCTGACCCGTAATCCTGAGAGTAGACTTCTAGCCTATAATTATAAAACTCGGAGTGAACCCATATGATCCGAACTATTTACAATCCACAAAAATCTGGAGTGAAATAATACGTTAGACTTACAGAATTGGATAATTAATATCGATAGCCACGAGAAGGTTTGTGGATCATTCTCTAATGAGAGCAGAAGTTTCTGATTTCCCTGCTGCCTCGCTGGCCATTCTCGAGCAGAGAGAGAGTAACGTGTAATTTGAGGTAACGGGCAGCGGGAGACGTTTTTCAGCCCCACCTTTGACGCCTTTACCGGGGTTTATAGCTGCTTTATATCTTGTTTCATGGAAGCTTTGAAGGAAATCAAGTGAGCGCTGTCATTTAAGATGCCAGGGGGGTGGTGGGCGCCTTCTCTGGTTCCCGGGGCCGCTTCCAGGCAGCTCTCCCGGCGCAAACTGGACACTGTCCAAACATGCGCTCATCAGACCGGACCCCAGGTCCGCTCGGGCACCCGACTTCTACACATTTGCTTTTCTCTTCACGGCTAATTTCTGTCATATTGTCGCTGTTCTTTCTTTCCATTTCATCTCTATCCTCCTAAACTTTATTTCTGATTCCGTTTCGGGGACTTTTGTGAGCGTCCGACTAAGGTCATCGATAATTTTAAGACTGGCCCGTTAAAGTTCAGTCGAAATTGTGGCACAATCTGTCCACTTGTTGCTCTCGGCCTGTTGAGGATGATCCCGTTTGAGCGGCAGGCTGAGGGTGAGTTAATGCTCAGTAGTCCTTTGGCGAATGTTTGGCTATTGAAAGCATTTTTCTAAGTTAAAATTGAAATCCAAGAAAATGCCGTGGGCTACCAGAAAACATATATCAGTTCACGATGAAAAGAATCCTAAATACACCGTGAAGGTATTCAGCATGAATATAAATATATAAATATAAAACTAAACTGTGGATTTAATTTAACTTCACATCCGAACACTTAACTGGCAAAATTGATGCTTTAAAATTCAAAAAACAAATGCTTGGGGCAAATTGATTGAAGGTCGTATGACTGCTGTTAAGCGCAAAACAAAACATTTTAGGTAATTTGAATGTAAAAGAGCCGATACCATAAAACACATTGTAAATTAAGATAAAATACCGCGAAACAATGGGAAATAAAGGCAAGTGATTTTTCAGTACGATTGCGTTTGTATAGCTAAAATTCGAAATGGAAATAAAACTTTTATTCCGCAGCTTGGGTAAAGAATAATCAAACATACTGAAACAGCAAAAATATGCTCTATAAGTTCCGCGTAGTTTTGTGTAAATTAACTATCTCATATCACTCGCAGTTGCTAAGAGCTCCTGAAGTCCACTGAGAAAAATGACCGAATAATAGGACCGATACACATCTACCCCAAAATTTTCTGAAATAGTTTTGCTAGGAGACAATTGTATTTTTGTAATTGTTGTATTTCTTTCTGCTTTTCCGCGCCATAACCGGCTGTTGACCCTGCCCAAAGCGCCGAGCCCTTCTTTCACAGATACAAAACATAAGAAAATTGGCAGGGTCAAGCGGAGAAGCCTACTTTCAATCGGTCACCCCCACTCTCTGTAATTTGATTTATACGTCCACGTGTATCTTAAAGAGTTGGTCCCCGGGGCTGTAGCATAGTTTTCCTCTGCTCAAATTAGATTTGGTGTCGTTCATATTGCTTCACTTAAAAAAGTGGAAAAAAAAGTTAAAAGACAGATCCGGGCCTTTTTAAGCACACCGAAATACCAGGCGGCCATGAATTCAATGACAGAAGACACACACTTAAAGCCCATGTGGTCATATTATACCGCATGTTTCTGCCTGAGCTCGAGAACCTCCGCTGCTGATTTCAGCTTCACTCATCAAGTGCGATCTGAATGCTCGTGCCGCCAATAATGATCACCCATACGGAGAATACTTTATTTTAACAATGCTGCCACCGGTTCAGGAAAAAAAAATATTACCATAAATTTCCCCGTTTCGAAATATGCAGGATAACTTGGCTTACATAAGGAAATGAATGAGCCGTTATTTTAGAGAACCATGGAACAGGTACGATTAAACGGATTGCCACAGAAGAATACAGCAATCTTTCTGCGATGGGTGGGTTGGCGCCCAGTCCTGGGTTGTTCCCTGCTATGCCCCCGTAGTGTCCGGGAGAGGCTCCGCACCCCCCCTCCCCCCCGCTCTGCATATATAGAACAAGCAGATATAGAAAATAAATCTAAATAGCCAACTTTTTGTGGGCCAGGAGGAACCAAAATATTTCTTTCCTTTACCTCTATACTGACATAATCAATATATTATTTTTCGTCCGTTAGGTAGTTTGTTTTCGCAAACAGTATTTCCTGTTTTTATCTGGGGAACAGAAATACCGAAATGCGACAGACATGCAACCGTATGCAGTGTAAAGTTCACAATGGTCATTATTTACTACCGAGCTAAATAAGCACAAAACGGAAAGCAGAACTGAACAAAAATGTTATTATAAGTAATTTAACTTTGTTGAAATTTGATTCAACTAAAATAAACATCTTTATTGATCAATTTAAAAGAATGTATAAGTGTAGAAAAAATAATAGTTTTATTGTTAATCCCAATACGTAATAAAATTAAAATATCACTTAAAATGAACTCAATTTTCAATTCTAAAGGCTTATCTTGACAAGAAATCAAGCTTGTAGCTAGATATTCACAAACTACATCTTCAGAAGCGAAGCTCTTTTCAATTGCGCCCCCTATGGGCAATTATGTGTAACTTTAAGCCAGCGTCCAGCAAAAATGTCTTTTTGCAACCTTATGTTGAGAACATCACAATGAAGAGAAAAAACGAAGAAATGTTCTTTCTAGTTGCAAATCCACTGGAAAGTGAAATGTTGGTTTAGACTAGCCAGATTTGGTGGCGTATTATTAAAAAGTTTTAGTTAACCCTCAGTGAGGTATTCTTTCAAAGCTAGAGACAGAATGTTTATAACATCATTTAATAGCAGAGCGGGAGCCCTCACCAGATCCATTAGATATTACGGATGCTTCCACTGCTCCGCACCGTAATGTTGCTGGTTTGGGTATATAGTACTCCTTGGCATCATTGTTGCCATTTTGTAAAGAGACAAAACAGCACCATCTTCTGACCGTTTGAAGACCGTTTGCGTCGAGTACTCCGTTTATTCGAACGCTCTTTGCATGAATGCGGGAGTGTCCGATTTACTTCGTATTTGCCATACAAAAAATCTGACATTTCCCAAGAAAACAATCAGTCACCTGAGCAGCAGAAACAGTAGGAGCTCTTCACTCAAAAGATTCTATTAATGAAAAAAAACTACATTTCTATAACACCCGGAGATAAGATTAAAGTGTGTATACCTTCGCTTGCCATTGCGGCTGTACCCGTGTAATCGCGCCTTTTAAAATACAGAAACGGACTCTGAGGAACATCCCAAACGTAAAAACAACACCAGTGACAAGCAACGGTACAGATTTATCCCCTTTTATCTGAGAGTGCGTGATATTCAAAACATGTTTGTTCTCCATCGACCTCTTTATGTTAATTAGACTAACAGGGTTAATAATAACAGACCTAATACCAATTAGTGTTTAGATGATTAAAACTAAATTTTTCCGAGGGTCATTGTACTGGACACTGGGTCATGCCTATAAGCTCTGCTTCAGTCTTATAATGGAATGCTGACATTCATCAATCATTTGAATTCTGTAAAACAAGCGGCGTGTTTAGACTCCCGCTACCGCCAGGGGGCTACACTCCTACGGGGAGAGAGTATGTAAGTCTGAACTGAAAGTTTTGGATATGAGAAAGTCAATATATTTTATGTTTAGAATTTTTTAGCTTCACTTTTAGAATAAAGGGGCACAGCCTTGGTACAATTTTGTTCCCCAAAGTACAAACAACATTAATGGACCCCCAATGGTACAAAAATGTCCCTCAGTCTATTTCAGTACCTTAAAGGTATGTTTACCTATGGCTAGTGTACAACTGGCAGACTTTTGAGGGTACAGCCCCAGTGACAATTGTACCCTCAAAGGTAGGAATTGGTACTTTTTTCTGACAGCGTACAAATATCGGGCCCTCTGAAAGTCTTCCCCCTTTGCCTCCTTTTTTGGGCACCCCAGTAGTTCATATTTTGCTCCCAATAATAATACAAACATTTACAACAGCGGGTACAAAAATACACATTTTAACATTTGAAACGAACATTCAAATTGAAACATAAAATTTTTTTAAAATAAAGGGGGAAGCTTGGTATCAGCACAACATCGAGCAGTTTATGATTCTTTAAGAAATCTTAGTTTAGTTCTTCTGCAAAGATGTAGGTTTTCTTTCAAAACTGAGAGTGAATAAATCAGCCATGAACCCCCCACCGCCCTAAACACACACGCTACTCCCACAATGTTGGAGGGGACACGTCCCAACCCTCCATACCCAAATTTATGCCCTTGTTCTCCTGTAAACACTGGCCTTGACACACGCAAGCCACACAACAGACTGTGTTCTCTGAGTTCTCCAAAGCCACCTTCCTGTACCCTATTTCTACAGAGCGCTTACTGGTGGTATCGCTTTTCAATGTGCGACATGCGTAAGTGATCCCAACTTCACACATTAGCAATGGAGCATTCATACATTACTTCCATAAAGAAATGCATGTTATTAAAAAGCCCCATTAGTTTCTGCCACAGGTGTTTTTTTTAAAATAACAAATACACACTTGAAATACAACACTTGAATATTCACACACACGCACGCACGCGCACACACACACACTAACATTCCAAACTGCAAAACCAACAGTAGATATCGCAGTGGATAAAGACTTGGAATATGGAAGGTTCTGTTGTACGCTTAAGGAATGAGGAAAGAAGCTAAATTAATAAGTAGGCCTAAAACAGGGCTGTCAAACTCCAGTCTTGTGCTAACCTCTTGCGCTAATCACCGCACAGCTCTTCAGCTGAATCATTTGTGGTGGAGCAGGGAAAGGACTAAGCTATACAGGGCTCCGGCCCCCCAGGACTTTAGTTTGACACCCCTGGCCTAAAAGATTTATTATACTCTATTTGTTGACATTCAAAACAAATACCGTTACTACTATATGTAACTCGAGAGGCGTAAGTAGTAAATTTACGTTTTTTACAGTTCTCTACGATTATAAGCATGACGACAATACATACAATGCTTACAGATACTTAAGTTGAATGCATATGAATGTTCACATTAACTGTGCACAAGGTGACGCAGCGAGCGGAATCTAAAACTGAATGTGTTGTACTCTGTGCAGCCTGCAGAGGGCACCAGAGGACTGCGTACTCCCTGAGTTCACCCTGTTCGTTGTTGAGATTTCTGTCTGCACGTATCCATCCCCTCTCCGCATGCAAGATTGCGCTGAGCCTGGATTCCTCCCCAGGCAGCACTGGGCATGATGCATCCTGGTCGGTCCATCGGAGGGCACACGTCACACACATTAACCGCATGTCTTCGGAATGCATAATATACGAACACACAAACTAGGGGTGCAAGGCCACCTAACATGCACCTTTGCGCTTAATCAGTTCATCAGTGTTACAGAAATGTTTGCGTTTTTTATTGGGTGATATTCGTGAAAACTGTAACTTTAATGCCAACAATGACAACCTTAACCCCTACCTACCCCTAACCTTAACCATGTAAGTAATGGGCCTGCAGGACTTTTGGTATTCATTAGTTTTTTTAATCGCATAAACAGATTTTTATAAAACTGAGATTACACTTGTGGGGACCGAAAAAAAATGTCACGAAATATATACATGCTGAAATACACAGATACACAGGCGCACGCGCGTGCACACTCACTAACACACAAACACACACACACACCACTCCTCATTAAAACGTCTCGTTTGACTCTAACCATCTGCGCCAGCCGCTGTCGTGTTTGTCCATGTGGCGCAAACTTCTCAGGCGCGTCCCAGTTTCCAGCCCAGCTCGGAACTGCTCGCTTTGTAGTTTGCTGTGAAATAGCTGTCATGCCTTTTCACTTCCGCACAACAGGCAGCTGGGGCTTTTTCTTATCGGCAACGCGTAACATGCTTTGAATATCTGGCTGCAGAAATGCTGCAAAAATCAATGATTAAATCGAGAAAGTTGCAGAGAAACTTCCACGCGTTTTCCATCGCGGCGATGAGCGCAGAAAACGACACATTTAAAATTGTGTACCATATTGGTACCCGATCTTTCGATCGCTGATGGCAAAAGGAAGCCATTTATTTCAAAATTTAAATAGGCTTGTGTCAGTTGCCATTCCATAACGGTGTTTAACAACATACGCTAAATATCTCTGACAAAAGGTCAGTCTAAACCGGACAAAACGAATGCAGGGTTAGGCGCGAAGGCTCATATTTGGCATCCACATGGGTAAATCCTTGTATTTCGAAATGCAACTCAACACTCCTGGCAAAATTAATTGACGAGGTTTTGATCCTTTCTAGGCGTAAGAGAAGCGTGCCGACCCTCATGCTGTAATTTGACGCCTGGATCACCCATCCACATTAATTCCCCGCAGTGCTAATCCCGGTTAAAGTCGATTTATTCATTCAAAATTGACTTGTCATTTACGCAAATCTGTAATAACAGCCATACAAAATAATAATGATTTACCAAATACAGGCTGAGTGTGTTCCGCGAGGTCCGTGGCTATAGGCTATACTATTATTTACACCTTCCATCCATCCATCCATCATCCAGCTATTTTCTTCCTGTTATAGTCAAATTTCCTAACACCCGAAAGCTCCTGTTTCTAAAAAAGGCTACTTGTGTTTCCAAACCACTGACTGAGCCCCCAAACCTTCCAGCAGGAACTCTGAACACCGTCAACCATAATGATTATATATAGTAAGACGCACTGACCGGTCGACTCAAGGAACGCAATAAAATAAAAAGACAAAATGCATTTAATGTGCAATGAAATTAAATGTAGTTTAACAACTGACTGAAGGGGACGCTGCGCTGAATTCTGCCGCGTCTCGGCTAAGTGTGAGTGCCCGGGTGGCCTTTTCCTGCTTATTCCAGCCTTTAAATCTGTCAGGCCGCTACACCTGACAGTCATCGCAAAGCGGATAAAAGCCGCTAGTGGGGAATGAGGCTGTCAGACTCGCCCTGGGTGGGATTACTGTATCCTGTCAGTCTCCAGTGGGAACCAGCGATATAGTCGGCAGGAGCCCGTGATCACAGCGCTCAGTGCCGTCAATGAAAGGGGTGTTTCTGCTAAAATGCTCACAGTATCGTAAAAACAATATTCGCGTACGGTAAAAGTGAACTTGACTGTGCTGTTTAGTCACGATGTGTTTAGTCAGTTAAAAAACCGTGATTAGGAAAGACGAATCGTTCTCATTGCTTTGGTAAGAGGAAACACTCGTCGACCGCAAAATGCCAATTTTGTTTTCACAGCTCATTGGAAAACTTCGATTTAAATGGCAGAAAATACAAATGTCAATTATTGAGGTCTTTAACTTAACGGCAGCATTCAATACTAAATGCCAGGTTTCTAGGGAGCTAATTATACGGCAAAACAACAGATTTTCATAATACAGTCTCAACTATGGACAAAGTTAAAGACAGACATTTAACAAGGCAAACAAACCCAAGAAACTCAGGAAACCTAAATTATTGAAAAGGGCAGGCATCTCCCTCTCTCTCTCTCTCTCTCTCTCTCTCTCGCTCTCTCTCTAACACTGCACAACTGCACTAGTAGAAACTGTGCGATCCTTATCTGTATCTGTAACATTTCTGTGAAAAAAATCTCCACGTAACGTTCAGGTGGGGAAAAAGTACGACCTTAGGACAGTTAACGAAACCAAACCAAACTAAGTCAGACAAACATCACTGTTCACTAAGAGAAACATAGTTGACCAAGAAGTAGCTGCTGGGACCTGTGTGGATCAGCAGCAATGGTATGTGGGCAGACGAGGCATTGGGGAGACCTGTGCACTGTGACATCATCACACCAGGCATCAGGGTTGAGGTTTGGGGATTCCTTATTGTACCAAAACCTGGACAACCTGCCATAACTGAAGGAACCAGGAAGTAAGCCCTGTACCAGACACTCCTACTGGTGAAGATCATGCCATCTGCCTGCAGATGTGACCCACAGCCTCTGAGTGTGTGTGAGCTGGCTGCGCAGGTACTGGCTGCGCAGGTGCCTAGATTTAAAGGGTGGCAGACGCCCTGAATTTCCCCACTTTTGCATGAGAATCACTAACTAGTACAGGATGCATTCGGCTGGAGTTTGAGAAAAGGCACCAAAAGCGGCCATTAAGCAGTGATTAGAGGTGGGGATGCTGCATGTCCATTCAGGCGTGTGGAACAACCCTGAACCTACACTCCCTCTCAAGACGCCCGTTACTTCTGTTCCGTTAAGAGTGAAAACATCCCTAGTGCACAGAATGACACTGAAGAGCATGTTTCAGAGTTCATCGCAAACCATGTAATATGTAAACAACGTGGGTCTGGCAGTTTATAGCATTTCATGCAGTTTTTGTTTTCTGCTACTCTTAAATTTTTAATGTCAATTGCGGGTTTGCTTTACTGGGTCTGCCTGTGGATATTCATTTTATTTATTTCATTTCTTTGAGGATCTTCTATGTTCAGGGTTATAAACAGAGGAGCTTGCCTGTTGTGCATTTGGACTCGCACCACGAATACCCTGCTGTGACGACACGGCACAAATGCCGCTCCCTTTTATATTTTGCTTTATATATAGTATATTTTGGGTCATTTTTACACCCTGGCAGTGGTGTCGTCTGCATGTACCCATCCAGAATTTCCAACTCGCAGCCCAAACACAAACATACTGTGACCCTTCAGTCCCTCCTGCTGCAAATCCACCCCCCATCCTCTGCTTCATTGTGAATAAAGAAGCATCAGTACTGCATACTGGTGAGTACCAGGCCTCGTCAAGCACCGCCCCCAACCTCTGCTTCACTTTGAATCCACCCCCCCAACCTCTGCTTCACTATGAATCCACCCCCCATACTCTGCTTCACTATGAGGGTGGTGTTACATGGTGGCAAAGGTCATGTGTTACAGGCTCAGCCAATTCTGGTGCAGACTGTGGATGACAGAGACCAGAAAATGAAGCTGCTGTTGCCATGGAGTCAGAAAGTGGGGGGGGGGGGCTTGGAGTGCCACCCGTTTCTGCCATGAATATTTGAACAGGTGGCTAAAAACAGCGCAGTGAACTTAGAGCAATCATGACAGTTGAGGGGGCATCCGGGAGGCAGCGGGGGGTGGGGGGTGCACTACAGACCCCCCCGATAACGACAGGGCGGCTGGAGTTTGACGCTCTGCCGCACGACCCCAGGGCAGTCTGTCTGGGGGTCCACGCCCGCTGCCTGCACCAAACAAGCCTGCTGAAATATTGATTACGGCTTTTGCTTGTTCCCGCCAAAGAAACGGTGAATAAATATTTCAGGAAGGTGCCACGTTTCCCCCCCCCCCCATCTTTAAAATATGAAGCACTTGCCTCTGTGACAGATTATACTTTCCATATGACCACCAGCCTGCTTCTTGCCTGGTCAGTGCGCCCCCTGGGGGCCAATGTCATCACCACACATGCTACTGCTGCTTTTTTATTGCCATTTATTCCCTTGGCATCATGGGTAATCAATCTGCTACCACCTTGGTCACCCCCCTGGCAGAGGATCCACCCCCACCCTCTTCTTTCAGCTCAGAAATTCACCCCTGAACAGATTAGCTGCCTAAAACAAGGAGCGTGGAGGTGATGTCAGAGTCGGATGCAGCCGACACTGTGAAGACGCTGCCTCCCCAGGCGTGATCCACCGTCTGGCTGGAGGGTGGAATCCCCAGTGCCTCCCTCAGCTTATAATTGACTTTCTGTCAATACTGACCAACTCGGTGCCAGAAATTTGCCCATAGACAGAGACCCAGCATTTCATTCTGTAAGGAGAAGAACTGCTCAAGTGTATAATTGCAAATTAGGACTTTTTAACCTGCGCTAATAGTTTTTAATTTTGGCTGCTTAATTAAGGAGCACTGGCCCTCTGGCTCAGCGATTGGCTGCAGCGTGCTGTAAACCCTGTTTAAACAAGCCCCCCCCCCGGGCTCATTTAATTAAACAATGCTCGACACACTGGCTTGTGCAAATGAATGACTCTCCCATCCATCCATCCAGTCGTCCCTTCCTCTTGGCCAGGCTTGAGGGGGTCAGTCTGCCTGAGTCGCTTGTGGTTCCTCACTCTCCGGGTCCATGTGCCTGGCCCCTTCTCCATCTCGGCGATATAAATATGCTGACGAATTCCCAGAAACAGGACTTTACATTTGTCATTGCAATTAATGTGCTTGCAGGCAGACTCACTTGAAATATTGCCCCCTGCAGGTGAGACAGGCAGGTGTTTTCGTGCTCATTTGTTTTTGGCTTGAGCAGATCACTACTGCATCCTGTCCCTCCATCTCAGCTCTGTCACCAGTCCTGTGTTATTTCTGCTAACAAAGGACAGCAGGGTCTGCTGTTCTAAGGCCGCTGCCTTACAGGTCTCAGGGTCCTCTGGAGCATGCTGGGATTTGCTCTCCGCGGAGCTCTGATGAAGTCAGCTCTGACGCTGCGTCCCATTTGAACTTTAATTCTGAGTTCCTAGTCAGAAATGAAGTCGGAATTCCTGCTTGGAAAGTGCACAGTCCTGACCTCAGAATATATGATGCCTACTCCCTTCATCAACTTAAAGCTGTAGTTTTATACTGTCTATTAGCACTTATGTCTTATTTGTGGCTCATACACACAGTACTGGCCAACTGCTATCTGTGGATGTGATACTGTGGTGTTTTTATGCGCAAAATACCACGTAATGTGTTGTTATCAACTGACAGTGCTAAGGGTGGCTAACAATTAACCGGGCTACAACTGGGGCCTGTTTCAGAAAGCAGGATTTCTTGCTTAGCCGGTTAACTTGTCGGATTTAAGGTAGTCTGGGTTAAATGTAAATAAACGAAGATAAGGGCCATTTAAACTGGAGTACATTAAGTCTGACAAATAGACCGGCTAAGGAAGAAGTCACTTCCAACCTCCGAGGTAAATGTAATGCAACATTACACATGATCCTGCTGGAATTATAAAATGCATTGTCAGGTGATACAGGATGGTTTTGCATGCAAGTGACTGAGAGTTAACATGGAGATTAAAAGAGTCTATGTATAAATCATTATATAAATCAAACGGAAGTTGTGTTTGTGTGGATTTCTTTGCATGTCTTGTGGGTTTGTATGGATGTTGGTCAGTGCGGCGTGTTGTCGTGGGTGTGCAGAAAGGCAGTGTTTACATAAGTGTGGGTGTGTGCTGGGCTGCCAAGTACCGCCAGTGCGAGCCTGCTGTCTCATCACCTCCTGTTTACGTTAAGGAGGCTCCCTCTCCCAGAATTCCCGGCGGTCACCTTTACATTGACCTCTCTCCCATGTGGAATGATGATGCTTTCTGACATAGTAATCTGCATGCTGATTGGCTGGTGCAGATGGATACGTGGGCGTAAACAGAGTAGGGCACTCTCAGTGGTTCTCACTGGGGGGCAGAGTCCCGCTTACCATCTTACTATCAAAACTGAATATTAATTGACCTCTATATTACTGAATGATAAATAGCCAGCAAATGCCTGACAATATTGACAACTGGGGAAAATACCGCCCCCCCCAACTTGCTTTAACCCACTTTCCCCCTCATTTGCCATGTTTCTGAGTCCATGATGAGTTTTAATAATTGATCTCGCGTGCAATTTGACTCCACCCCTCCCAGAATGCTTTATTCCCCCCTCTCTTTTTGGTACTCCCCCTCATTCCTCACTCTTTTTTCAGTCCCAGCAGCACTGCCTGGACCATGATGCCAGTCCAAATCTCTGCCCCCTGCCCCACATCCACCATGTCTTGCTGCAGATATATATTTTTTCTCCTTCTGTGCCTAAATGACCCTCCATTTGCATGAGGCTGACCCCTTTCCTGCTCCCCGCACCACTGACTGGAGTGACGGTAGCAGTCCACAGTGTTTGTCTGCCTGTCTTCCTGTTGATGGGAGCCGCTTTGACTTTCAGGAATGTCCTGCTCTCGAACCCCTGGCCTGGACTCTGCTGGCTTAGAGCCACACGGGGCAGTGTCCATTTGCCATCAGAAAAGCACATCTTGAAGTGTTGAAGCCACCCACCCCCCATCACTAAAAACAAAAGGTGACTGCTGTTTTATTTTTTTGGGGGGGGGGGGGACGTAGAGCCAAATGGACTCTTAGACCCCCACCTTCAGGGAGAGGGTGACCAGAGCTTGACAGGTCACATGACCTGAGCAAACAGTGTGTCTGATCCTGCGTTTGATCACATCTTGGAAATTCCGAGGTGAGTGACATCACATCTGACAATCTCCCATTCAAGGTACCGCATTTCGGAACAAACATGGCTGCCTCCATGAACACGCTGCTGTGTGTTGTTGCTTTATATTTCAGCAGATTTGGAGTGAGATTTTTTTTTTTTCCGAGAGACAAACAAACAAGAAACATGAACTAGTCAAACCACATTAAAAGCTTTATAAAATATTTTAGAACATTCACAGCAATATTCTTTTTTCGAGAGGCAAACAAAGTACAAGCAAACAAAAGACACTAAGTCTGGTAAAAATCTGATATTGCATGCTAGGATACTGCTTACAGTCATGATATGGTATTCTCTAAATCGAACACGTGCAATTACATTTATAAACATTAATACCATCCACCCATTATCTATACCACTTAATCCATCTGGGTCATGGGGAAGCTGGAGCCAATCCCAACATCTTCAGGTGAGAGGCAGGGTACACCCTGGGCAGGCTGCCAGTCCACCACAGGATCAACACAGGAAATGAGTGAAATAATCGAATGCAGGATGAGCCAGACCCAGACCCCCCAAACAGGGTTAAAATAGAGAGAGAAGCTGCCCCCCAAAAGCTTGTACATCACTGGTGGGTGTGGCACCAGACCCTCAACAACCCCCCCCCCCCCCCCCCGAGGTCATATCTGCATCACAAGGCCCCACCATGGAGGGGCCAGCAGGTAGTGATTGATGGCAGGTCACTAGTATGCATGGCACACATGTGATCACAGACACATGCACGTGATCATAGAGACACAGGCGTGATTACAGAGACACAATCATGGTCATAGAGACATACATGTGATTGCACAGCACATGTGATCACAGACACACGCACATGATCACAGAGACACACATGTGATTGTACGGCACACATGGTCACACAGACACATGTGAAAACCTGTCTGATGGAGAGAAGTACACCAACACACACACACACGCTTTGATAACATCGTAGCCATGCTTTCTGACTAGTTGCAGTTTAGATCACTGGTCTGTAACTGATCATGATTTTCATTACTGGTGTATAACTAATCCCAGTTAAGATGGGCACAAAGCTGGCTGTCTTTGCAGATCAGCGACATGCATTCCATTTAGTTCGGAGCTGGGAATGATGTCACACCCGAGGTAACCACATTCCAATGCAAAAAGTCGGAAATCTATTTAGCAATACCAGGGACCTGTTTCAAAAGGGCAAGATTTCTTGCTCAGCTGATCAACTTGTCGGATTTAAGGTACCCTAGTTTAAATGGCCTTTATCTTTTTTCACATACATTTAACCCAGACTACCTTAAATCTGACAAGTTATCTGGCTAAGCAAGAAATCCTGCTTTCTGAAACAGGCCCGGTTCGTTGTTAGCCAATGTTAGCAGTTAATAACAATGCATTACGAGAATTTTGGTGCATACAAACACCACAGCAACATGTCCACAGATGGAGGTTAGACAGTACTGTGAGTCCGGCTGATTTAATGAGACGCAAATAAGGCATAAGTGCTAATAGACAGTATATAACTACAACTTTTACTTCTGCTGATAAAGGGCGCAGTCATCTTGAATTCTGAGGTCAGGGTTGCGGGTTGCAGGGGGCCATCGAATCGCCTCAAAGCCCAAATGGGTCAGGAAGAGCAGCCCCCCTAAATCATAAGGGCAGGTGTCTGAGTCCCAGCTGACCCTGACAAATGGAGAGTAGTTAAAAAAACAACAGCTTTCTAAATCATTTACGGACCGGAAAGACAAATGGCGGGATGTTTTTTTCCTTTGAACGCAGTTTCTGCATTCCACGCCCTAACAGCAGGGTAAGAGGGTTAGGGAGGGGGGTATATGGCAATCACATCCATCTTTATCCCGTCTCCCCATGATGGATGGGATTACAGATTCTTCCACACCACTTGGATAATCCACGACAAACGTACACACTAAGGGTCTCCAGCCCGGAGCAGACCCTGCTTCTGCTTCCAGAAACCGCTGGTAAATTAGCTCTGCATATCTTATCATTATTTAATAGGGACTTTTTTACAATGGTCAAATAAATTTAGCCGAACTGTAACAAAAAAGACAGAGTCTGCTTCATGATTTTAATCTGTCTAATTGGCTGTTTGGTTCAGGCTTTAATGTAATTACCGGGATGTGTTTTTAATCAACCCCAGGATCGAGGGCCGACTGGGGAGGAGTTTCCTTGGGGGGTGGGGGGAGGCTGGCCTCGTCCAGCTTCGCTCTTTAATCTAGAGCATTCACTTAGCCAAATTAATCAGCAGCCCCATGTCGTCATGACGATATTTCACACCATTGCTGGCCTTGCTGCTCCTCAGCCCTGCATGTTCAGATAAGTGTTTCTTTATAAACATCCACACCTTTAAGCTGTATTTTATGGCGTTGTGACGGACTGTGCTGCAAACACGCCCCGCAGGACTCCTATAAACCTGATTTATCTGCGAATCAAGCAAAATGATTCGATTTATGATATCTGCAGAACTGGGAGAAATCTGACGCATACTGATCCGTGGAGTTTGGTTCTGCGTGCGCGATGGCATTTTCGGCTTGTCTAGCAGAACCCCCATCGCAGACCCTCTGTCTGGCTTTACAGCTTCAGTCCAGCTTTCACCACACGTGAAGTTACCTACCTCATGAACTCAGAGCAATGCAGGAAGGTCCCAGCCTGGTTAAAATGGTGCCACTCGCTGACTAATCCAACATCAACCCAACATTGACTCAACATCACCCAATATCACCTCACCATCACGCACCATCACCAAAACATCACCCTAAAATCTACCCAACATAAACTTAACATCATCCAACATGGCCCTAGCATCACCCGTATGACACCCAGTTCAGTCACACAGTTGGGTCTTGATCACTCTGAACACACTGCATGTCTGAGACTTGCCCCAGCCCCTCTGTATTACTTGTTCTTGCCCCCCCCCCCCCTTCCCACAAGAAGCCCTCAACTTGCGGGGTTGGGTGGGGGGTGCAGGAAATAAGCTGCCACAAGTCTCTGTTTCTTCAGTGACTCTTCACCCTGCTTTGGGGCAGGTGCCAATGGTGTGTGAGGATACAGCGTCCAGCAGCCATCCTGAGGTGTCGAGGGATTGAGGTCCCACGGGGCAGTTAATGCAAACAGTCAGATCCTCATTAGAACAAACAGTCAGATCCTCATTAGAACAAACAGTCAGATCCTCATTAGAACAAACAATCAGGTGCTCATTGGAACAAATAATCAAATACTTGTTAAAGCAAACAAACAAACAGCTGCTCTTTAGCATCATAGATACTGGCACATGATACATATCGAGTGATATTTTCTGTTCCTTCAGAGGGGCAGCAGAGGTCCAATAGAGTGGTCGTCAGTTTTGGCACGCGAGACGCGAGTTTCACCAGCCCTTCGCTGTACATATGGCTGGTGTTACAGACTGAGGGCTTCACATGTACAGCAGACCCTGACCCCAAGCGAGGAACGCAGTCATCCTCGTCACCAAGGCGATAAAGCAACCTGTGAGAAGTCAGTAACCAGACACTGCTGGTCATCCCGAACTTGCAGCTCAGGTACCAGTGGAGCAGGACATAAACGTGGACCAAAGACCTGCCTCAATACGCAACAGTAAGGTGGAGAAGCACAGCCACCTCTTAGTCATGTGACCCGAGACACAGCGCCGAAGGACAGGCCCCGCCCCCCTGTCGCTGTGTATGTAAGCGGAGTGATGGCGTGACACGGCGCCGTGATAAATGCTATTTACCCGGGATCAAGGTGGCCCCTGTGAAACAGTGATTAATCATGAAGGCTAGGCTCCCCGTGAAAGGGGGACAGGAAGGGGGGGGCAGTCTTATCAGCGGAAATGAAAGGAGAGCACGCCGAGGAGGGTGACGGAGTAGATGGAGAAATCAATGGGTAGGTCTGATCCAGCTGGTCCCCCCTGAAAGGACCCCCGTGGGAGGGTGGGGGGGGGCAGGAGTGGCTTTGTGCTGAGGTTCTCCCCTTAATCTGCCCCTGGCGGGTGGCCTGTCCACCCACTCCATGCCAGGAATCTCTCAGGCGGCCTGGCCGTGGGCATACCTGGGGGGCGGTTTGAGAGCTCCCGCATACTAATCGCCGGGGGGGGGGGGCACCTTTCAGCCTTAAATATGTCATTGCTAAAGGTCCCAGCAGTTAAAGCTTTCCTCCCTGCTGGCTGGCTTTTGTTCCTGCTTTTAGGAGGCCTTACGGGTGCAGCTTAAACGCGTGGAAGAATGGAATCTGTGAAAGCTCTGCTCTCATTGGAGCCAAGAACACAGAGCACTGAGATCTGGGGGCGAGGGGGGGGGGGTCACCTGGGCTGACACCACCAGCACTTCGGGGGGTTGTGGCTCGCAGACGCTCTAGGGAAAACCCCAAGGGACTCCTAACCTGAAGGCTACTGGGTTGAGTCCCAGATGGAACCTTCCGGTACTCACCTGGAGCTAATTGGACCGCATTGAAATAGCAAACTATGTACGCCTGGAGGGGGCACAAACAGTTATTTCAACAGCATTTTATATTCAAACAGTTGTATTTCAGCATTTAAAAACTGCATGCGGATAGCTTACCTGCTGTCCTACGATTGCAGCTCCTGGCTTTGCAGGCACAAACAACCAAAAGGTAAGTGCAACTTAATTTCAGAGCTTGAAATAAATGTAAATTGTGAGCACATTTTAGGGATTTCATCAACTCAATTTAGTATGTCATGAGCACGTTAAGCTAAATCGTGTGTCGCCTAACGACAGGGACACCTTCTGAGAATGCATCGCTAGATGATTTTGTTGTTGTTCGAACATCATTGAGTGTACTTACATACTTACACACCGTAACACGGAATATTGTTTTACTGTAATCTTTTTTTTTAATTAGAAAGAGCCCACTCTAAAAAATGATAAAAAGTACAGTATATTAAATATATAAACTAGTATTATCACCCTAAACATATGAGCAATGTGTTGTGTTCTGACGTTACAACAGCTTTCAGCTCCAATATAATCTTACGTGGCCAGTATGTGACTGTATATTGAAGTGAAAGTCATAAGTTGTCAATGTTGACACACCACAGCACACAACAATGAAATGTGTCCTCTGCATTTAACCCATATGTGACATTGTAACATAGCAATGGGCAGCTAATTCCGCGCCCGGGGAGCAGTGCTTGGGGGCGGTACCTTGCTCAGGGTACCTCAGTGGTATTTTACTGGTTGGGAATTCAAACCAGCAATTTTTCAACTAGAAGCGCGCTTCGTGGTGTGCATGAAAAAAACGGTCCGGTTTTTGGGCCCAGCCAGGGCTCTGTAGGAAACATCCTTCAGCGTAAACAGAGGAACTCTGGTCTGGTTGAAGATGACTGTGACTGTGAGCACTCACTGGGAGCTGGGATAGAAACGGCCAGAGCACCACAGTTAGAAAAGGGTCAGGAAACAAAGCAATTACAAGTCAGTGGACATCCCATCCAGGGAGTCCCCAGTGTGTGCCCTGGATGGATAGATGGATGGATGGATGGATGGATAATCTTGATTCATGTGTAGACAGGCCTGACAGGGAACGTTGCGGCTTTGGTCTGCTCCATTTGCCTTGAGACATTGTTGATCTTTTCTGAT
>JAODJW010000036.1:11378307-11389281 GCA_026777045.1 Hyperopisus bebe | reverse complement strand
TTCCAGTTCGACAGTAGCTGCGCAGGTTTCTGCTCAGGGCACTGATACATGCGGGTTCCAGTTCGACAGTAGCTGCGCAGGTTTCTGCTCAGGGCACTGATACATGCGGGTTCCAGTTCGACAGTAGCTGCGCAGGTTTCTGCTCAGGGCACTGATACATGCGGGTTCCAGTTCGACAGTAGCTGCGCAGGTTTCTGCACAGGGCACTGATACATGCGGGTTCCAGTTCGACAGTAGCTGCGCAGGTTTCTGCTCAGGGCACTGACACTTTTCAGTTAGATCCAGACACACGCAGAACAGACCTATGAGATGGGATACCTGTATCCATGGAAAATTGTCACCATGAAAATTCCTACGACTGACCACTTTCCCCGCTCTCTTGAGGGCCCCCTTTCGCGGGCATGAGGTTGGGGGGGTCTGGCACCATGTGGTCCTGCCGTTCCTGGTGAGGGGCAGGAATCAGGCCCGGAATTAATGACAGAGGGTGACCTGAGCCTGGGAAGGACCCCCGAGTCAGGAGACAAAGCGCTTTTCGGGGCAGTCAGCAATTAATGTCCGCCGACTCAAGTGGGGAGACGTATAGACGTGAGCAGAGTGCTTCTGTGAGGCGGGGGACAATGCCGATGCGTGGGCGGATGCCATCTGGAGTATCCGAGGACAAAAACGGAGAGAAACGGGACGTCTCTTCGGGAAACTCCACCTCAGGACCCACGCCTTCGGAGGTGAATGGGAACTCACCCAAGAGCAATCAATCAAAAACGGCGTGACACAAATGGGCGAAAACAACGGCGGGCGAAGCCGACCGTGCCCCAGTCCGCCCACCGTGGGCTCCCCCCTGGGGGCCTTTGCTGCTCCAGCTTCTTTCCCATTGGCCAGGCTTCTCTGCACCGCTGCCCCACCCGCCTTGGGAATTGTGGTCGCACGACCCGTTGTGAAAAAGTCGAAAGCCGCCATTCATGCCTTTGCGACCGATGTGAGACTCGGCCGTCCCAGAATGCCCCATGCTCTCATGGGGCTTATTATTCAGGGCGAGATGCTTGCAGCAGGGCAACCATACGGTCACAAAGACGCTATATCGCCGCCCTGGAGACCAGGAGAAAGACGCGTCACCTGCTCCTCGGTTTAATGCCATTTCCTGAAGCTGCCTTTTCAGCGCCGCTAGTCGCCATTAAAGAACAATGGTGCCATACGAAACACACACAGCTCATGCTGGCTGCCACACACACACCCAAATCATTGGGAAATGTGCGTGCAATCAAACCTAAACCGGCCCAGGTTCAGGGTTTCAGGGCATACTGAGCGTTTTCCCGATGGGCCAATGTGGTTGTGGGCTGGCAAGATTTATCGTGGCGAAATCCCCCCCCACCAGGACTAAATTCCATAGTCCAGGGCCAATTCACAATCCCAGTCCAGCACAGGTGACTGGATACTGCTGGAAGATGTTTGCTTCACTGAACGATTACTTTGAAGTAGTCCTATCATTACCAAAACAACGCATAAATAATGTCTAAAAAAGACAAGGGGAACATTTTCCGCCAGTTCGGTTAATGGCTAATAATACACCATTCAGGTCAATTTAGTGACGGTACACGGGCATGTGCTGAGGTGAATCAAAAAAGTAGCTTAACAGCCGGTAATTAGCACATTTCGACGGATGGGGTTCGTACTGGAAAGTCTCTGAACGACCGGGGCGGCACCGGAACCCGTATTACTAGGCAGCCGCTGCGGGTATCGGTATATCAGACGCAGCTGAAATGTGAGCCGAAGCTGCATCTGTATCCCATCAAAAGCTGATTTTCGCCTTTGCTGCCCTGCTCTGCTGTCCTTGGACAGGAAAACCGAGTGCTGTGCAACTCCTAATGAATTTGCTAGGCACATCACTCTATATTTAACCGTCTTTACCGTGTTTACAGTGTACCTACTCCCTCCTAATTCGGGCATGTATAATAATTATTAATTGCTGCCCCAAAACGTGCAATTACTGCATAGTGAGAGAAATATGATCAACGCTTTAAAAGTGACAACCAATTAATCTCAATTTGTCCAAAATAACCTTAATAAAATGTTCCTAAAAAACTTCAAAAAGTGTCCCATAAACTGTAACCAGCGAATAGCGCAGGAATGTGGAGAGTTTGTTCTGAAAGAAGTGTCACTTTGGGACCGTCTGAAGTAGCTTCCAGGAAATGTTTCGTACGGTATTTTACATTGCTAGTTACACATCCATTTAATTATGACCCAAATGAGCAATCATTTTCATTTTAATTATTATAAATACGTAATTAAATATCATTGACCGAAGGTTTTTTTAGAAAGCGTTTCACGTACAGTATGAACATTGCCCATAGAAACTCTCCCTTTCCTATCTTTGTCTTCTTCCCACGTCCAAGCTCTCCCCGCAGTGATTCTGGCAGATACTATGCTTAACTTCTTACACCTCCACTAAAAAAATAAGGTAAACATAAAAAACGCATTCCGCTTTGCCAACAACGCGCAATCTCTTGGCTGGCGAGATACGAGCGGTTGGAAGGACTGTAGGGTGAAAGTGTGAAAAAGTCAACAGCTTTTCTTTTTTAAACCTAACTTCTATTTTGAGGCTGAGGAGCGGGTCTCTATGCAGACGTTCCCCAAAGGGATCCATATAGCTGCTTCCTAAGGGCTCCTCATCATGAACTCCCGGCACAATACGATCCACCCTCCCGGATCGCAGAAGCCGCCACCTAAACAGACGAACAAAAGTCTTTTGGGAAAGAGCGAGAGCTGTGTAGGTGTGCGTTAAGGGAGGGAAAGAAATGTTCTGGCAGGAAAACAAAAGAAAAAGACGCAGCTGTGATTCTCCAAACTGAAGACGTCTCTTTTAGTTACGGTTCTTCGTCAAAAAAACAAATTTTCGCTTGATGGGCCTACACACAAACGAAAAACGCGAAAAATGTTATTTTCGCACAAAAGCACGTGCACTGTGGTTGTTATTGTTTGTATGAGATACCTACAACATGGGTTTCCTCTTAAATACTAATGATGTTTAAACACATGCACGGCACAAATAGTACTGACATTATTTTTCTATGAAAATATATTCCAGCTATTTTTAAACAAGCAGCGCACGTTTCCAATGTTAACTCGAAGAATTGGCTCCACATTCATGAATATAACTATGCAATGCTAGTGGGGCACGCCCGCTGTTTAGTAAAACGGTGAGATTGCGCCAGGTAAAGGAAGTTTCATGTGTACGTGGCTAGAAATTCATCACAAATGTTAATCATTCACGACCGTGCCCGCTGTTAGAATAGAGGACGAGGCTGTACTTAATGGTGCCGCTAGGTGGCGGTGGCGTTACTGAGTAGACGGCTAACCGTCGGCCTATACGAGACTTAAAATGCGACCTATTTAGCAAATACATACATAAGTAAAGACCAGTGATAAAAATCCAGGCATCAAACCAAACAAAAACATTTAGTTTTCAAATATTTATTAATATTAGGCCTATATTATTGTTGGAAAAAAGAAAAATACGAATGGAACAATATAACAAAATCCACCACAACCACCACCGAAACCTTAATAATAAAATAATAATAATAATAATAAAGAAGAAGAAGAAGAAGAATGCATTCATTTTATGCTGACCTATTATTCAGTGGCCTATTGCAAGGTAGAGCAAAATAAGGCTAAAAATGAATAACTTCCATTAAATTAGAAAACCAGTGCGCGTCCACAGATACAACTATTCTGCCATATTCATTATGCTGGCAATTAAATAGAGAAAATTAGTTCCCCTGTTGTGGCACCTTAGATTCACACGTTTATTCTGGGTAAATATGGTAAACAGAAAGCACGTGTCGTCGTTAAAGCCGCAGCCCCCGCTGTTCAGGTGTTGCGAAGCTGCAAGCCCGCAATCAGCTGCCGAATCGCGCTTATCACGGCCGATCCGGATCGGCAAGCAGGGCGGTTAATGATTATTTGACTTGTTTCTCGTGCCCCTGTCCCTGCGTGGATTGACAGGCGCGTCAGAGGCTGGGGAAACGCCCCCCGCTCATGTGTCCGGAGCACCGCGCCTCGCTGCAGTCTCATACACTTATTCCGCAGGGAGGGAGCTGCTCGGACCCGCACAGGACCAAAGGACGGAAAACGGCCGGTGGCACAAATGGCTAGACTGGTGTACACGGCCGCCTCGGTGCTCTTTGGGATTTCCACCCTGTGTTATACGGCACGGATTTACCCACCAAACGAAGGTAAGAAACCGGACAAAGGCAGGAGCCTCTCAGAGTTTTTGGTGAGTTGCTTTGGGAGGACGACGCATCTGACTCCCCCCCGCCCCCCGCTGGAGGCTTCGCTGACCCGCCGGCTTTCGCAGCACCGAGCTGCCCTCGCTTGGAAGTGATCTGCCGGAACTGGGTAACCCGCGTTTTTGCGTGATCCGTGGCGACACGCAGCCCCCGTTCCGGACGGCGTCCTCTTCGGGGACCCGCGGCGCTCTTCAGACTGGGTTGCGCCGCGGCAACACGGAGACTTCGGCCACATCACTTTCTTTGAGATAAAATCAGTTTTCCTTCGTGAAGTTATTTTCATTACCTAGAAGTACCCAGCTGATATCGTAGCCAAATCGAACACATGCACCTCTTCGAAAAACCCGGAGCGCACATTTTGTATCTGATTTTTTTTCGGGGGCTTATTTTTGTTTTTTAAATGGGGCTATGTTTTCGGGGATCACATTTAATCGCAAAACCCATGTACACTGTACCTGACTATTGTTGCTTTCATTGATAGCGGAAATATACGCTTCATTTTAACGTCACCTAGACATATTTATATACCATGAATTTTAATTGTTTTTCTATTCCTATAAACAACGAATTACTGAACTGCGACTCGAGAATATCCTCTGCTTAAAACATATACACACAACGCCTTTACTGTTACGTGGCTTATTTAGATATTACAATATTCCTTTTTTGCTTATTCGAACAATACTAAATATAGTATACTTAATTGTGCATGATTTACTTAAAATTGTTTTTAAGTAATTCAACAAAGTAGTTAATTTAAATGTGATCTTGTTGAAACCGATAAATCAATGTCGACGTTTAAAATGTTTCAAATTGCAGACATCCGACAATTTATTTATAATTGGGATCGAATGCGATCACCAGTGACAGGTTTGATTTGCAGGAAAATAAAGTGGCGTTCAGCAAGCAGCCTGCGTCGTACGCAGCGCCTGGCGAGAACCGGAGGATTTTGTCCTAGCGCTCCAGTAACATATCTGGACACGGGAGTCCCGTTTAATCTCCCCTGTCCTTATTTCTCAATATTCTGATTTACCTCATAAAAAGTCCCGGACTCATTTCCACAATTAATGCGCGCCTGCAGAATTATCGAGATGCTGAGTTGAGCGTTTATTTGATTTTATGTTTTTTTCCCCCCCATGGCCACTCCTGTTTTATAGAAGTAATTCCATTTGCCCATCGTTTTGGAGTTATCATTCTTTATTGTAGCAGTAATTAATTACACACACACATACATATATAATGAATAATAAAAATGAAATAAAACTAAGAGGTTCTTGAAGTTTTAGGAAATAGGCCTATACTCGCTAATATAACGAAAATGGGCTTTGGGTTTTTTTTAATTTATGGAAACAGTACATGGGACATATAACGATGCTTCGAATTATATGATTTTGCTTCACAATTAATGAACAATCACAGGGTTACTGGGGTGTCCTATTTTAATGGCCATTTCCAATGAGCCAAGCTCCCACCGATGGCGTTTACTAACGACGTTGTGTGTATTTTTCTTGTTTTTCCCCATTTCAGTGACGTTACTGGACTCCAGATCAGTACAGGGGGAGCTGGGATGGGTTGCAAGTCCAACAGAAGGAGGGGTGAGTACAAGCCATGGGCCGTGGGCCTAAAAAAAGGACCTCAAAAGACGCTGGAGGGGAGAGATTAAACTGCTCTCCCTCGGTAATTGTTCAATGCGAGGCAGATACTGTAATGGGCGTCGGATTTCCCGAATAAAGGGCGAACTGAATCTGCCTTTTGTTGAGAAACTTTATATGGCTTTCGCATGGAAAGGTGCTTTAGTGCGGGGTTTGGCAGCGCGGAAAATCCCAGAGGTAACTGTGTAGGAATGGGACGCAGGTCCGGTTTATTGCCCCCGGTGTAATTTAGGAGCTATAAGGAAGCGACCTCGGGAGGGAGAAAGACGCCGCGGGCCGCAGCTTTGACCGCCCGCCGCGTAACTGCAGCCCCGGGGCTGATAGGAGGTTTGCAGGTCGGAACGACTGTTGCCTGTATTCCCGAAAGCCCGAGTATTAAATATGAAAATGAAAAGCACTGCTTGCGGTTATTATCACATACCGAATTATTTATAACCTAAATATATCCATACCTCCGTTCTGGTATTCCATATATTTAAAGTTGTTGCAAGATTCGAATATTCATATATAAAATCATATGATATAAAAAGTGTGTTTACCGGTTTTCCGCAGCCTGGTAAGATTTACTCACGGCGTCAGTCCTAAAACGCTCGCTTCACAGACTACAAAAAGCAGGCAAGCTATTTAGTAAAAGAATAATTTTAAAGTAATCACCTAAAAGATGCAGTGTAATATAGACGCTCAAAACAAAAAGGTAAAAATGGTCCCGCAGTAAACTTGACATCAGTTTTTAAAGCGCATTGTGAAAATTTTAAGGGTGCTTGCTAAGTTAGAATAAACGGAAAACGCCCAACAAATGGGAGATATTGTACAGCGTTGGCCATTAGAGAAAAAAGAATGCTTCTCTGTGAATGCATGCGGACAGGAGGCCGCTTAAGTTCAGATTTACTATATGTAGAAAGCAGAGGCTAATATAGGGATCCAACTGCCCCCTTCTGTCTGTCACCCGTTCGTTCCATACTCATTCTTCTGTGCAGTGGGAGGAGGTCAGCATTATGGATGAGAAGAACACTCCCATCCGCACCTATCAGGTGTGCAACGTGATGGAGCCGAACCAGAATAACTGGCTGCGGACGGATTGGATCGCTCGCGGCGGCGCCCAGAGGGTCTACATCGAGATCAAGTTCACGCTGAGGGACTGCAACAGCCTGCCGGGGGTGACGGGCACCTGCAAGGAGACCTTCAACCTCTACTACTACGAGTCCAATAACGACAAGGAGCGCTACATCCGCGAGAGCCAGTTCGGCAAGATCGACACGGTGGCGGCGGACGAGAGCTTCACGCAGGTGGACATCGGCGACCGCATCATGAAGCTGAACACGGAGGTGCGCGACGTGGGGGCGCTGTCCCGTAAAGGCTTCTACCTGGCCTTCCAGGACGTGGGCGCCTGTATCGCCCTGGTCTCCGTGCGCGTCTTTTATAAGAAGTGCCCTCTGACTGTACGCAACCTGGCCCAGTTCCCTGACACCATCACGGGGGCCGACACCTCCTCGCTGGTGGAGGTGCGTGGCTCCTGTGTCAACAACTCGGAGGAAAAGGACGTGCCCAAGATGTACTGCGGGGCGGACGGCGAGTGGCTGGTGCCCATTGGGAACTGCCTGTGTTACCCTGGGTTCGAGGAGCGCAGCGGAGAGTGTCAGGGTAAGCGGGGGGGCTGTTTCATGGTTTGTTATTTTGGTCAGCGGCCGGCTGTCCCTCTCTCTCTCCCTCCATCTCTCTCTTCCTCCCTCCCTCGCTCCAGTGTTGCACGCGCATCACTCTTTGTAATGTAGCGGTGATGAGTGTAATTAGCCGTCTCTCTGGGACGAGCAGAATGGCTCCTCTGAGTGCCTGGGGGGGCAGCTCATGGTGCCCTGGTGGTAACGGCTGTTTAATCCTCACGGTGGCAGCCAGGCTCGTTTGATGAAGGAGGAATGGGGTGTCTGGTTGGGGGGGGGGAGCTTTTACTAGCCACCATGCTAAGCTATTGAGCGGCCAACGGTGCCCCCACGCTTTCATCCCGTAAATGAACTATTCACCATTTCAGTGGTTCAGGCTGCTGCTCTTCCTCCTCTCTTTCTCTCTCTCTCTCTCTTTCTTTTTCTCTCTTTCTCATGCTCTTTGTGTGCCGGGGGGCATTCCCGGGCCGCAGATTAACCCCGCCGCTGCGCCCGCCGCGACGTGTGCTGGACGTTTCTATTTTGCACGATTGTCATACGGAAAGTGGCTCGTCGATGTGGCTGAATGGATTAATGAAAGCTCTGGGAGGGCCGAGGGCCGAATGGCGGGGGCTAACAAGGGCTCTCAGTCCCGTGTCGCTCCTGTCAGCTTGTTTGAACGCGGTGTGATGTGCTGGTGCGTCTGTTAGCTCAACGGGCTCTAATTAGCTTGCCGGTGGAAACTGCCGCCGTCCTGAGAGGAGGTGTGTCACTTACCAGGGTGCCTGTGCACGAGGGAGCCAGCACTGTGAGAAGCACACTGGGGAGGGCGTAGGGGAGCGCACGGCGAGGAGCATGCAGGGGAGCGGGAGCACTCCTGTTGCTTGATGGCCTTTGACGTTTAATAGTGGCATAGTAGGACAAACAAGGGTCTTTTTGGGTTGGTGGGAGGGGGGGGCAGGACTTCCAGGCCTTAGTTTGAGGTTTTATGGTGGGCGGGGGGTGCAGACCATCACGCCAGGCCCCGTTATTTACGGGGGTGCCCTTCTCAGGGCTCATTGTGTCACAGACGCTGATGGTAATTTAGTGTGCCGAGTTTTTGAGGGCCTGAGATATGGGGTGGTCATAGATGCGAGGGCGTGGGTTTCCCGGGAGTTTGCAGAATGGGGGCTGCTATCGCTGATGGGATTGAAAGGGCAGTAATTAAACATGACGGAGCAGGCGGACGCGAGAGATTAACAGCGATGTTCCTTCCTGTCTCCAGCCGCCTCTGGTGGTGCCGGTCTTGTTGCCGCTCTGCTCCCACTGATGGAGCTTCCTGTCGCTGTCACCTGCACCTGCGGGGGGGGGCAGCCGGCTGTTTTCCGTGTCGGAAACTGACGGCCATCCATCGCCTGCTTGATGTTTTTTCTCCTCGCAGGAGAGGCTCGAGGTCTCTCTGCTGCTTCGGCTCCAGTGGGTGAGGAATGGGGGTCTGCCCAGCGGGGCGGCGCTCCGGCAGGGGCAGGGGGGTGCGGGGGGGTGTCCAGCGGGCCTGAATAGGCGGCCCCCCTCCCCTATTGTCCAGGCCTGCAGGGGAAGAGGGCACGGCAATGGGAAGGACAGCAGTGGAGGTCAGAGGTCTGCTCCTTCCTCATCCATCTTCCCCTGTCAGACAGGGTCAGGGCTAAGATTGATTAAGACCTCAAAACTTTGGCAGCTGGGGTTTGAGGGGCGGGATGGGCTCAGACAGCAAGGCCAGGGGCCTCGGGGATTTGGGGGGGTGGGTGCCGCAAGAAGCAGTTCCTTTACTCATTGTTTTTGTAGGGCTATTGCTTCTCTGGTCATCTGCTCATAGCTTGAGGAGGAGGTAACAGCCAATTGTCACTCACTTCACTCCCATTCGGCCCCCACTAGGTGGCAGGCTCCTTGGTCTACACTGGGCCTCATTCCCATTCTCAGTTCATGGCCAAGACCATTGAGTGCCATGATCCTGAAACCAAACGAGGCACATGCATGCTTAAAGTGAGAGCGTTTGCGTTAGCTTCATGCTAACGTCATGCATAGCCTTTGTAAAAGTATCGCCCCCCCCCCCCCCGGCCCCCTATGCCACTTCCTTGTTTTATCACCTGGGAATTTTGCGTGAGGGAGGGGGACTGGCCTGGGTACTATTGTCGGAAAGGTAAATGCACGCTGTTTACGTCTTGGAAACACTCACTAGACAAACCCTGAAAGAAATGTGGCGGCAATTTAATTAAGATACAAGGTGTTCAGGGGCCATGTGTCCTCCGGGGGGGGGGGGGGTGGCTTGCATTTCCTGCCTCATGCCGTCCCTCACACTAATGAGCGGCCAAGACGAGTGGTCCGGCATGTTTCCCGGCTACGGCGGCAGCGTTCTTCGTTTGCTGAGTGCGCCCCCCCCCCCAGCCTGTGAGAGGGAGACATCAGCTGTTGTGGGAGAGCGCCAAGCTTTGGGGGGGGGCGGCTTTGGATGTGAGCAGATTCCTCATTTACATATGGTGTGTATACACCTCCCCGTCGCTTCCTAGTCCAAGCTCAGACATGCCTCCGTATCCCAGAATCCCCTCTCTGCTGTGACTCATGCCAGCTGCTGAGATTTGGATTTCGTACACATTAGTTCTGTTCTGATTGCCCCCCCCCCCCCTTTCCGGAATGTTCTTTGGTCGTGTCTCCCTCTCCCATCTGAAGCTGTGGTGTTTGTGTTTGCTGGGACACTGCGCTGCCGGCTGGGTCACTGGCAGTCAGCCCGTACCGCTACACTGAACCAGTGAGCCGCCTGTGGTGCGTGGCTTTGGGTTTCTGCCCATATTTGAGACACTGCATGTTCATGCCCAGACCATGACCCCCCCTCCCACCCCCCCCCGTCACCCTCGCTCTCTGTGTCCACCAGGGGCACTCCCAGGCTCCGTGACCCTCCACATTCGGCCAATTATCTCCACTGTGTGGTTAATGATGTTAAACATGCATAATTTACCTCTACCTTTTATAGAGTGTCATTAAACACTTCGGTTGTTAACTAGGTGGGGGTGGAGTGCAGGTCCCCCTGTCTGCCCAGGGCCCCCTGAGACATGCTGGTCACGCTGAATAAAGATGAGCTGTCACCCTGAAGCTTTTTGGTGGGGGGGGGGGGGGGGGCGGGGGGGAGGAGTCACGGTGAAGGACAGTGGACGTAAGGATGTCCGTGTATAAACACACGCGGCACGTGTACTGCCCCAGGTTATAGCACCATCTAGTGGAGGGGCAGACCAAACAGAGCCGCAGGGGGGCTGTTTCCATAGAGATGCCGGTCTGTCAAAATGACACTGTGAAGTGGCTGTCGCACATGATTTTTTTTTTTTTTTTAATATTTATTGGGAGTTCCATCTTGACATCTTCACTTGAGGGTCCTTTGTGTTTGGGGGA
>JAODJW010000036.1:11329024-11347112 GCA_026777045.1 Hyperopisus bebe | reverse complement strand
CAACCCCCCCCCCCCCCCCCAAGATAGCACCTATAAAAATTCCTCTCTAAAACGGGATACCTGAATATTATCCATTATTCCAGGAACATCCCCTTGTGGGGGAAAAGTGTATCTCTGGGCTACAGATTAGAGAGGACTTCTGATTCTCTGTCTGTGACAGGAATAGCCAGTTCAGTCGTTTTTACCCAGCAGATGGCAGTGGCACCAGCAAATGTAGAATTGGTCAATAAACAATAGAGCAGGGCATTAAATGCCATTAACAGGGTTACTGGTCTGGTGACAGCACTTGGCGACATGGTGGCAGCCTAAGCTGTGACAAGTTATCCGAGGGGCCATGTCTGAAAAACGTCCACGCTCTCGTCATCCATCCCACTGAAGTGCGTTATCTGTAAGGCATGGCGTGACAAATAATGATTTTTAACAAAATGGATGGTGATGAAAGCGTTATTGTTACAGGAACCAAGCGCCTGGGAGCCATTTCTTCCTAGCCCCCCCCCCCCCCCCCCCCAGGACACAGCAAACCTGGACATAAATCACTCCGGATCACAGAAATGTCACCTCAAAGTCAAAATGCCATTTAGTGTTCGCATTATTGCACCTGTGCAATCATCTATAAAAACAGATTTAAAAAATAAACATGGTGACAAGTGGTTTAATTGTGCCACAAATAAATATAAATAATTAGCAATCTATGTGTGTTTTTATTACTTTGCAGTTAATATGCAAGTTGCTTTATAACGCTAATGAACTTTCTGTTAAATACACATATTCACCCATCATGAAATCCTCTACTTTAGGACAAACTTATTGTGGTTGCTTTGAGAAAGAAAAAGCCTAAACTCTTATTTTGCTATCACTTTGGCGAGAGCGACAGTGTTCAGTTTCTGGACTGTAAATCTCCTGCTCTGCTGAACAGGCTTCCTTGCTTTGTTCTTTTTGAAAGTCTGTTCCATAACAAACGCGCTTTTGGCAAAGACGCCGCTGGGGTCTATGGAGTACAAACAGAAAGTTTAATGCTGCCCCAATCTCAGCCCTACTTGCTCCCTCCAGTCTGTCCTTGCTTGCCCTTGAGCCACACAACTTCCTAGCTGAAGAACCCAGCTCAGACACACTACTAATCAGTAAGTCACTTGTGGCACAGATATTCTTCCCCCGCTGCGCTAAGGCTTAGGGGCCCTCGAACTAATAGCGCCAGGTATCCCTCCGCGTCACGCTCCTTCCAAACCAACCACAAAGTAGTTCAGCCAGAGTACAGTCAACGGACAAGAATCAGGATGTAGCTATGTGAATATGATGGGCTAGTTGGACAACCTTCTGTAACAGCCCAAGCTGCGCAGTAGAGAACCACGGGAATGGTCTACAGAAACGCAGATGTGAACGTCTACCATGGCACAGGAAATGAGAAAAGCAGATTTTGTGGCCAGGAAAGGCAGGCACTAAGGGGTCTTACGACGAGCTGTGTTTCTGATCATGCTGCAAGGGTTTAGCAACAATCAAGCCCAGACCTCTGGAACAGGGGCAGTCCAGGACTCTGGGAACATAAAATTGATTGCAAATATACACTCACCAAACACGGCTGTGTGACGGCTGGGGTAAAACGGGGACAATCTCCGTCTTCACTCTAAAATAAAGTGGACAAATTAGATAATAATGACTCAACTATGTTAATAACATGTAAGCAAAAAAGTATATGGTTAATAAACTGTACTCACTGGACAGTTTAATATTTTAAATATATAAGGCCTGTAATTCAGCATAAACCACAGTGCGGTTGTTGTTCCAAACGTGAAGCATATTGTTCTAAAAATAAAATTTATACTAGGGTTATAACTCTTGGTTATGTGTATGCAAATGTTAAGTCACGGATATTTCATTTCAGTCTAAAATGGAAGCTGGACGAGAAACCGCAGTGTGGCTTAAATGATTCTTGGTACTATCCCCGTAACAAACCACAGATCCTCGAACTGGAAGAAGGTTGCAAGTGTGAATGGACTGCGACTGTGAAAAGGTGATGAAGGTCGAGTCACACGAAAACGCGACGATGATACCGCAATAACGTTTTAGCACTGGAGATGCAGATGACACAGTCCAGCCTCAAGTAGCCAGATGGAAATTCCAGTCATAGAGCAATCACACCTTGCCTGGGGAGTGATTTCCAGCATTGATAAAGCTCGAAGAGATTCGTCGAGGAGCCTTCAGGTCTCAACAGGCTCACCTGCTGTCGTCGAGCTACAACTAGGCTGTTTCAGTTCTAGACCATCACTTGGGATTCTCCAGTATCATCAGCCCAGCCACGGTTCCCCACATCTGACGATGTTGGGGGATGATGGAGGTGGCAGCAGACCCGTGGCCTACTTCTGTAGCAAATTAATTCACCATGAAAACCACCATGGTGATCGGCTCACCGCACCCCACCATGGCAAACACCACTGTGGTAAACCTGATTTTTACATCGCACATCCGCCAGCCGCGGGAGACCGGGTCAACCACGTGATGCAACTGCCCACGTCCACATGGGGAGGTAATCAAAGCTGCATGTCTCGGAAACGAGACTTAACGAGACTCGTCTTTTGATTTATACCATGTGCACCCCCATCACATAAAACCTTTTTTTCTGTATGCTGTAACGTAGACCTTTGGGAACATTACGTGTATAGCTCAGCATAGATGGTATGACCATAAAAGCCTCAGTTGACTTGACATGAATTAAGAATGTTTGCTTCATACATGCATAGAGAAGATACCGAGGAACAAGAACAAAAAGGACGTACAGACACCCACGTAAAACCTCAGAAAGACAAAAAGATCTTGAAATGTTTCCAACATATGGCAGTTACAGAAGGATGTTCACTGAAGCTAAATATATGTATAAAATGCGTTCAAGCGTGCAAATGGTGCAATCCACGTCTGCTGGAAACGTTACAGAAGTTCTTCTCAGCCCAAAGTCAGGCAGATATACGGCCCACTGAATACGTCCTTGTACGTACTTCTTTGGGAAATGTGCAAGATCTTTAAAATTATTTGTTCAGTACATTTGGACACCTTTGTTCCCTGATAAACACGGAGTTATTACTGGCTTCTATGACACCGGACACTGGTGTTGCTGGGTAGTATGGAAAAGAGAGATCTAAAAGTAGATTGAACACCGTGAAACTATATTGTTGTACAAGAAGTATTATTATATAATTTTCAAAATGCGCTACCATGTGACAAAGAAAAAAAACCTCAGTAAAAGCAAGCAGAGATACTTAACGAACGAGAACAATTATCACTGGCTTCTTTGCATCGAGATTAATCGCGGATCATATTTCAGCGAGCCCAGTGCTGGTGCTGGGCAGACAATGTAACGTTCTGGTTAAGTTTCAGTGTTAATTACCCCCTGCCTTTCCTGCTGCTCGAGCTCAAAAGAAGCGGCTGCTGAACTGGGAGGCAAACATCTGACTTCCATCGTTAAGTCGGAAGGCGACACCAACTCAGCAAACCACCTGACTAACCAGGTCGACTTTGGGCTCTGGAACAATGACACGCGTTTCTCTTTAAAGGCATCACTCCTTGTCAGGGGACGTGGGACTGTGCCACAGGCCAGAGATGCAGATTATAATAAAAGCGAACAGGAACTAGGACAGCTGAGATTATGGCCGCCCGGCATGACCATGCAGGCCTCCCGCTGTGCTGCATGCTCCTCGCTCCCATTGTTGACCATTAACCCGTTAAATCCCACATAAGAGGCCACTGAGCAGAGTGTCACTTACACCCGGGGGGTGTTGTGACTGCCCTTTGTTTGGAACAATGGCTTTAAAAGGGGTTAGCTATCAGTGGCATAGCCCCCCCCCCCATCATTCACCAACCACCAAGTCATTCCTCTTCCCTGCTTCCTCGGGGGATTCGTGGATTCCCAGCCTCAACGTCACTTATCTTAAACAAACATGCAAACAATACATGCATCAAAGCTACGAGACCAGCAGGCAGTGAGGCCCCCAAGAGAGTCTACTTGACTGGGTTTTGGTGATGGGGAGGCAATTCCAGCAGGAAAACTGCTGTTGTACCCTTGAACATGATCATATACATTCACCTTCATGTCATTTAGCAGACGGTTTTGTCCTAAGTCCCATACAAGTGTGAGTATAGGAGTATGTGTGAGTACTACAGTAGCAAGAGCTATTCATCTTCCAAAAAAGAAACAACCTCAAGAAAAATTTCAATGATGAAAAGTGCAACATAGAGAGGCGTCACATTTCCATAAATAAAGTACAAAACATGATATTTTACATTTAAATTGTTTACTAATAACAAATCACCGGGGTGTTTTTCCAGCCCTCTGGTATCCTATAATGTCAACGAAAGCTATGCTTCAAGTTACAATGTAAACTCCATCTCAGCGCCGCAGATCCCATGAGTTTAGCTTCTATGGGTTATGGAGTTCGTCTTATTGCAGTCTGCAGATAAACAAGGACCAATAACGCAATTATCAGAGCAGCATCTCTGATGATTAATGACCAGAGAGACTGTAATGAAAGTCCTGGGAGGGGTGGCGCTTATGTCATAAAAATAGCTGACAATACGAAGGAATCAGCAAAGCCAATAACAGGCAACTGTCCCGCATGCGGTTACGTAAAGGAACGCACGTCCTTTGCAGCGATGCAACCTCTCCCGAATCCCCCCCCCCTTGTTTGCATAAAAAAAAGAAAATCAGAGATTAATTAAAAACAGATAAAGGGTCATTTGGGCAATCCCAACTGCAGAGGCGAGCCCAACTCAGGCAGGATGATACTTCCGCTACTGTGACGTGGCTAGACAGGCAACACACAAGCACACAGACGACATTCCCAGCCGAGCAGAGCCTGCACCACCACACAGAGAGGGGGAGGGAGCGCTCTCACGTCTCCTCGGTCAGAGCGACTGCCAAGCAGTATCTATACTGGGGTCAGTTTCCTTACCTCCTTCAACAGCAGCCATGGAGAATGAGGCAATGGGGTCACCGGGTCCATGGCTACATTCAAAACAGCTCGTTTCCTGCCTGAAAACGGCTATTCACGAACAATCAAAGCTCCCGCCCCCCCGCCATTATGTAAAATGAAAGTTTTATGTAAGCTTTAATGTAATTTAATCTATGCTAAATTTCCACAAAAATTCCTCTAATAGATATAAGATGGCATAGGATAAAATATGGTTAGTTTGTTTGTTTAAGCAACAGGAATTAATCATATAATCTTTTATTTTTAATTATTCATTGTGCGTTGTCTGCTTGGGCTGCAGCCCAGACAAACCCTGTCTGTAACCCAGGCAATAATGAAAGAACCGCGACTCTACCGGTTTCAAATCCGTCTGAAGATATTGTTAGGAAACGCTCCTGTGTCCGGCTTTATCGGGTACATGACACGCCATTTCTGTACACCCCAAAGAAACCCCCGCAACCAAACAAAACCTATATTATTAACATATTCTCTTCTCTGACAGTATCCCATAATTTTAGGTGATTCAATTATCATCAGTTTTAACGTTTCCTCCTGGTAAATTGCATAGTCGTTGATATTTTTACGCAAAGCTACGCTTTAATATAAAGATTTCCCAGCCTGGCTATGCCTGTGATGTTATTCATGCGCAGGTGGGGTGGACCTGGTACCGGGGCAGAAAGTGGCAGCACAGGAGGCTTTTCATACTTCGCAAATCCCTTCAACTGCGGAAGATAGAGAAACTCGAAGTTTAAAAGCGGCCGGTCGCGTCCCGTCAATGCGCGTCTGCCGGCCGGCGTACGGCTTTCCTGACTGCCTTTAGCCCAGATGAAGTCGCACCTCCGTGCTCAGTGAGTCCCCCCCCCCTTCTCAACACCCGCACGTCTTTAGCACAAACTTCCTTTGAGCCCGATACATAAACAGCAAATTCTTCATGTTACAATCGTTTCAGCTGCAAGTGGTCTTTAACCAAGGCTATTTATGTGTTAAAAATTATTATAATTATCAGTTGACAGTAAGACAGTCAGACGTGACCTACCACATGCACTATAAAACTAGATCGTTGTAATTTATAGTGTAAGTGCATACGTAGCCTATATAGAAATGTGGCAACTATTTTTCTATTCAGACTATACAATCAACTCGGCTTTGTTTAGTTCTTTATTTGGCCACGCCGAATGAATAAAATAAAGCAGTATTCCATCTGCTGCACATTGGTAATTGTCTATTAAAGGTGTCTGTAAATACGGATTGCGTGACCGTCGGCGACCGCACGCAAGTTCGTGTACCTAGGGACCGACATAAGCCGAGGAAAGTCAATTTTAAAAATCGTGGATTTATCATAAATTCTAAGATCTATCAGTCGTAACAGTTGTAATTGAACTCGAAGATCTTTTAAAAAATTAGATAAAAAAAGATGTCTCATATATGTAAGTAGGCTTATTTCTCTACTCCTGATCCGGGTCAAGTAGCCTACGTCTGGCAGGTCCTGTGTTGGGTAAATCTAAAACAGGTGCATTTTTTAAAAGGAGAGCACTGGAACGTTTTCGCACGTTACTGATTCCGGTCTTTTCATTCGTTCCCCAGCTTATACGCGACTACACGTGATTTTTGCCGAGCCTCTCTTCCCCCCACCCCGATGGAGAGCCCTCTTTGCTTAATCCTTTTTGGCTCTAGTCCAAAGTTTGAGGATTTCCCTCCCATAACTCCGTGGGGGAGAGGGGAAAAGGAGATGGCTACAAGAATATGCTTACGCCTTAGCCTGAAACAGGTTTCATCGCCTTTACATACAACTGCTACATTCAGGTCTACCGCCCACTGGAACTAATGTATTTAAAAGCTAGTTGGCAAGTAAAAGACCACGAATTACGGAATGTGACAAATGCTGCTAAATAAGGGTGTGAAAAATGTCAATAAAGGATTAAACGGGACAAAGAAATCCCTTTGCAATAAATGTAATTAATTATGTGGAGAAGCCTTCAATATTTTCTACTTACAAATAAAGCAAAAAAAAAAAAATGTCTTCCATTTTAACTCCCGAAAATGCATTAAAGATATATAATGAAAATGTATTTATATCAGCGAGGTAAAAGAGCCTTATTTTACCGACAAAGGCCTGTAGTTTCCTTCTTAACTAGGTTTATTTTGCATCAGAGATCCTAAAATCTGCATATCACTATCAATTACAGGCTGCATATTTAAAACAGGAACTATGATTGTGAGAATTGAAACTGGCCTATTTGATCTGCATTCTGCCCCTTCTACATGCACAGAACAAACAGAGAATGGCACCAAATATCAAGGCTCAGGAAAAGACTCTAATAATTACAACCCAAAATACACGTTACTTCACCGGGCCTTCCCCTGCAAGGCATTTCTAATATATGGGTAAGGAATATTAAAGGAATTAATTAACAAATTAAACAGACAGACAACAAAATAAATAGGATTATTTAAAAAGGCAACTCTGATGTGGAGCATGAGATTCCCAAGTGCTGTGGATCACTATACTAGAAACTGAATCAGACACTGGACAGAAATCCCTCACTATATATAAAACTATCATTAAGCACATCACAAGTACGCGACCACTACTACGGTATAGACACACAATACGCGTTTATGAGCGCTTGTTTACACACAGAGACACGTCTGTAATATGACCTCATTATATATTGTTTTTGTGCTTTGTTCTTATATACTGGCCACGAGATTTACAGATCCAGCTATTTCTATTTACGAGAAAAACTCTTAACACATTGTATTACCACCTTTTTTTTTGTCCTGGATATCCACTGGCTGTGAATATTAAGCTTTGCATTTGCAGCCCCCCAGACCCCCCCCCCAGCATTATTTTAGCTTTAATGTTTTTATTTGTATTAATCCAGCCTTGGCCTTTCAGCAGGTGTACTCAGCCAAAGCCTTTCCCACGATCCCAGTGCAAATATGCTGCTCCTTCCTCTGGCCTATAAGTCGGCCATCTGTGAGCTTATTGTGAGTCTGGGAGGGACCCTTTCAGCCTCAGAGACAAACTCAACATTCCAAAACAAAAAAAAAAAAAAAAAAAAACCCTTTACTAAAACAGAACGCCCACCTCGACGATAACAAACACTGCCTTTCAGTATTTCAAAACGCATCTCTTTTTTTTCAGGATGGCAACATACACGTGTCGAAATGACAGGGCTGATCACGGTTATAATGATTCAGGATTTTCAGATATTAAAAACAAGCTGCATATAAAAGGCAAGATCATATACCTCATAATACAATAATTCCTTCTAATTACCTTACTGAGACTACAAAACAGGTTCAGATTTCTTTTAATATGGATAAAATGAGATTTATTTTGTCACACTTTTAAGTGATCCTCTGGTGAGAATGATATTTTACTTTCTAGCCTGATAATAGCTTAAAAGAAACCTAACCCATATATAATGTTTTTATCAGAATAAAGGAATTAATAACTGTAGGAAGGTAAGCGATGTAAGACTAAAATTCAGGGGGAAATGAAGCAAGACATTACGTGGTTGTATGAGAAAATGTTCCCTTTACCATACCATAGGCGAGAAAAGAGCTCATTTTTGAGATCAAAAAAGCAAATCATTAAATCTTTTCAGAGATTTCCTGTCCATTTTAATGCCTTGTTAGAAATTTATGCTTTTAGTGGAAGAATAATAAAAGACAACAGACAGAAAGATGTTCTGGGCGCTGGAAATGCATTACTCTGGTGCTCTGTTGGAGTTACAATAAGATTACAGAGCTGGAAGCGAGGCAGAATCCTAATTGAAAAGACAATCTAACTGAGGCAAATTTTAACAATAGGGTCTTTGGCCCCATCACATAAACCTTGACCCTTGTCCTGCCAGAATACAACCTTTTAGAGAGCACGTTTCTTTGGGGGGGGGGCGCGACGGACATCTACAAAAAAATAAAATAAGCACAATGATCACACAGTGAGAAAAAAAAAAAAACTTATTCTGAAATAACAGACCTAGGCTTCACAAGCATCATGTGACGCCAACCCTTCCCCTCTCTCCCCGCCTTTCTCTTCTCCCTCCCGCAAACAGCCATCTGCTAACGTTTCGTTTCACTCTGAAAGGACCGGTCCGCCAATGTGGATATCGTCTCGGGCTGCCTCCGCTCAAGATGCATGACACTGCTCGGACCAGAGCCTGAGAACGGATCCTCCTGAATAGCAAGGTCTTCATGCTCGGCCTGTAACCATAGAAGCAGATGCCTGCTCTCGCTGGCCTCCTTACCTCCCAGCAGTCATAGGCTGCTCCCCATTGTGACGAGGGTACGCCTCGATCTGTCTTCGTCGTGACCGAACTTGCCTCGCCTTCAAAGGGAGTGATCCAGCAGGTCACTGGTCTAGACTCGTTTGCATGGTCCGGGGAGCAGGCTTAAGGTAACCCTTGCTCCCTGAGCGCCCCGCCACCAGCCGCGAGACTGCAGACTGCGGGGGACACCGGAGATCTGTATTTGAAAAGAAGCCCGTCCGATTTTACCATTGTGCCTTTTCACTCATCGATCGAATGAATATCGAACCTTCTGTCGGTGCATGTGTGAACCAGATAGCTTAGCAAGCATTTTTCTGTTCAAACCTGTGTTGTGAGCCAAATGTCTCTCTCTCTCTTTCCCCCTCTCCCTCTCGCACGTCTACTTTTTTTTTTTTTTTTTGTCTTTTGGCATTTTTCATCATCTTCTCAATTGATAACTTTGTCTAACTTTAATTTGAGCTTGAGAGCATAGGTGCACTATGCATTTTAAAAGTGCCCATTTATCATTGATATCTGCTTGAAATATGGAATCTTGCAATTTTTGATTTACAGAGAATATGCTTGATTTCCGATGGAAGTGATTTCAAGGATATTGTTTAATTGTTGATATAACCTTAAACAAATTAAATATGGAATTACAGAAATAAAAAAAACTAAAAAGTACAATAAATTTTAGTTTAGTATTTCAATTCATTAAATTATACATTTTCATGGAAAAATTTAAAATTTTTCAAACTAATGAATCAGACGTATATAAGTTTTCTTTTCTTTTGTTTAATTTTAATTTGGAATTTATATTCACTTTTCATAACTTCACATTTTTGTTTTTAGGAATTTGTACTTTTCCCCTAAAGGTGAGTCTTTTGTAAATTGTAAATAATTCAATTGCATGCAAATTTTCTGGGGAAAAAAAAGAGTATAATACATATATTGTTATGCAAATATATTTTAGAATAATTTTTAAAAGCATTTTGCTGTTTTCCTAAAGGAAAAAAATAAAATGTTCAGATATGTCAATAAAACATATTAGTGACATAGCATGCAGGCAATATTACAAGCTATGCTGCTTCCTATATTAGTGTCTTAATTTTCATAAACTATTAGCATAAATAAATACTGATGTAAGCATTTCAGCAGTGCTGTAATTAACAGTAGACATATCTGTTGGCAAGGAGTACGATGACTGCAAAAGATTCAAATGTTTAACGTTAGATGTTGACACCTGTCAGACAGAAAATATTACTGAGCTAATTAAAAAGTTGTGTTTCAAGTATTATATGGCTTTAAATTTTATATTTACATGATTTTAATACAGATTGTTGAAAAAGTCATTAATAAGGTCATGACTTTAAACAGAAACAAAATCTCCAGTTATTAAACTGTAAAACAAATGTAAAATAATTACCAAAGCATTAGCTAACAATTTACAAATTCTACTGAATTTTTTAAATAAAAACACTATATAATAAAGTAAATGAAAAAGAATTTTAAATGAATGAAAATAAAGTAAACTCACTGCATATTCATATATTCCTAACTGCAGTCCTTACATCTGGGTTTTTATGCTTGCTATGAAATACCTGATTTTTTTTCATTCTGGAGGGAAATTAAAAGTACCAGAGGGTTAACATACCCCACTCAAGCCCCGTTGCTATGGTTCTGTCCAAAAGGAGGGAGGGAGGACAAAACAAGAAGGAAAAAAGAAAAAAAAAAATCAAACAAATTCAAAGGCAACGGACGAAAAGAACCAGTGGAGTGAAAAGACCAAGTTGTTGTTCACGCGATCAAGAGAAACATTGTACTGCTCAGATACGGGACACGATAGAACTGCTCACCAGTGAACTTCCAGGAATCTTTGTTTTTAGTTAAAACTTAAAAAAAAAAAAAAAAACGGGGCTTTATCAAAAAAACCACACAAAATACGTACGATGCATGAATAACTGTACATTTTGCTTTTACAAATCACTACTCACAGCTAAACAAAAAAAGCCTCAAACATTTACAAAGACAAAAAAATGAGGAAAATGGTTGTTCAAAAAGGAAATGACTTAATAAAATGTAGTGACAACTACTGCCTTGTTTTATATATTTGTTGATCTGAAGCAAGTATTTCAAAGCAAATGGTCACATGAAGCTTAATGAATTCCCTTTGTCTCTTAAGTAGTACCTAATGTCCAGTGCAAGCTGATATTTTATACGCTATAGCAAAAATTACACAAACACTTTTAGTTCATTTTTAATTAAGTATGGTGCATATTATTACACCTATGATCAAATGTGTGTGTTACCAGAGCACTTTAAAATGGAAACATCATGTGAAACACACACACACACACACACACACACATGCACAGACACACACACAGAATTAAAACAATAAGCACACACAATATGACAATATTTAATCCTAAAATGCAAGATTATTTCCAATAAATATTACTTGTAGTTTAAAAAAACAAATTTCACTGCTTTTAGTTTTTATTAAAACATCATGCTTTATCTACAGCTATCATTTTAAACGTAACATTTTGTTTTAAATTATAAAGATTCTAAATGGAATTCCAAATCTATAAATGAAATATATATTTATTTTAAACATAATATTGAAAAATAAACAATGTAAGAATTTCAAGTTAATTATTAGAACATTTATCCAGAACAGCAATTAATATTAATCTGAAATATCTGTGGTTTAGATTTTCTTCAAATAATACAGACTGGTTGACCCTTAGGAAAATAAGCAATACTAGCCAGTTTGTGTTACATGTAAGGGGAAATGATTTAAGTAAATGTTCTTAAATCAGAGCAAAACCCAATGATGTTGAGTTACTGAATTAATTCTTAAAATGAAAAACACTTTTGACATAGTTCTTTGAAAAATATATCGGGATACAGAAAGTGAAATAAAAACTACAAATAAAATTTTAGTACATTACAAATAAAATAAATGTTTTCCTTTATATTATAAATTGAAATTATTATATACACTATTAAGCTTTAAAACACATTTAATATTTCTTCTTTTGACAGCCACTGGACAGACTACGCCAGGAGGTGCAGATTAGTTTAAACGGGCAAGCAGTTTATGTAATTTCATCATGAAATTAATGCCTTTGTAAAGAAAGGTATGCTGTGAAGAAATTTTTCGCACATTATTTCTGATTCCGAAATCCCCTTTCGGCTTGTGAAGCGAACCGTGGAGGCAGAAAGTGTGACGGGCTACGGGTTCGGACTACATCATGAATATGAGAAGGGGGGCCTTTCTGATTGGAGAAGACGGGCCCGGCATGAAGTCAACGTTGTCACATGCCAAGTGCCACCCGGGCAGGAACAAAAGCTGAAAATGGAGTCAGGGTCCATGCAAGCTCAATGTCTAAGCCTGCCCTGTGAATTGTTCCGTCCTACACCGGTGAAAGTGTCCAGCTCTGGCCTTGGCTTAAGCGAGCGGTCCGCAGTACAGCCGCCATGTGTGGCAGCTGTGAGGAGCGTCTAGCGTCTACGCGGATTCTGTGAGCCGGCAATGCCAAAGTATTTATGGCTAGCGTGTATTTATTTAAAACGAAAAAAATGAAACAATGGGGAATGTTTCTATTGTGTTGGAGACGGATGCCCGGGTGGCTTCGAAAAGGTGACATGAATTGGCGAGAGTGTTTTTGAATTTTGTTGGGGATATAAAAATGACACTAATACAACAACGAAATTATAAATTCACACAAAAGGCTTCATTTACATGTACAAACTACCTCAAATGCCAATTTACATCTATGATTAAAAAGTCAACCATAAAATGCATTATAAAGCACAAAATAATTATATGCAAAAATTACCAATAAAATACATCTATTTTAAATTTTTTATCTCTGAACCTTCACACCTTAGAGAATCACCCATGAAATACATAAGTATTAACTTAAAATATTAAATTGTTAGTAAATGCAAGCCAGTTGGTCTCAAATGTCCATGTTTTTAGGACTGCTTTGGAAGATAAACAGATGTATTTGAGACCAACAATTGCAATTATTTTGTACTGTAAAGTTTGTGTGGTTAGGAACAACAAGAATTAAATGTCAGCTTCTGAAAAAAGAAACATTTTAATTTTAAGGAGCATATAAAAAGCAGTAATAATATTAGGATGGGATAATCAGATTTTGATAATTCCTTTGGTGACAGAAAAAAGATGCCTATCATGCAGATTGTTAAAAAATTTGAGAACAATGCATTCATTCAATTGTGCGACACCAGCTAACAGCAAGTACATGAAGTTACCGTTAGAGCTAATGGCGCTATTCATCCTCCCAAAACATCACAAATACTAATATAAATCCTTCTAAAAAGTGTGCTATCACAAACCCAATAGTGAGGAAGACATTCTTGAAAAACATCAAAATTGCTAAACTGTTTAATGCTGTCATAATTTTAAGCTTCACACATTCTCCTGATATCGGCTTTTCAGTCCGGACAAAGTATGTTGATTCATTAACACTCTTCATTTTAATTCTAATTAATACCAACAAAAGTAGCTGTCCACTCTCCGATCTCTGCTAATATCAATATGAGCACCACAGAGAATATCAATTTGATAACGAGAATAGCAATTTCGTTGAACGTTGCTGCATTTTACTTAGAATCATAGCAGTCCGATATCCTGAAATAAGTTTGGGGGGGGGATTTAATCATTCACCGGAGAGCCCTGGAATCCATACAGAGACCATCCATCACATTTGTGTCTTAATTGAATGACACCGGAATGCAATCGATAAAACGTAACAAGAGGCAGCTGGGCTTTTCCTGCTCTTGCTCCAGACCGGTCCGTGACCGGCAAGCTAATCAAGTGACCCGAGGGGAGTCTGGCCCAGTCCACAGGAGACAAAAAAAACAAAACAAAACCCAAGAACCAGCACCAGCACCAGAGATGCAGGCTGGTATGGGGAAGTAAGGATTAACAAGGAATTTCTCCAATTTCAAACTGTCCCTGCTGAACCTTTACACCCTGAAATCCTTTCTCTTATTTACCTGTTTGTTTGCTTGTTTATTTAATTTAATTTTTTTTTATTCCTGGACATTTTCGCCTCTTTGGCTGGCTGACAAGCATCTGATGTGACCCTCCATGCTGAAATGTACCAGTTATACAATGAAGCCCCCAGCCCAGCTGCGCTTTCCTTATGAGCTGGGGGGGGCCTGAAATCGCGCGATGCATTATTTATAACTTCATCAGTAGCGCAAAAGTGACGGCTGACACAGAGCCGAGATGCTGGCTCCCCCCTCTAATGCGCTCTGGCCCTCGCCAGCCCCTCTGTCCCACAGACCCGCCAGCCACCAATGTCGCTACCATCGCCGGCATCACCCAACCCCTCCTCCCCCCCAATCAGCAGCCTCTTCCCAGACGTGCGCACACACACACACACACACACACACACACACACACACACACACAAAACCCAGAGTCGTCTCAGTGCACCCGCCTCTTCTCCTTGTCCGACGCTCGTCCGCATAAACCCCCAATTGCTTACACTTCTACTTCCAGTCGACTTCGTTCTTCCGAAAATAACTGGCTGGAGAAATGGCTGCCGTCCGGAGCATGTGAGCGTATAGCGGGTGGACAATATGTCCGTCTCCCGAAACATGCCCTGGTGTCCATCTGTCAGTGCTCCTTAAGCGATGATGTGATAAAAAGCCTCTTTAGTCATAATAAACTGTGGCTACATCATACTGCAACACTTAGTGTAATATGGATGCTGGACAACCTCCAATTCACTGGCTACTTTATTGATACAATTTTCAAAACAAATCTAAACTTAATCGTCTTAATAGCAAGGTCCAGAACTCCTGTTCCAACAGAAAACCTTTGGTTTACTACAAAAGAGAAAACATTACTGGACATCTTAAAATGCCACACATTTGGGGTAAATGATTCACTGCTTGATAACTGATACAAAAGTTGCCCATTTAACAGATGTGTGTAAAAGCATAAATTTAGTAATGCCCTAGTATAAACATTGTGTCATTTTTCAGTGACATCAAAGAAAACCATTATTACCAGCAAGATGGAACAAATCCGAGGTACAAATATATGTAGATTGTACAACTTTTCACACCACTGGATGACCTAATAATTACCAAATTTGATAATCCCTTAAAAATGTGATCTTTCATACTGCAGTCTGTTTTATTTTACATAAGTCATTAAACATGTATAATGGTTTTTAGCTAAAACTTGAAATTCATACAAGTTCCACTATAACCTTCGGGAGAAAAACTACATTTATTGCATCATTTAACAAATACAAAGTGGCACTCGCGAAGACGGCGGAATTTCCACGTGAGTGAAAGGGACACGCAAACATCCGTCCGTTTGGCAGGTTGACGACACGGAAGGACCCCAGCGACCCCGGCGAGTACCTGCAAATGACGCCTGATCAAAAATACCTACAAGTCCGCTGCCTGGCAAAGTGCTGCTCTTGACAAAGTTGTTTTTGTGACTTGCGACAAAGGGATGTTCCTCTTTATCTCAACACACAATGGTCCATTAAAGCATTTAATTATCTGAAAACGAGTAAATACCCTCACATTTACATGACAAGACACTTCCTAGTTGTGGAGTGTGTTCCTCACAAGTCCTTTAACAAAAGGTGGTAATCAAGAAAGGAAAGTCGTCTTACCAGCACGACACTCAGATTCACAAATTATACTGTATCAACAAGCCTCCCATCTGTTTTTCCAATTAATGTGGCTTTAAATGAGCTGATGCAGGTGCAGAACAACATCTACCATTCAAAAAAGGTCATGTAAACACTATTCATTACAAAAATAACCTCAGTATTTAAAGACACAATGAGCGCAAACCTCTGTAAAATTACTGTGATGACAATATTCTGTTTTGTGCAAAGTTGAGTTTAACCAAAACATGTCAATTAAAAATACACTTTAAAAAGCAGATTTTTATATAGAAATGCTGTTTGCATTTGGATATAATTAAAGAAACAAAATCCCACCCCTGGGAAATTTTTCAATAAATGTAAAACAGACCAACAAAATCTTATAATTTCCTGTTCTGGTCCTATGCAAAATGAAAAACAAATGTGCTTAAACAACATAAATGCGTGCATTTTTTGCCAAAATATCAATTCAAGATAAATAAATGAATGATTTTGAAATGAATTAAAATATTAAGCTTGAGGAGTTTTGGTTAAATCATAAAATACAGATTCTTTTCTTTAGGAGAAAAATCCTACCTACTATCTGTGCTCTTAACAAAATCCTTATTTTTTCCCTCCTAAAATAGGGATTATCTTATTAAAAAGCTGTATTAAGGACTTTGGCAAACAACAACTTTTATAAAATCCATCTGCTCTCAATATTGCGATATTTTTCCATGACGCTCGGATGGCAGAATTACCACTCCTCTGATGACATACAAATTATGTGCATTTGCACACATTTTTTGGTAATTTGTAGATATGAAATTTTTCTTTGGATAATTTTTTCAAAATCTGACTTTGTTTGTATTGCTACATGCAATGAAAAACCAGAAGTTATCCAGAAGATGAAGAACATAAAACCTCAAAAGCAAACAGCGTTCTACACCCTAAAATCTCAGTAATAAAAGTTATTTCCTAACGACAGGATATTTTAAATGTATCATTTTGCCAGAACATATTCACTTAAACAGCAGCTAAAATTTCAGATAAGATGTGGTTCAAGTATATTTTAACCTAACATTTTTCAGCTTATGACACTAAACTCACATTAACCAGTAATTTGTCTTTTACAATGAAAATTTCTAATAAAATAATTCTATAAAATCAGAGGTAATACAAAACAATCTTCTGCACATTCACGTTAAGGGTTATTCAGAAATACGAAAAATGCTTGTATAGGACATCAAAACGGCATCAATAACACACTTAGCAATTAAACATGTCGAATAATTACAATCAGTTTCACAGATTTACTTTGCTTTATTCAGATATTACCACAGATGTTAGTTTTATTTACTAATATAATTTGCTCTTAATTAACTGCCCGTACTACATCCGTTGTATTGTCTATTGTGGAAAGCAATGCCGATAATTGAAATCAAAACATATGGAATTTCAGGCAGTGGTTTTCAAGAACGCAATTACTGCATAACTGTGACAGTGCAAAACATGTAGCAGGCCAATTAAAACGCATTTTCACCAATGAACAAACAATGCAAAACTGAGAAAATGCCAATGAATCTTGCGGCAACGCTCAATGTTTATGCTTATAAGCGTTAAAAAAATGACAATAAATTGTGTGAGAGAGAGAGAGAAAGAGAGAGAGAGAGACGTCAAGTGAGTGTAGAGAACTGGCAAATATGGAATTCAAAAGATAAAGGTCAATTGGGGAGGTTCGGTCGATACCAGGTGCATGGTGGAGCAGGACAAAGAGGAGGAAAAGGCAGAAAGAGGGAGGGGAGGAAGAACTTTAAGGAAGAGGAGGGTAGGCGGTAAGAGGAGGCCGGCGGAGCGGCCGGAGAGGAGCACGGCACGGCGCGGTCTGAGGCGCAGGCCAGACGGCCTTTGTGTGCGACGCAGGAATGCGTTGGCCTCTCACACCGGCCTTTGTGTCGCCGAGCCAGGAGCCGCGCAATGCTCACGCCACACGGGGTCAGGGCAAACACAGGCCGGCATTCATGGACAGATCAAGTTTATGTGAGAATCTGCTCCTCCTTTGCCCCCCATTTCCATATGAATTGTTAATAAAATCACAGCCCGAGAGAGAGAGAGAGAGATCCCATCAGCAGCTAAGTCATGCAGGGAGAGTCTGGTTTAAAAAATTGCTTTATCTTACATGTTTTTAGATGAATATATGCAGACAAACTCACCCACCCCC
>JAODJW010000036.1:11306817-11317454 GCA_026777045.1 Hyperopisus bebe | reverse complement strand
GGGGGGGAAAGGGGGGGGGGGGGGGGGAATGAATCGCAAGCACCAGCCCCCCCCCCCAAAATCAGCGACCTCCCAAGAGGAGAGGTGCGGGCGGAGGACCGGTCATGGAGAGGACCGGGAGCAGGGCATACGGATCCGGGGAGCCACCTACCCTTCCTGGAGCTCCACGTGCGACTTTCACAAGGAAAGAGAGAGATCGAGCGAGAGCACTCACCACAAAGAGCGCTGCCGGAGCGACCCGCGTGGACGCCGGTCCCCTTTTCCTCTCCGCTGATCCACTCTGCTGGGAGTTTCTTACGGGAGAGCTCCCATACCGGACCAGACGGAAACTTGGAGCTGATAATTTGAACCTCCCCCCTCCTCCAGCCCCCACCCCTCTCCAGAGACGGTGGTTTTTAACAGCCTGTCAAGGCTGAGCGCCGGTTTTCTGCTTTGTGCCGAATGGCTCGGCTACGACTGCTGCCGCCGTCTCCCCCTCTCCAATCAGAACTGCTAATCCCGTACAGTGCGACGCAGGAGCCACAAAAAGACAGGTCCTCTTAGGAAGGCGGAGAGGGAAGCAAAACAAAAAAAACTAGCTAAAAAAAAAAAAAAGAAAGAAAAAAAACAGCAAGCTAATGAAACAGCAAGCTTGCGGTGCCACCAGGACGTTTGAAGGAGCACATTCAAGTTTCTCAGTGTTTCCCCGCAGTTCAAAGACTAGCAGCTCTGAAAGTGGGAGGGGGAAAAAAAGACACACCAGGCAAGGAAGCAGCGTATAATTCCTGCCTGCAGAACCCCCCCGCCCCCCCGCGCCTCTAACGAGAGAGACTGCCCCTGACCGAAAAGGCTGGAATGCGAGAAGGGCCCAGCAAGACAGGCCTGCGAGTTACTACACCATGACCCAGGGTCACACACAGAAAGAGCGGCTCTGTGTGTGTGTGTGGCTGTGGAGAGTGCGTTTTAGGAAGCAAAACCACACGGTGGTATGTGAAGCTCAAGAGATGTGGGGAGCAGGTCAATGGCAAGCCTACCGGAATGATCTGATGAGTGATTTCAAAATAAAAACATCATCATCGACACTGTCGCAGATTCAGCTCTGCTTTTTAAAGTTACTTTAAAAAAAAAAAAACAGAACAAATTAAAGAACAAAAGAGAACAATCAAAAATGATACTAAAAAAAGGTCAGGATAAAGTTATAAGCATTGTTAATTGTATAAAAACCAACATTAAATAACGAAAACATTTTTAATAAAAATAAAACGTATTCCGCCTTAACTTTTAAAAAATAAACTGTTTAATTCACCAAAAACATGTAGGTGTGGAAAAATAACAGTACTTATTTACTAAACTAAGAATCTTTTTTAAAAGGTTAAATTGTTTTGCTTTCTGTATGTAATGACATGCTAAGTCAGCATGCATGTGCCGTGACAAAATAATAAATCATCCAAGTACAGGAAACATACCGCCTTTAGCTAGCTTCCCTCCGAAAACATTACATTTAACATAATGCCAGCCTTTGTGCAGCATTAACAGCCTGCAAACAGGGTCAGCAAGGGGAAAAAACAGGCTGGTATGAACACCAGTATTAAGGCTAAAAAGTAAACAGAGATATTGCCATATTGCTGTTTTTATATGAACCAGGTTTCTATAATATGACATTCCATTATGGTCTCACTGATATCAGGCTAAAAAAAATAAAAAATATATCACAGTACACTACGATAAAACTAGGATAAAGATATCACATTTAAAGTTGACAGAGTAACATGTGCAGATCACAGGCAGGGATTTTCTCTCTTGCCCTACATAAAAATGTTTCCTTGACTTATAAAGTGTGACGGACAGCACCCCTCCGTTTTTACCTAGGACACGTGAGCAGATGGCAACGTAAAGCGAATGACATCAACTCTGAGAATGTGACCCACGGCCTGATTTACGTTCTCGGACCTCAGCGCTGGTCCCGCTGAGATCCGGTATCACATGTCTGCTATCGTGTTGTTGAATGATGTCAACCCACCCTCTTAGGCAGGGCAAGGCTTAAACTAATGCTTCCAGTGGAGTGTAGAATATAAAAAATATTATTATTGTTATTATTATTATCATCACCATATATGCAGTGGAATAACAGAAAAGGTATGTCCCTAATACATATTTGTATGCTCAAGTTCCAAGACAAGAAATATTACGTTTATGTTATAAGCTAATTGGTAGTCACATATTTTCTACGTTTTAAGTGTTTTTTTTGTGACACAGTCAATGAAAGTGTTTTTCCTCCACTCCGCCAGGAAATGTGAGGCCATATGACCAGAGATTCAGTTCCCCTGCATATGACCCCACTGCAAAACAGTCTTGAGACAATCACAAGACACAAACATCCTTCCAGGGGTGAACTGCTTCTGGGTCAGGCCTCCCACAAGCGCCCTGACAGCTCCGGTCTTTCTCCACGCGCAAAAACAAATTTGTGGCTGAATGGACCCATTTTGCCTTCTATGAACGTCTGGACTTTCTGTTTTTTTTTTTTTTGTAAGTTCAATAAATGCCAAAGTCAATGAGTTATCGTGTTAAACAATCATGATCTCGGTATCGACCAAAATGGTCATGATTATAATTTTTGGCACAACCAAGCAGTCGTACTACAGATTTGACTTAGGTACTTAAAAAATAATAATTTTGTGCTTGGGTTTATCAGTTTAAGACTGCGACAGGTTTTTTGTCCGCAACACTATTTTGTTGTGAAAAAGATGAAGTTTGTAATTTGGCAGGCAAATTAAGAAATGAAGTACACAGACACAAATCTATTCAACTAAGACAAATACACAAGATAAATTCATTTCAGGCCAACTACTAAATGAAATAAAAATCACTTTGCTGGGCAAAGGTACAAATGTGCTTGGTTAGTGTACAATTAAAAGTAAGCTGCGGCACATGGCACATACAATGTGTTTTTGTTTGTAGTGACTTTCCGCTACACATTGTACCAGGGGCTAAAACTGAAAACAAAGCTGAAAAAAACCCCCCAGAGTGTCTTTGTCAGGTATTTGACACAGAATTTGCACAAGAGCCCAAAACATGGTTAAAATCAGGACCGAATCACTCACAGACTGTAACATGGACCCCCTAAGGGCCAAATAGATACATTTGGCATCATTCTGCTGAAAAATTATATACATTAAAAAAACAGTTTGGTTGACCTGTCTGACACCTGCATGTTACTGGCTGCCAGAAGTCAGTGCTGAAATGCACCAATCACTACTTAGGTCCTTTGCATGCCACCAATGTGATTTGCATCAATAGAAGTGGGTGGAGTAATAGGATGGTGTAACAGGAGAGTGCTCGTGAACGGTCGTCAGTACCTGGCAGGCAACAAACCATTACAGAGACATAACTGGAAATGACTAACATCAAGGAGTAAGCCAGAGAAGATAAGATTTTATTATGTTATGATGTCATGATAGTATATAATATTGTGCTTTGTACTGGCAAGTGAGGTGATTTCTTTGGAAGAACTGCAGGTTACACAGAATAAAAAGGAGTGATTTTTCTGAGAGTTTAGGAAAAATATTTTCAAAAGAGTAAACATTTAACTATTTTTGTTCAGTTCCCAAAAAAATAAGTAGTGCTTCGATATAATGCAATATACTTGGGGTATAATTACATTCCTGCTTTGGATAATTAAAATTATTGAAATTATCTAGGTGGGTCAAAAAAGGCTTTTGTTTAATACACAGTTTCCCAGTCCGGTCCTTGGGGACACACAGACAGCCCGTGTTTTTGTTCCCTCCCAGCTTCCAGTAGGGAGCAAAAATGTGGACTGTCTGGCAGGGAGCTCGGAGGGAGCAAAAACATGGACCGACTGTAGGTCTCCGAGGACTGCATTAAGAAACGATGGTTTAATGGAGAGGGACGTGTCCAGCTAATTAACACATTCATGACCATGGTTCGGCTGTTAAAAAAACAGCCACTTTTCAATACTGACTGCTACATGCAGCGGTACTTCAGAAAGTCTCATACAAGTAATTGCATGAACATCATTCAACCACATGCTGTCTGTTGATTGTGGGGGGGGGAGGTTCCTTAAGGACAGGGTCATAAATACTTTCAGCACAATTTATTCGCTATTATTGCCAAACAACTCACGAGGTATACATGTAAAAAAAAATGGAGCTGTCAAGTTGGCTGGCACAAAAGCAATAAGTTTCAGTAACCGCGATCTTGGAGAGTGGAGGGGAGCAGGCTGGATACAAATAAACCATAAAGACCTTGTTTCTGTCAGCAAAGCACACACAAATGCCAGGTCTTTACTGGTACTGGAACAAACAGCATGTAGACACCATCCCAACTCAGAATTGAAGCCACGGACTTTCTCTCCTGACTGTCAACATGACCTACAATGTACTGGGGAGTATCCAGTATCATATGTATTCCAGTAGATAAAACACCACCAGCACCATAGCATCTAGCGTCCAGATATTTCCTGAAATATGCTAGTAATCTGGCGATTTAACACTACTGATAAAAACCATGGCTTACCCATCTATATAATCCTTCATAAAACAGCCTACAGTACCAGTTTAACTAAAAGTTAAAGTTATCGCAAGAAGGATACATGAGTAATACAAGTAAACTCTACTTCATTGCTGTTGTTTCTTCTGTCATAGTGAAATGTAGACTTCAGAATAAAATATATTACCCACCTGACAAATGAGGCACATGATCTAAATCCTAATACATTGAAACTCAGTGCAGAGGTGTTTATTGTGTATGATGGAATTGGATTTCTTTATAATTTAGAAACATACATCCTCTGTTATCTCAGCTGAACGATCACTGTTTTTATCCAGGAAATCTGTTTTAGTTCTGTGTTTGGGGAGATTATACTTTATCAAAATACAATAAGTTTGTTCTGTTTCCATAAAAATGCAAAACTGGGGGAAAAAAAACAACCTTGAAACATTGTCTCCAGTAGGATTCTGGGCCAGAAAATTAATTGCTAGCCCAACCCACAAAATTTAGTGCACAGACTCAACCAAAGCAGCGCAATAATCTTAAAGCCTGATTTGAGCAGACCTGTCAAAGACCAGCTGACTTTGGATTTTACATTTTGTTTTAAACAAACTGCACGAGAAAGCATTTTTAACGAACAACGTTGCCAGCATTTTCCTAACCACGAAATAGAGGCTATACCATGAATCGCTTGACGATTTGGCTAAAGATGATAGCCCCACCCAAAGCATTCATCCTTTATCTAAAAAAATAAAACTTATTGCAGCTCATCATAAATGACGCAGTAAATCAAGTTTAAGCTGTTCAAATGTTATTTTTCATCCCTGCTACATTTTGGCATTACTCAAAAAAGATCTTATTACATAAAGGATGGGGGATTCTAGAAAAGTTCTTATTTATTATGCATGATGCAATGACAAACCATCATTTATATAAAAAAATATAATAAAATAGCCCCACCAAAAAAATGACAATTTGAGGACACAAAACTAGATGCAAGGACAAAAAAATTCAAAAATATGGCCTTCATGCAATCTCAGCTCATTGCAGATGTACACAACTGTCAATATAATTTCAAACTTAATATCAAAATATTTTCGGATAATAAGCTTCAGCTTTACTTACAGCGAATTGTTAAAATGCATTTTGTCTTTCATTGTCTTCTTGCAACGATTCAATTAATTTATGCATCAATATTCTGATTTTGGCTCACTGCTCTGTCAATTCTCAACAGTTATTTTTAGCGAAAGCCTGTGGGCTGGATTTATGCATGTAAACCAGCTGTTAGTTCTTTACTGGGGGGGGGGAACAGTGTTCAATCACAATTCATTCCAGAACCCAGCAAGTTGACGCCGCATCACTCATGGTTATGGGGAAAAAAAACAGCAATGGGATAGCAAAGTAAACCTGTCATACTATGTAGTGGCACCACAAGACCTTACATTCATCCCAAAAGCTAAATCAAGAATACAAGCCAAAATGTGAAGGATCTCTGACAAGGAACCTGACTGCAGCAATTTGAAATTGACAAAATACGCACTTAGCCAAAGTCTGTCTTGATTTAGGGTAAAAAAAGCCCCAAAAAGCTTCAGTTCTGGCTGCCCAATAAGTGTCGTGGATTAGGGTCATGTAAGAAAATGGAAAAGACTGCAGTCATCAGAATCACTTCCAAACCCTCAGCGTTAATTTACTGTGGCTAGCAACAAACACAGGCTGAGCTTTCAAAGATCATCGGACAGCGGTGTGACAACCATAGGCTATGCGTGCTATGGGGATGGGGTGGCTTAGCATACAGGCAAATGAGAAACACCAGAATTATCAACGTACACCCATAATGGTCAGACAAACCAGAGCAGTGACACCAGTCAAAAGCGGGCAAAGCTGGAATCACGAAGATCCTTTCAGAAACTAAATAAAACCTCAGACAACAAACTCTAAGAACACAGAGAACAAACTGCTCATAAAACCGACGGAAGCCATTAAAAAGTTTGTATGGGAAATCAGCACTAGCAGAAGTCACTCACGGATGGATTGCCCTTCACCAGTTTTACGACGGTTGGACGTGCCCATGGGCAGAAGTAGTTGTAGGGGTTTCTCTACCCCAAGAAGTCTTGATTCCTGCAGTGAATGGCAGTAAAATGTTCTCACAGCTTCACAATAGTATAATGCTCATTTTCTATAGTTGACATAGATTCACTCTTTCCTCTGAAACTCTCTAGACAAAGTGCCATCTTAACCAACGGGCCGCATCGCACGGTGTGGCATTTCTTCCTTGTGAGCCATGACGTCTTTTGAAACAACGATTCAGTCCACATAACTTCAAACCGCGATCCGAAGAAAATAAAGAGAAAGCTTCCCCACAGTCCGCAACCCTTCAAATTACCACATGCCAGGGACACAGGGAGTCGGTGGGGGCTTAATCAAGAGCTGCCTCCAACCTTTGTCCAAACACCAGAGACTGAAGGAATTCCTTATGGAAAGACTTGCCAGAGTTCTGCAGGCCAATTCCAGATCCAGGCTGCCTTGGCTGCATATGGACAGGTTAATTTGCGAAAAAAAAAAAATCCTGGATGCCTCAAATGCTGGTCCTCACGCCAACTGGTTTCTTTACAAACTACACGCCTAACATGAACCCTTATGCCCTGGAACAACAGAACCATCTGTGACTAACTAAGCTAAGATACAGGACTGAATGGGTCCTGGAAGGTACAACCTTCACCAGATGAGTTACCAATCTGCTCTGCCACCATTCCCTTCGACTGGTTCTTCCATGTTGTCCGTTACCTGTTCAGTGAAAATCTTGCATCACAGCTCAGGAACACCAGTAATGTATCCAGGTCTAAACATGCTCCCTACAGGACCCCCATTCAGGTGCCTTCTCCATCCGCCCTCCCACGCTTCTTCCAAGTAGCAGTCCTATCATATTAAACTTGACATGTCAAAATCCACCCTTTTCCTCCCCTGCCTGTTAACTTTCCTCCCACAACCACTCAGTGTCTCTTGACTCCATCTCCTTATCCCTCTGCCAGGCACTTGACCTGTTCTCTTCCCCATCCCACAACTCTTCTTTCTTTTCCCTTCTTTATATAGCTGTGTATGCTTCTAGAACTGCATTTCCTAACCTGGTTCGCAGGGACCCCCAAGTTTTTGCTGTGATTGTCTGGCAGGGAGCTGAGAGGGAGCAAAAACGTGGACCGTCTGTGGGTTCCCGAGGACCAGATTGGGAAACAGTGTTCTAGAACATGACCAAAGAGAGCTTTGCATCTGGTATCTTATACAGTCCTGTTCTGTATGTTTCTCCATCATCTTGGGACCGATGCCCTACTAATTCCAACCATCTGATCCGACCCATTCCAGGACGCTCCCAGAGTTCTCCTTTCGTGTCCCGGCAAAACTTATCCCTGAACGGGTTCGGCGGACCCTTTGATCAGCAACTCTGCTCCGATCCGCTGCAATTCTGCTGTTTAAACACGTCCGCCTCGTTTATGCCCCATCCATCTCCGCCACACTCCTCCCTTCTGGCAGAAGATTTGGTGCTTTTCGGAGTAAGATTTATTTGCCCAGACCGGTTTGCCCCAAAAGCGGAAAGAGTTCCTTTACTTAAATTTTATGCTCTGGGCTTTTTTTTCCCCTTCCGTATCATTAACCCCACCAAGAGGTACGGAAAACAAAGAGCTACGGCTTTGAGTTACATCTGTCAGCTACACTTCACAATATTTGCCATTTGCACAAGCTTTAGGAAGGCTGTTAACATCATCGGCTTGGAGTATTTACCCTTCTACACTGCATGAATCCTTCATTCACTATTCAGTATCTTCTTAGACTAAGTCAACACTTCATAATCTATATCAACAGCAGGCTCTCACCATATACTTCCATTCCATACAGGAAATAGTGTTTCTGCACATCCGGTCAGATTAGGCATTCCCATCACATTAGACAGAAATGCATGGGAACTGTTTTTTGTTGTTGTTTTTTTTTTCATGGTCCATTTTGAAATAGTGCTTGTGAATCATCCACCTTGCAAACGTAATCTGGATGCTGTACTCAGCAAATAGCGATTTGTAAAAAAAAAAAAAAAATTAGCAAAAAAATTCATACAAACAAGAGAAACAAACGGCTCCTTTTCTTCGGTGACCCAACATTATTTCAAAATTAAAAACTTGTGTTAGACAAACTACCAGCAAATGCAGAAATATAACAAAGATTAAACAAAACAATGAAAATCATATGCTGATTTAAACCCTACCTTTCTCCTACACCACATTAGCAAGTGGCAACCAAGTCATAAAATCACGTCACTACAGATAGAGGTTATAATATTTAGTGCACCTGAAAATGGCTGTAAATCACAGTAACATTATATTACTGTAGCTGTTACTTTGTTACCACCATTGGGCCCAAGTGTAAATATGGCTTGATACACAAAGCAGGGCTTTAAACAACCATTGGCCCTCACTCCTAATGTCATCTTCTGAATTACCCTGAAGGCTAATTCTGCCCAGGGGAGATGGATGTTTGTGGCATTCTCCTCCCACAGGCTGCCTCAACTCCTCCAGAGGTTCTCCGCTCGTGGTGTGGACCCACCCACCCATCAGTGGCACTAATGGCAACATCTCCAGGAAAGACCGTGCCGAAAACAGCAATCTGCTCCCATATCCGGAAGAACCGGTGGAAAAAAATCTGAACAAATTTCTTTGTCAACATGCCAGGAAAAAAAAATATATATATATATGCGCATGTGTACATATATAATCTCCCCATGGTCCGCCTCAATATTGTACCAGGACTGAGCAGCAAAATATACCGTAAAATGTCTGGGGGGAAAAAAAAAAGATTTAAAATGGGTTTACTTTGAAATCTACTTAAATATGAAGAGCAAATGTGTCGAAACAGCAACAAACTTAAAAAGCAAATCCAATTTGGAAAAAAAAAAACACTTTTGAATAAAAAAAACACTTCCAGAATTCCAATTATTATATTACATTTCCATATTTCTAACTATAGAGCCAAGATTAAAGTTTGTTTTTAAGGGTCAGACCAAAAACAGACTATAAACATGTCATTTTCAAACTAATTTTTCAGAATCTTTCACAAAATAAATCGCAGACCGAAAGAGGCAGTTTGCAATTCAGTTCACTAGCTATGGAACTTGGAATTTGTAGGAGATAATTTACGTTTTCTCCTTGCTACGCTTGACAGCGACTTGTGCCACTGTTGTGCCATTTCGTTTTTTATGAGAAAAGATATTCCTCCAGATTAGAGAAATTCTCTGAAATCTTAATTTATGAGGCGGAAGAGCAACCGACACCTTTGGCACAATCTGGCCTCACAGATGTTATTCCTAAAGTGACACCGGCCAATTTGCCCGCGTGAATAACAGCGTAACGTCGGCGTGTGGCCAACACCTCCACTGGAGCGTACAGGACCACTGTGACACTGCAGGAATGCCCACAAAGGGTCATATACAATTACAGATGATTCGCATTACAGGCCAGCGAACTCTGCACATCCTAAAGCAGGATACACAGCCAGGGATGAAATCACAGGAAGTCCTATCCCCTTTGTCCTGCCATGTAAAACCAAACAAAAGGAGTTTTCTCCTTCTCTTGATGGCTTGTTGAAGGACTTTTGGGGCCGTCGTGATTAACATGGACGTGAAACTGAGAGAACAGCTAAAACCATACTGCCTGAGCATTATGTGTGTCCAAATGAGAATGACGGATATGCTTGAAGCCTTAAAAAGAGAACATTCTGGTTATAAATCAACATACACATGCGTTGTGGGCTGCGGTGATACACTCGCAGACGCAAACCGTTAGCGATCCTCATCCTCTTTTTTTACGAACTTGTAGCAACGTTACTTATTCCCCCTGGGGTCATAATTGCCTCTTTTTGAACCATCGGCAAACTGCCTTGCAAGCAAATGGATGCAAATCAGGTACGATGCGAATGGAGGGATTGCGAGGGTGCGGGGTGGGAGGGGTCTGCAGAGCACTGGCGCTCAGTCAAGGTTAGAAATGACCTCAGCGCTATCCATTAATGAAATGACAACTTCACTGAAAGAGAAGAATGAAATATCACGAAACGCTGCCTGGCCGTCGCAGTGCCGTTGCCGTCGCATGCTAATGCGCTGTGGGGGGGGGGGGGGG
>JAODJW010000036.1:11279295-11301975 GCA_026777045.1 Hyperopisus bebe | reverse complement strand
GGGGGGGGGGGGGGGGGGGGGGGGGGGGGGGGGTAGAGATAGGGATTAAGATGAAAGAGAACAGCAGAGTTATTAGGCCTGAAAAAGGGCCATCAATAGATATTTATTTAGGTTTTTAAGTGTCATCGGCATGGGATACTGTGCTTAAAATTCATTGATTGTGGTTCTCAGGACTGAAGAGTTAAAGTTATAAAACCTGGTGATAAATATTCAAACCCCACCCCACCCCCAACCCCATCTACAAGGGGATAAAATGAACATTAACACTGATGGGGTCAGGGCTGCAGTCTTTTCTCTTTTATTCATTCAAAATTTAGGAGCAGGTTGGAGGGGAGGCTGTTCTGACGGACAGCATCAGCAGTGACTTCATGGCTGGATGCAGTGTTGTCTCCTTTTAATCTCATATATATATCACGGTCCGTGTCCGTCTCTCACGTAGCACTTAGTAGCAACATGCTAACAATAATAAAGCCTGTAGCAGCAAAAATAAAATACAAAAACAAAAAAAAGAATGGGCAGTACAGTGTGACCTGGTTGAAGAAAAGTGCGTGTTTAAAAATAGAATTCTGCAGACGGGAGCGGACGGCAACCCAGATGGGTCACAGAGCTCATCTCCCGTCGGCTGGCGTCCGCCTCAGCGAGGTCATGACGTGGCTGAAGCGGGCACACAGCTCCGGGGTGGACCAGGCGGGCAGCCGCGGCGGCTGGCTGAAGCTCTTCATCTCAGTCGAGCAGTCCAGCAGCTTGGGGAGGAAATCTGTCAGGGTCTCCTGAAGTTTGGCTAGGAAGACGGGGGCGGCAAGGGTGGGAGGTTTACAAGGAAAGACAGGGCTTCATTTTCATCACTCGCTCACTTGTATACGTGGCGTCCTTGCAAAAATGTTCAAAGCAACGTGTGTGTGTGTGTGTGTGTGAGATATTAAACAGGTAACTTCAACCCCGACCTACACATTCTGTAACCCCACACCAAATAAACACAATCAACATGTCAAGATTCGCATATAAAGTACAATTACATGTACAATTACAATTACAAATACAAATACTATCATTCTAAACAATTCAAACGTGAATAAGGAAAACAGTACCCTCTCTTCCCTTCTCCCAACTAATGGAATTTTTTTAAACAAAAAAAATATTTTAAAGTGCATAATATGGAGCAATGAACATCACTTGGTGTTAGCTATTTTCCAAAAAATGTGTTTTGAAGAAGCACTGGATTGTAAACAGATTTATCAAAGTGAACCGGACAAACAGAAGACAGGGTTTATGCCCAGCATGGCAAACACCCGATGTATCGCAAATGGGAACAAGGACCAGCTGTGACTTACGGTCCATCTCCCGGCCCAGGTAGGAACACCAGCGGTTCCTGATGTCCTCCACAACGGTCACATCCTTCTCCTTAGCCTCGTCAGTCAGCAGCAGGGGCATGCAGGGCACCACGAGCTGGTTCATGATGTTCAGGCTGTCGCTCACCTCCGGCTCCTCTCCGTACTCGAACAGGGCTGCCGCCTGCTCATTCAGCTTCTGTGGAGCACGAGCTCATTCCCGTCACGGACGGCTGACCACTCCAACGGGACCGTAAACCTCTTGAAACTGAACGGGCCTACTGGATGCCTCAGTTATGCTTAGAACTGAGAATATACACCACGTGCTCGAAACACTTTAAAAGCCTGCTTCGGTTACAGGATACGTTTAATTTATTAAGCCATATTCATTTATATAAATCATCTGCGCATATCGCTGGTTTGGATCTCCAACATCACATCCATTTTTTTTTTTATCCGTCTCCAGCAGTATTTTGTTACAGTTATGGTCTTTTTGGCTTTCATAATAAACCATCACGGTACGTTGCATAAGGGGAAGCTAGACTTCCTTGAAGACAAAACACAGAAGTGAATATCACGGCATAAAAGCAATCAGAGTTCTTGGATCCAATCAAAAGGCCCGTTTCTGACATCGGAGGGTCAGGCCGGGACGGAGACTGCGCCCTGTTCACATTCACTCCGTGCCAGCTTCCTCCTCCGAGTTGCAGACTCGGCTTGGAGCACAATAGGGTTCGGTCACGGTGCAGCCAGAAACACGGCCGCTTTCCGAACAAAGACACTGGACAGTTTATGGAAGTATAACAAAAAAAATAAAATAAAATAAAATAAATATGCGTTCATTTTTTTGGTATTTTTCCACTCCTGTATTTTAAGTTAAATGAACCTGTCATAACTTAAGCGTGTTTTTTAAAACCTGTTGCAAAAAATACACAGACTTAAGGACATCCTTGCCGTTTTTGGTTTTGTAATTCAGGCCAGGATAGTAGGGCCTATATTTTAGACCAAAAAAAGACTGAGAAATACACAGAGTTTCATATTGTTTCATTACACAGTAAACCCTTTACAGATCCTGTCTAATTGAATTAAAATGGGGTGATATATCTTGGCGGTAATGGTAAGCAGTAGCTCCAGACGCTGCATAAATGCGGCCGTCTTGGCTGGTGACCAAGACTCTGGCGTAACTCTTAGTGCCGAGCGCAGCCCAGAAGAACCGATTTTGTGGCCCGGCTTACTCACAAGCAGACACGCTCTCCTGTGATGGGCGATCAGCTCCGCGTCATGTGCTCGGTAAGGGCCCCTGGAGAGCAATGCTTTGTTGCGCTGATAGGAGAAGATCAGGTACGGCAATGCCTCCACATAGCTGTTGCGGGAAAATCACCAGAAATAAATGTTCATTTTTACCTTTACATGTAAACGCTTAGCTGTCATTTACATCTGACAATCTGCACTAATGTATTAATTTCTATCCATCTATCTACCTACAATGCTGTATGTCAGTGATTATCAACTGGTTTAGACTCAGGATTCACATTTTCCCTTAGTCATTAAGCCACAAACCAAATTTTAAACATTGTTCCCAAATGTATTCCACAAGAAAATAGTACAGTAAGAGTAAATTCAGCATACTGCAGTAACCTTAGCAGAAAGCCTTCACGTACAATTAGAAAACAAAAATCAAGTACAACAATTTTTTTTTCTTCAACCACACTCTCCACGACCCAACGAAAATGGCCCCACAAATAAGTTTTGGGTCACGACCCACTAGTTGAACAACCGTGCTCACTGAAATATATGCACAACTTCGTTTGAAAATCATGCACGCCGAAACCAATATATTACAGATATTACAGAGCAATTTAGCTGCATGTTCACAGTGCCAGTACAGGGGCATAAATGTGTCTTTAAAGTCAAAGTACTAGCTCTTTAAAATCTGCAGCCTCTTATTGTTAATGAAGGTGATGATGACTACATTTATTGATATACTTGATTAATGAGTATATATTTTCAGGGCAGTATTTTATACACAGATTAAAAGGCGCTCCCTGGATGATTCGGACCAAGAAACACAGAAGGGAGGTGAATTTATTTTAAAGTAATACTCAAAAATAAACAATACAAATATACAAAAAGGCAAAGCCTTTACAATGGATGGATGGATAGATGGATGGATGTATGGATGGATGGATTGATGGATGACCAGTATTTAAACGTTCTTACTTTTCGGTAAACATTAAGGTTTAAATATGACCATATATCCCTGACCCCACAAGACTGGAAATAATTCCACCATATCCCTGAATTACCTAATTAAACTTAACGTTGTTCAGGTAGATGACAATTGCTTGACTTCCTGGCTTGAAACGATTTACAAACCCAGCAACACTCACTGGGCTGAGCGCCTCCAGGCCCAGGAACTGTGTAAAATGTGTGTTAAGTATGAATTAGGCAGTAAAATGTTGGCTGCCACACATTCAGGAAAATGAGATTGGCCATAAAAGAAATTACCTGGGCGTTTTACAAATATCTGCGTTCTTAACAAGCATTCAATAGGTTTGTGAATCGGGATGAATTTTGGAACTTTGCTGCCCTCTATAGGCACTCAAATGCCTATAGAGCAGAACTGAATTAAACTAAATCAAGTCAAGATTGAGCCCTTATTTAATTAGGGTTTCAGACATTTTCAACCCCCCTTGATGTCCAGAGACTGCAACGTTCCTTTTGCCCTCTAAATGTGAAAGGCTCGGCACACAAACCAGACAGTGGTGGGGGGGGGGGGGGCTAGTATGTGAGAGGAGGTGCTGTCTCACCTTCTCTTCTGGACCAGTTCCAGACCAATCATCAGGAAGATTGTGGTCTCCCTAAAGTTCCTATACTCCTGATGCCAAATCTGAAAATATATTAGCCATTATCAGGCAATCACAAGTGGGAAAAATCTCCAACAAGGCATATCAAGAGGGAATGTGTCAGAGACTGCTAATAAAATTACATTTTTTAAATGTGAACAATTTTTTTTCACTTCCACTTCCGTAACTCCACTGTCTACCAGTATGGAGGTAACTAGTCATGTCATGGTACTGTATGGTACCGACTGAGGAAACTAGGTCTGTTTGCTGGTAATGCATTATCATACTGGACCCATAGCAAATCATTGCAGCGAAGAGGTGACTCTCAGCGAATAGAGAGTACAAAAGATAAACATCCTTGGCATTCTCAAACTCAGGCAAAGACATTCCAATAAGATTAGTTAACCTTTCGTCCACTTCGACGCAATGGGTCTGAAGAATGCCCACAAATGCCAAGTTTTCCATTTTAAGAAATATTCCCCTTAGTCTGAAGGGGAAACACTTGGCGCCAGTTGATGTTTCGGCAATGAGCAAAAACAAACAAAAATAAATAAAAATGTTCAAAGGAACTGGCTTGGAGAAGCTTAAACTACAGCAATTCTGACCTCATATTGTTCCATATTTACTTCATCCGGCCTTATAAGATCTAGCTTTGCACGTGCAACTTTCATAATGTTCTTACATCTGGGGAGAAAAACAAAAAAAGAGATCCAAAACATTTCGTATTCTAACAAATAAGCAAATGTTGATCACCATACCAGCACGGCAGTGTTGGCTGGGGGGGGGGAGGGGGGTGTTACACCATACCGCTCATCGTAGCCCAAGCTGGGGTCAGTGAACTGCGTGAGAAGAGTCCTCTCCAGGATCTTCTTGGGTGCCTGGTTCTGGATGAGGTAGACCATGACGTACTGTATCCGAAGGTCATGTTCGGGTTGGGTGTCCTCCCAGGCCAGATGGAGCAGACGGGTGTACTCCGCTTTGATGGCCTGCGAGGTAAGAGAACGGAGGGCAGAGGGAGACAGAACAGTCAGCCTTCCCAGCCGTCACCCAGCCAGAAGGTAGCTAACCAGTCTCAGGTGCTCCTTTATTTGGGAAAGGTTCTCTGACAATGGCTAAACAGTGCCACCTATCCACAGGGCTATGGAATAACAACAACAAAAAAATGTGCCAGCACCAATACAAAGAATCAAAAGTCTGTTTTGCAATCTCAGTATTATTAGTAAACAGTTATACAGTTTAACCTGATAATAATTAATGTCTTTTTGAAGCTACCTGCAACTCACTTCCCATTAATGCTTAAGGTGTTCTAACTACAGTACTGTGCAAGTCGTGAGTAATCAGTCAATATTGTTTAAATTATTTTCAGCAACCGTCCAATATATTTTTTGAGCAAATATACACTTATTACCCAGATAAATAGCTTCAAACATTTTCTTTGGCTGTCTAATATTTCTGCACAGCACTGTACAGGTCACCAGCAACTGCAATACTCGTCTCGATTCTCAACCACCTTCAAACATCCTAACAATGAGGACCCAAGAAACAACTACTAACACACATTTACTATTATATAAATAGAAACAAAGAAATACTATACAATTCTAACAGAAATGCACCATAATGAAATGCACCATACTGAAATGTTAAACTAGCCACATTACAGCTCTGCACCCAGGGGTGCCATGAAGGGGGGGGGGGGGGGCAGTTAGGATGATTCCAAGGGCTCCTGACTGGCAGGGGCCGTAAAAATTCTCAAACATGATCAAATTGGTCTGGGTTGAGGGCCCAAAACGATACGCTTTCATGGGTCCAAAATCTCCAGTAGCACCCCTGTCTGCACCAAAGCTCACGACTAACCTGAGTCATAATTAAGAGGACACTGAAAACTGTTCAAAAGCACTAACACCGGGACGGTAATTACCAAATTACTTTTAAAAAGAGAACTCGCTTTTCAACAATATCAACTTTGACTAAATCCACAGGACAAAGAGTAACCTACACAGGACAGCTTGCTTGAATGCGCAATGTTTTTTGAAAAGGGAGGGAATGTGTGTCTGAAAGCATGCTGGAGGAACAAGCTAGGAATAGGAGGTACCTTGAAGAAGGCTGCCTCAGGGCCATATTTCTCGTACACGCTCCGGGCCCTGCCAATGGCCAGGATTATTCCCTGCATGCTCGGGGTCAGAATCTCCTGGGCCGATGATGGAACCATTTTACATTAGATGGAAAGGAGGTTAGCTACTGCAGGTGCCATATGGGAACTTGCACAATCCTCAAGCCAACGAGCAAAAAAGTACACAGGGATCGCATTCCGTCATGCAGCACTTGAGGAGCACACCTTACTGGATTGCCAAATGATTGCTACATGCAAATAGGAGTTAAAGTATGACGCGCACGGTAAATAATACATTATCAGGTTGCCCCTCAATTGCACAAAATTGCTGCCTTCAAGTAGTTCTCAGGGTGAAATTTGGCATGAAGTCACGAAATTAAGTTGCTTAAGACATCCAGGAATTCAGGCCATTCAACATGGATTTAGCAAACGTGGCAGACAGAGCTTCATAAGCACAAACACCTAAAGTATTCAGTAACTGGATTTGTACATCTAATTCCTCAAAATAGAAGTTCTTCATAGGTGTCCAATCAAAGAAAATCTGTAGTAGAATGAATCTGGAGGTCATTGAAGACATGAGGATAAATTCAATAATACAATTCTTTTTAAGACACTTAAAAAAGTAAAAACTTCAAATTTATTTCTTCAGAGTAAGAGCAGAATGTTTTGAATGCATACAAACACTACAAGTGGTAGCTATTTTTTTTTAGCTACTACGAATCGAGCATCAAACAAGTGTAAACTTAGAGACACTTCTATAATGTTCATGTAGATCAGAACTAGGTATTCATCTTCACTAAAGACATAGGCATCTACTTCAGAACCATGCCAGCAGTACACAAGCCCCCCTGCAGCACACATGCATGCTTTGCTCATATGAAACTAAAATTGAGGACAGCAAGGAGCATATGCTAAGTTCAGCACACTACCTCGTCATCATACCCGCCTGCTGGCAATCGTGAGACACATGGCCCCTTGTGGTGGGTGGCCACCTTGACTCGACGTTGCTCAGGAAGACCTGTGGTTCCTTCCACTACAGGGTCAGAATCAGGGGGTGGATGACATAATCCAGTCACCTTTGTAGGGGGCGGGATAATGGATCCATCCACCAAAGTAGGAGGTAGGGCTGAAACTGCTACTGTAGGTTGAGCATTAGGGGGCAGAGCAGCAGACACCCCTATTGTAAGTTGAGCCTCAGGGGGCAGAGTAGCTTGCACCTCCACCATTGGTTGAGAATCAGGGGGTGGGAGAGTGGGAACCTCTACCATTGGTTGAGAATCAGGGGGCAGAACAGAGGACATCTCTACTATAGGTTGTGCATCAGGAGGTGGGGAAGTAGACACCTCTGGTGCAGGCTGAGCATTGGTGGGTGGGACAGCAGACATTTCTACTGCTGGTTGAGCATTAGGGGACAAGGCAGTGGACACTGGTATCATTGGTTGAGATTCAAAGGGCGAGGGAGTGGACAACTCTACTGTAGGCTGAAAATCAGAGGAAGGAGCAGCAGAAACCTCTATAGTTGGGGCAGCGGATATCTCTACCATAAGCTGAACAGCAGGAGGTAGGTCAGGTGATCCAACAGCAATAAGCTCATCAGTAGAGGGCTGGCTTACAGGCCTGTCTATCACAGGTTGGGCAGTAAAGGGTGCAGGGGTGTACCCCTTGGCCATTGGCTGAGAAGCAACAGGTAAGGACCTGATGACCACTTCCTGAATAGGATGGTCAACGACTGCTTGTTTGCTGAGCACATTTGGAATAGAAATTAATGCACCGCACGGCCCCTTGACCTCAAATTGATCAATGGATACTGAGACTTTAGGCAAGTCAACTACTCGCTGGGAAGTGGAGTCCTCGACCAAAGGCTGAGGAGCAAAGGTCAGCGAGGCGACCATCTTAAGGGCCAGCTCTGCCAGTGCTTCTGGATGAGGGTATGAGGGCACGCTTTCACCAGTAAGCTAGACGAGAAAAGAAGAGAGAAACAGAAGAGCAGGCATGGAAAGGAAAACAGGTTTGAGTTTCAAAATAAATGACTCCTACTTCCTGCATGGCTTCTTTCTTAATCCATAATCCCAGAGGAGGCCGCTGAAGCCGACCGTGACTGTAACGGTACCCCATCGACCTTTCTGAAACATGTGCGGTTTTGCCAGGGTTACTTCACAGGAATTACACTTTAAATTGGTCGTGTTTTCAGCCTCGCCAGCTTGCCTCATCAGCCATTTAAAATGCCGAAGATGTGACGCTGCAACCGCTAGATGCTTTTACTGAAACCCGTTTGAAAATCCATTCACAGAAAAACAAAGTGGGGAAAAAAAAAAACATTTTTACATGAAGGTCATATAACAATAACCAAACAAAAAGTGAATTGTGCAAAAAAAATATGAAATCACCCCATGCGAGTTCAAACTGGGACAGTCATAGATCTGATATTTGAAAACTAGAAAAAAAAAACGAAAAAAAAATTGCTAAATTGAATAACAGATGGGGAAACCCGAAAGTGAAATCATTGCTGATCTGATTTCATATTACACCACAGTCGATGTGGTTGAAGCCAGGAAGTGAAAGTAAGAGCATAGCGTATGTCAGGATCGTGACATGCGGCTGCCTGCACTTGAGAAGCACGAGTGAGGGTTAGGGAGCAGGACGTGGGGATCTTACTGCATTCAGCACGGCCTCTGGGCTGCTGTCGTCCTGCTCGGCTGCGGCCTGGGAGATAGCCCTCTCTGTGTCTGTCTTCAGGTGCTCGCAGGTGTACATAGAAGACGGCTGTTCCATGTACTGCTGAGGGGCTGGGGCGAGACATCAATCACCCCTATGTGAATTACACGTCTTTCAAACAACTCTCAGAATGACCCATAGGCAACATTCCTCAGACAGGGACATACCACACACTCTCTGCCCCAACACAGACAGGATCTCATTGATCAAGGAAAAGGTTTATATAAGGATTATATAGGCAACTCATTTTTAGTAATACTGACACTATCCATTCACTTCAAGTGCTTCTGCCATACTATCCAAACACCCATCACAACAGTGGTGTTTACTGCCACTCAGACGGCACATTTACGTGGGCCCCCTGGGGTTTCTTACTTAGGAGATCTTCAGACTCTACTCGCTAGCTACTTATTTAGTTTTTGAAACATCTGAGGGTGGGCAGGGTGGCCCCCACATCTGAGGGTGGCCCCTTAAGTGACTTTTAGCAGGACTCCAGAAACAACAGACCAGTCCAAGGCCAATAGCGTCAAGCTGAAAGGCTTTCCAGCTACAGCGTCACAGGGGGGTCATAAATATGCAGCCACTCACGTTTCTTGGACTGAAACATCACTCACAGCTCACAGACCTTAGTAATCCAATTATTTCCTGCTTCTCTCCGAATGAGTGATTTTCAACACTAACACTGACATCTGCCCACCTGCCGTCATACTGAATTAGCATTTGCCACCAAGAACCGAGTCATACCCAAACCGGACTGCAAAGAGATGGTTTTCCTTGTAAACTACGCGATCTGAACCCAAATCTTACCCATGCTGACATGGTCCTGCTTACTACCAAGGCGTTGGAGTTGGTTGCATCACCACCATCTGACTGGCCGAAATGCACGGACACAAGAAAGAACCAGTGAACTGCGTCGGTATGCATGGATTAGTAGTATCACACATTGCGATGTATCGATGCATTCCCGATAACCTCCTACTTTGAAAAGTACCACAGAATGGCTGGATGGAATTGATTCGTAATGCAGATTTATGCAAGTAAATGCTAACTCTGCTAGCATTAAATGCTAACATAACATGGCGATTCTCATACATGTGCTAATGCAAATTTGCACATAGAAAATCATGATGTACACCGTGTGCACAGATTTTTGTGCCGGTTTTACATCCCAGTTGCTCTCCAAACCCTTCAAAGCCTTTACAGAGTCTTCCGCGGTGGAAAACCGAAGAGAGCTGGAACTGCGCTGTAACTAGTGTCTCTTCGCGGTATGGCTCGGGCACAGCCTGGTTCTTGTATGCCAGTGGAAAAGCGCCATTAGACTCACTTGCAGAAGGGCTGGATTCCACTTTCCTGGGCCTGGAGGGGCCCATCATTGAGGCTGGAACGACTGCTCTGGCCTTCCGCTTCTCCTGCAGAGCGTCCCACTGCCGCAGTTCCTCCTCAAACAGCTGGTTGTCCTCCTTTACATAAGCCCTCAAGTCCGCCGGTAGCTTGTCCAGCCCGGACAGCGGCTGATCCGCCACCTCATCAGAGTCCTCTAGGAGGAGACGAGGACTCCCTTCAGTGTCAACGAACAGCAACAGCCTCATTTCCGTTAACTTAGGAAGCACCCATTGGACTGGTCAAGTTGATACCATTTATACGTAAAAACTTGCTTCATCGGTAGTGCGGTAAAATGCTGCCAACACTGAGCTTAACTTCTGCTTGGGCAATGCCACTTGGGCTTTGCCTCACCTTCTATTAGGAAGGGCTTCTTGTCGTTGACGTACATCAGGCAGTAGGCACTGGTGTTGCGGTAGCCTCCAAAAGAATCCCGCATCAACTCCTCCCAGGAGGATTCGGTGACCGAGACGTCATTATATTTCATCCAGCACTGGTGTCGCGGGCTATAGATGTATGCCCAATAGTGGCCGGCGTTGGCCTGGCCCTCATGGACCAGCACCGCATGCAGCCGGTATGGAACCTGCGGGCGCAAGGAATGCTGGGTAAAGCTCTGTCCCTCACCAGGCATATCACATGGGACAGTTTGGGCGACCCCTAAAGGTTCCGTGAAGGGTACGATCTTCCGTAGCTATTGCTGACACATTTACGCGAGTTTACATCCGTACAGCTGGATATTTTACTAGAGGGGTTCGGGTTGTGTGCTTTGAGCAGCAGCCGCCATCTTGGATGGCTTTATCCCCTACTGGCAGACAACCTCAGCAAGCTCACAAAGAGAAGGGTTTGGCCTCCGGGGGGCAGCACAGGCTGCCGTCGATGGCACTCACTTGCATCATGGCTTTTCCGGAGTACATGAGCTCTGTGGTTCTCTGTATTTTTGCGATGCTCCTCTGCAAGTCTGAGCGAGAAGACAAAAATAAATAAATAAAATCAAGGAGAGAGAGACTGACCTAAGTGTGAAGGACAAGCGGGGGGCCGGTGTCTTACACCTCTCTTCCTGTAGGCCTCAGGGGACTCGAACAGAAACTAAGTGTCTGACATCCAATGCAATCGGCCGCACTTCTGATGCAACAGAGAGCCAAGCCAGAACATACCCTTCACGTCGTATAAAAACAGCTACATAACTTAGTCACCACCCCCCCCCCCCCCACACTGTTTAGAGGCCTACTCTGCCCCACATTAGTATCACCAGGAATTACACGTCAACAACTGTCTATGAACAGAATAAATGTGCCCTATTTCATTCAACTAGAACACATGCGTGTTTCAGGTTGTCAGTGATATTAATTAATTTCAGGGCTACTGTGTACTGTACTGGGGGCCACACTAAATATTTATTTTGAGGGTATATTCAAGATTCAAGATTCTTTAACTGCCACATGCATAGTCATACAGGTACGACATTGCAGTGAAATGTATCCCGAGCCACTCTTTTGACTGTGTAACTGTTACAAAGGATATGAAAGGAAACAGAAAGGAGAAATAAATAAAAGATTAAAATAGAACTTTGAATGTAATACGGATTTAAAACAGATTAACAGATGTGCGATATGCAGTATAAAGTTAAAGTGCATCGTATGGAATGATGACAATGAGTATATGAAAGGTGCTATATGGGTAGCCTTCACCACAGCCCCCAGGGGTACCAGATAAGGGGCAGAAAATTATGCTGAGCACAGTATTCAGCGTATGTACTGAGTTATGTTTACAAAACCAACAGTGGATGATGCAACTGACTACTTTTTTTTTTCCGATACTGGTTTTAAAGTTTGATGAGAGTTAGGGGTGAGGGTCATACCATGAATGTCGCCCTCCACCTCGTTCCGCCAGCGTTGCAGGCAGCTCTCCAACACACTCAGCTCCTCCTCTGATATATGACGGGGGGCGGGGTGTGCAGGCTCTTCCGGAGGGAGACGTGACAGAGTGAACGGCTTGTGGACTGGTGCCCTCTGCTGGGAGGGGAGGGCATTGACCGGGGCCTCACAGCCCACGACGGGATCCAGCTCTGTCACACTGTAAGGATACAATTTTTATTGAAACAGCACATTACCGTCTATGGATTTTTTTTCAAACCCAGAATGAATGCGGACAGGGTCCATGCCTTGGAGCTGGCTGTGATGGCGTGGCTGCTCCACCAGGTGGGGCACCATCGGCATCGGCGTTTTCCAGGAGGGAACCGCACGCGGGTTTGCTGGAGGCAAACTCCATGGTGTACTCCAAGACGTCCGCCAGAGGACACCTCTTGGGGCCTGAACCATAACTCAGATATCTGATTCCAGGAAAAAATAAATAATAAGGGAAGAAAAAGAAAAAGAAAAAAAAAACGGCTGGTAACCAAAGTGTATAGTATGAATCACAGACAGTGAGGTGTTCGAAAAGCTTGCTGTGTCATGTGAAAGACGAAGGAGGCTCATAAGACCAAATGCAAAAAATTTAGGAGGAGAGTCAGAGCAGTGATTCTCAATCCAGTTCCTGGTGACCCCCCTACCAGAATGTTTTTGTTCCAACCCTACCTTAAATCAGGCTCAGATAGTCCTCAATGGACTAATAATGAATGCAACAGGTTGAAAGCAGTGTGGGTTGGAATGAAAATATTTTGGCACTGGGGTCGCCAGGAACAGGACTGAGAACTACCGAGTTAGAGGAAGGGAAGAGGAGCACCACTACAGATCTGTGTAGACGGTATGCCTTGAGGGAAGGGGGAAAGGTCGGAGTACCTCTCCAGGCGCTGCTGAAGCAGAGTTAGGTGCTCTTTGAGCCTCCGGATCTCCTCACGCTTCATTCTTGTAACTTCTTTGTTCTTGTCCATATACCTAAAATCAGGCAGATAGTTGTTTCGCCCAAGGAATTAAAAAAAATACTCAAAAGAAAAACTGGAAACTTGCAAAGGACATTGCACAAGGATTTATTTTCTTTGGGATGTCCTGTTTTGCTTGAAGAGTAATCTTGAACCTCAGATATTCACTAGTGTGTCTCCAGGTCGTGAGCAAAAGTCCCCGGTCACGTGACCCGATGGTGACAGCACTGTTTAGAGCCAAGTGCATCACCTACCTGTCCACATAGAGCAAGGGGGGGAACTCTAGTTTGTTGTGGATCTTCTCTGGCCTTCCCAGGGCCTGGTTGAACTCAAACCTGGAGAGCTCCAAAGTCAGGACCGGTGGGAGTTCTGTAAACCAGTGCTGAAAGCAGAGCACCAGCAGCGTGAGGAGCCCAGAAGACCTTCAGGACCAGGGCAAACCGTGTCAGAGGTTCCCCATTAGTCTACAAAAGTTCAACATGGTTAGGTGTCGCCCCAAAACAAGATTCTGCTCTACGGTTTCTTGAAATAGCAGCTTTTTGAATGCTTGGCATGGAAGTGCTCTGCTTATTGTCATTGCTGTCGCACAATGAGTAATGATGCAGGGGTTGTTACAAGTCTAGCTTGGTGTGAACAGCAGCATTCCTCATGCTTAATAAATAATAATAATAAATGATACTTTATTGATCCCCGTGGGGAAGGTTCTAGTAGGAAATTGCCAGCAGATCCTTCCTCTCTGTTCCTATAGATTCAGTACTATTTAATCCCCCCTCCCTGCATACATTTGTACATACAAATGCAGGTCTTCAACTCTTTGATACAAATGCATGAGAAACAGTACATGACAGTTGCGTTTTATAATCATCCCGCTTCCTCATTGAATTGTGAATCTGACCTCCTGTCCTGACTTGGCAGAGTTTTCTGTGTGTAAGGACTCGATCTCGCCTTCGTTCATGGCTGCCTCCAAGCACTCATGCAGACTGCTGAAGCCATTAACCTGGAGTGGGTACTGCCCAAACATCTCGGCATTCTCAAACTTTTTACCTGTAGGGAAACACACACAGAGGTCAAACCCAGCCCCAATTACTGATTATCATTTATCTTATGCATCAATAACTCCACTAAAGGCAAGCAAACAATGATTAAGTGTTTGGAAAGGATATGCAAGGCATCTGATTGTGGACACCATTGTCACTATAAGAAAAAAGATAAGTCTAAGAATGACTGATAGAGAGGACCACAGAAGTGCTGACCACACCATACATTAAGCAGGCATAAAGTCATGCTATGTGTAGCTGTTAGCCTTGTCATGCCTACCATGTTGGTATCAGTATTTTATTGTGATCAACTTAAACATGACACAATTACAGCTGCAATATCTCATTAACAGAGTCCATGGTCCACTGCCAAGGGGGGAAAAGGTAAAACCCAGGCCTTTACAGAGGCAAAAAGGTAATGAGTCCCTGATCTTTACCTTCATGAACACCCACAGCTAAGAAGCGTCCATAGAAGAGCTCCACCATCGGATTCTTAGGCTGCTCTCCTTCCCTTTAACAAAACAGATGTTAAGCAAAGCACAGAACAAGGACATCGTAATGTGATCCTTACGTACCAAGTTATTCCTTGACTTGGTTTAAGATTTAAGAAGACATGGCATCTCCCTCATGGTCTGTATTAGTGATGATATGCAGGGCAACTTTTTGAGCAATGTTGCCTGGCAATGGGCAACCAGGTGAGACACAGGGCAACTATTCAAGGCAACAGACAGTTGGCAACAACCAATCAGAAGCAAATCTATTGCCAGGGAGGCCGACACCACAAAGATGGATGCTGAAGCTCCAAGTCGGTCACATGATCGCCTGCTAGCATTCCAATTGGAAGATCTCAAAAAGTTGCCCATTGACATCAAAACTGTCTAGACAGAAATTTTGTTGCCCATTCTCAATAGGAGAGTGCCCAAGAAAAGTTGCTTCAGATACATTACTAGTTAACAGTGCTCAAAAATGTTGCTCTGTGTATCATCACTTTAAGTGTTGGAAAGGTGGCAACATAGCATCAAAGTGAGATTACACTGCCGGAACTCACCTCTCCTCCTCTGCTTTCATCTGGAAGGCATCTTCCAACCAGTCCAGCAATTTGTGAGTGAACTCGCTCACGTCTTGCTGTTGACAAACACCCACAAAGCCAAGAACATTGTAACAAGGCTGAATGTGCAATTAAAAAGATTCTATTCACATAAATAATGGTGTTGTATGGATGATGGACTATTACACTGCATGATGCAGCTAATGCTCATATTTGATGTAATTTTCTCAGAGATATTATGGTAGAGACACTGGCTTTCACCTGCTGCGAGTCACTGGATTTGAAGGCCTCTTTCAGGATCTCCACGGCGTGGGAGGGGTCTACATACTTCCTTTTTGAGCCAACCATCAGGGAGAAGAGCTTTCTCAACTCCTGCATGAAGGGTAGATTCCGGTGCTCCTGGATGCCCACAAAGAAACGCACGAGCCAAGAATTAAAAGCATTTATACCAAAAACAACCAATAGGTGCTATGTTTGTGCTTTGTTGCCATTAATGAAGTGGAACTAAGGTAAAGGGAAGGATTTTATTTGAAAGCCTTTTTAAAATAAGAAAATAAATGAACGTATAAACAGAGAACCAGACAAACAAGACAACACCTTATTTAAAAGGTCCAGTACTGTCTAGTTAGCCTCATAAAGACCTAACTCTCAGTCTCATTAAAAAGGGAACTGCAATACAGCTCATGGCTCCTGTTATTCGAGTCTATTTTAGTCAGTAATACTATTCCAATACATAAGATATCCATGAGAAAGTTATACAGATGCCAGTGCGGGGATAGAAAATAATAAATAAGGATGTCAAGAGTCGGACAACGGAGGGATTTGTGCTGGCTGACCATACGCCAGAAATCCAAGAGTTTCTTGGAAGGAAACCGGGGCTTCCTCCTGCTACTTTGTGTGATCCCAGCCCCCTCCCAGCTCTGAGGTGAAGCTCTACTGACTTCTGGCTGGCTGACATAGGCACCTCCTGTGGCGCCTGCAGAAAATTTTGATTGGGGTGGCCGGTTACATTTGTGGGGGGGGCAGGGAACCGAACATGTTTGACAAGCTCATAAAAGTAGCGTCTGCAATGCTACTACGGCACCTATTCTAAAGTTTCTCCGGGTAGCGTCACCCCACGCAGGGTCTCCTTGCGGCTCAGCTTTGGTTTTTATTATTTTGATGTGGGGTGGCAACAGGGAAGGTCACCTATTTACTTGGAGGGGCCACAGCCACCGCTGAGATATGTCCCTGGTCTTCTCAATGCTAATGCGTTAGCTGTCAATAGCAGAGTTTCTGCTACTTTCAAAGGCTCACAAACAGGCTAAACGATGGAAAAAAACAACCCAAAGATGGGCAGGCCGTTCGGTGCTCCTCAAACCATCACATTCATCACGCCTGATACATTTTTGGGCTTGGGAATACCAAATGCCTTCAACTCAGGCTTCTGTCAATTCGTATGGTTTTGTTAAAGACTGATTCTGGAACAATACGAGTAGTACGGCTATACTGGGTTAAATAAATCTGAATATATTTATTATTGGCATTGTTTCGGTGATGTTACTTGCTATGCAAATCACTTCTGTGGATGCAGTAACGCTAACTTTACTGCCATACATATGATTAACAGCTTGAATCTTTGGTGTACAGTCGAAGATTTCATTTGAATATTGCAGTGTTTCCCAACCCAGTCCTCAGGGACTCACAGATGGTCCATGTTTTTGCTCCCTTCAGCCATACAGTGCATATTTTTGCTCCCTCTCAGCTCCCTGCCAGACAGTCCACATTTCTGCGTGGACTGTCAAGACATTTTTGTGGAGGCTGTCAAAGGACTTATACACATTAATAGACAGTAACAATAAATAACAGACAAACAGTTTGATACTGAGAATGTATTCACATTCAGCTAATTCATACTGAAATTTTCCATTTATGGTCCATGAGATCTTTTTGACGATCATAACTTTGCTGCTTTAGAGTCCCCTGATAATTGTGCAGATTGGACTGTCTAGTGATCACTGAAGACTGGATTGAGTAACAGTGGCATTTTGGAAGACGAGCCTTGTTCCATTTAACTATCTGTAGGCCGTTCTTTGTCACACCCAAGCTAGATGACATCAGTGATGTAGGACCCAGCATCCTGAAAGTTACCTTCTGGTTATGTGGCAGGTCATGGGCACGTGCTGGGGGGGTATACTCCAACATCAGCTTCTGGAACTCCAGTAGGTGAAAGAGGGACTGGAGGAGACAGGGTGGGTGCATTTACATTGGCATGCGGTCAGCTGATGTCTCAAGCAGGACGACAAGATTTTCAACAAAAAGATTTTGACAGACCAGTTCTAGTTACTTAGTATTACAGCGAACATGTGCTTTGAAAGCTTTGGGTTAAAGTCTATGCTCTTACACAATCCTTAAGAAAGTGCGATGAGCAGATGGGATTTTCCCAATTTCAAAGACGGTACTTTAGAAAAGATTTCAGTTCTATTTTACGTGTTTTGTAAATGACTAAGACTTGACTATATTCTCCAGGTACCACGTATTTCTCACTCAAGGCCATACACAGGTTTCATGGCATGTTGTCAAACTGAAGAACAAAAGATTATTGTACTGACCGTACATAGAAATTATCGGTAACTAAACATCTTTTTATTGCACATTTTGTAATTTCACGCAATGGTTTCATTTCAGACCAAAACAAAAAAAAAAATAAATCTCCTCATTCACATCTTCCTTATTTACGCTCCTCAGCCGTCCGCATTTCAGCACCAAGGTCGAAGGCGGTTTAACAAACAATATGTTCCACCCTCCAAAGCCGTCTCCAGCCAAACTGACCGATATGTTTGATTTTAAGTCGAATGAACAGCGGAGGGAGTCAAGGAACAAAGAAAAAGCGGTTTCGGACAACATGGGCCAATGGGACATCAGACTGGAAGACATAGGCGGCCAGGCTGCAGGGCTGCTGGGAAATCTGGAACAGAATGCGAGTTTAACCCCAGGCTAAAGGTCGGTGTTGGCGGGAGTCCTCGCGAAGCCACGCCGCGCAGATGAGCCCCAGCAGCAGGCCAGAAAGTGACCTAATGCATTTCGACTGTGGCAAGGCGTGGGTCAGCGCCAACCGCCCGCCCACCGACAGTCACTCTCCTCCCTCATTGGCCCGACCGCCCGCCCGTCGCCTGGCAAGGCACGCCATTCCCTGGACCCATAATAGGGAGGCTACATTTAGGCCAAGTTACTTTACCCTGTGGGGGAGGAGCATCCATGTGAAACGCTATGATTTTCAACAGTTTTCAAACATGCAAAGATGATTTACAATCATTTAAACAAGATGTTGTATAGGAGGATAAATGTGCCAGAACATTTGGGGAGCGGCACAGAGGGGGGGGCATCACACCCGGGAACTAAAATAACCAGCGCACAGACATTTTATGTGCGGCTCAGAGAAACCACGTCTGCTTAAGGGCTGAGTCACGCCGAGTTTGTAAACAGCATGTGATTTTCAGGCTTGGGTTTCCGTGCTGGACGAATTTGAACAAGTCATCCACTCTGCCGACAAGGAGCTCTGGGGTCTGCATCACGCCCTCCCATCTCCACATTACCTGGAGAAATATTATTTGCCACTAACCGGATCTCTGTGCACACTGCCTTCCCACAATGCAGCATTTGCAAATAATCCACCTCTGGCACTAAACTGCTAAAGAGATTGCAATGAAAGCACACCTTTATTTATGTGGATTGTGTCTGAATTGTGCATTGTCATTGCACTGCATCTCCCAGCGATGCCCTAGACGATCAGAAACCCAATATAACCAAAAGCAAGCATAACATTAGAGACAATAACACTATTTATTTTAAGTGCTTTATGTTTTGCCCGATACTGTCAACAATATACATGCAAAGGGAACAGTACCTTAAACATCAAGATGATGTGAAATTGTGGCTCTGAGTGAGCATTACAAATGTGCACAGTCTACAACAGTGTTTCCCAATCCAGTCCTCAGGAACCAAAAGCCAGTCCATGTTTTTGCTCCCTCCGAGCTCCCTGCCAAACAGTCCACATGTTTGCTCCCTACTGGAAGGGAGCTGGGAAGGAGCAGAAACGTGGCATGTCTGTGGGTCCCCCTGGACCGGATTGGGAAACACTGCTCTAAAATGTATTTGTCAACATATTGGTTTAGACAGCACAGGTTTCACTTGAGAGAAAGCACATTAAACCTGTTATTTGAGCAGGTGGTATGGATACTGTTTGGTACACACTACACAATGCAGAGCTCTCGGCCGAAATCTCAAACACAAAGCCAAGCTGTAGGATTGAGGGCACGATCTGCAGACCCACCTGGATGACAGCACTGAACCAACAGGTGTTGCCCACGTTCTTCAGCCCCACAGGGCAGTTCTCGCACCTCTTCCTCTCATAGGGGTTGGGCGAGTCGCTCCACACCTGTTCGCCGGTCTGCTGCAAGTTGGCCTTGTTCTCCGCGATGCTAGCTTCCAGGACTCTGCACAGTTATCAAGGGACCTGCTATTCCTAATGATGATTTAGCAAAGTCAAGGCCATCAAGAAGACGTGAAGGACCTTAAATGGGAGAACTCACTGTGAACTGAGTGATGAAGATTTTCTCAGCATCGGCCTTTATTGTCAATTATTTGTTACTATGGTCTATTAATGTGTAAATGTCTTTTAGCTGCCTGAAATTCCCTTCTGAAATATGTATGCAAATATGTACGTATATAGGTATTTATCTATCCATCCATCCATCCATGAGGTGAAGGAGAATACTAAAAATGGGTGTGAACGCCATACTTCCACTACAACAAACAAAGTAGAATTGATGTTCCTATACCAAACTTATAAGGAACTAATACTAATTCTTGTTTTGTTATGGTGACAAAATAGGTGTTTTAAATGCACATGGCAGAGCGTCTAACTGAAACACAGCATTGTGGAGAACCTGCTGATGGCCTGCTCCTCGTCTGTGACTCCCGTCTCCCTGAAGGCCCTGCTGGACTCCTCCAGGCTAAGAGCAATGGCTCTCTGGAGGTCATCTTTGTCATCTCCCGTCAGATCGATAACATCTGAAACAGTACCGCACCACCAGACATATTGTAAACAGACTCGGCAGAGCAACATGCATGGTAACGGAAGAGATAACGGGAGGCACAAATTAATGAACAACAATAATAAACTGAGCTTTTTAAACTGTTTAACTCCCGCATCTGAGGACCACTGATTCCCTGGGGGGGGGTCACACATTGGTACTTGGGGTAAAATGGGGTACAAGAAACCCCAAGAAAACGACGCTGGATCATCGGGTCCGTAAAATCGCCGCGCTGCTCTCATTGTGCTACGGCTACGTCTAATGTCAGCCAGACGAGCGAGAAGCCATCCTCCCCTGAGCAAATTTATGCGGCAGTACTGAAGGCAAAACAGAGTGGGTGGCCGTCAGCACGCTCGGTGGAGGGGGTGTCTGCCAACCTTCACTCCTCACATGTAGGTGTGATGATCGCAATTTAAAGGAGGACTGACTTGTGAGAGGTAACCTGGTCACTCATGATTGGATGGAAGGAGCTACAAATTAGAAAGTGTTTTGATAGCATGACTATAGCAGGACTACATGTTGTTTAAACCTGCTCTATCAGTCTATTTCCTTTATATGGCATAGCTCTGAAATTAAAGAAACATAAAAATATTTTTAAAATTAAAAAATTTCTTTTGTTATATTTTCACTTAAAATTATGTGCGGAAAAAATTAACCACCAACTAAATAAGTATCACAGGTAGCAGCCTTATGAGAGACCTCAAAGAAAGAACCAGTTCTGACTGCCGACCCGTTGTGGCTCGGGACACGAGCACGATGAGAATAAACACAAAACTTGGACCAACAAACTGTTATGACACTGTGTGGGACAGAGATAATGCTCTATGCAAGTTCCACATCCTCCATACACAGTGCCTATGAAGGAGCATCAAGCAGGAGTTAAGCCATTGGCCAATAAGGACAGGCGAAACCGGTCTCCGCGGAAACACAGATCAGCCGTAACTTCATCCTGAAATACCGCATACAAGTACAAATGTGAACAGAGAACCTAGTAAAGATTAGAAAAGGGGGAAAAGAGGGAGACAGAGGGAAGGAACAGTGGAGATATGTTTCCCAAGATCAAGGGCTCTCTGACGAGGGACTGCAGGCTGTTTGCCTGCACAGCCGTCTGACTGGGAATGGGCTGTTGGATAGAAAACAGTAATAACAACAGAAAACAAAGGGAACAAAAACAGAAAAAAATCATAGGTGTAATGCTCTAAAACCACTGTAAGGGCTGCAGTACTTTAAGGGCAAAATCAGTGAAAGTCAAAGCTGAATCCGACCCGTAACCATCCAAGGATGCCTGTCACTCATTAATTCAATTTACACTAAGCCAGGGGTGTCCAACTCCGGTCCTGGAGAGTTACTATCCTACCTGGCTTCTGGTGAGCCACACCTGTTCCTCTTATTTACCTGAGAAGCCAGGTAGGATAGAAAACCTACTGGATAGTAGCTCTCCGGGACCGGAGTTGGAGACCCCAGCATTAAGTATTCACAGAATTCATTAAAAAAAGAAAAGCTGCCAGATTTTTTATTTAGTCTGTAACGAGTTCCAGGACAGACTGGTGTCACAGGAGGGCCCTTCATGAATACCCGCCACTACACACCTTCGCAGACCAGGAGGAACCTGAAGCCCTTACTTGTGTCCGCCTGGTTGCCCACATTGATGTGTCTGTCATTTCCAGTCTGCGCCGTCTGGTGGGAAGAGTCCTCATTCTGCTCCGGGACCTTGGCACTGCTCTCCGTGAGAAACGCAACCGCTCCAGCCAAGTCTCCGTTGCAGAACTTCCAAAGGATACAAACACAATGGGGGTGCAATGCAAATGTTAGCCTCTAGGGGACAGCACGGGCCACCACATCACCAAGCACAGAAAGCACTAAGTGAGACGCCTTAGACCACTTCTAAAACATCTAAATGACCTTGATATTCAGTACTTTTCAGTTGTATGTGCTAAACTTTCAAAACTACAAAAAATGTCAGAATTCCTATATAAACTTGCAATAGAGCGTGCATTTAGCATATGCACAGTACTGTGAAAAAGTCTTAGGCAGTCAAAGAAAATGATGTCTAAATGATCATTATATTGGTGTAAATCTATGCTAAAATCACCCCAGTGTTCCCAGCAACCATGGAATTCACCCATGTGTTTTTTGACTTGATCACTAGCACCTTGGTAGAGCTAATCAATCTCAACTTTTTAAAATATTTAAACATCCTTCTTTCGGTTAAAGTAAACAAATTCATATTACATGCCCCTGAAGAGAGGTTTGGGAACCAAAGCACTTTTCATCTAGCTATCCA
>JAODJW010000036.1:11265191-11279195 GCA_026777045.1 Hyperopisus bebe | reverse complement strand
GTTAAAGTAAACAAATTCATATTACATGCCCCTGAAGAGAGGTTTGGGAACCAAAGCACTTTTCATCTAGCTATCCAACTAGACATCAGTAACTTTATGGAGAACAATTTTTTTTTTTTTTTTACCAGGTTCTATTGTGCTATTCTTAATTTCCATGTGTTCTAATGTTAAACAGTGTATAACCTTAGAACATCAGAACACATGCTGATATTAATGTGCACTTACTACTCAGATAAGTGGCTTTAAACATTTCTTTTGACTGCCCAAGACTTTTACACAGTACTGTAAATGTTATTAAGCTGATCATTTCCATAAGAGCAGAATGCTAACAATGCCTTTAAATGAACTTGTAATGAATCAACAAAGACAAGAATGCTTTCAGTATTAGTGGAAAACAAACGCATATTAAACGATCATGAGAATTAATGTGAAATATGCACCCTAATAAGAAGTTATGCTATTTAGACTGGAGAACAGAGTAACCTGGGGAAGAGAAGAGATTTTTAGGGCGAGCCTGTGGTGCTGGACAGGATGTACAGCCATGAATCGCAGGGTTCCCTACCTGTAACGCCTGCTGCAGGAGCCGGACGTCTGTGGTACCAGTGACCTCCTTCAGCTGGTTCAGCAGTGACTGCTGGTGCTGTGAGAGCACAGGAGAGCACCATACCCCATACGATCAAACACTTCCGTGAGCAGAGCCGGGCCGTCAAAACACAAACACACGCCTCGAGGACTTTCATTCATTAGAAGGTCTTCAAGCCACCAAGTGGAGGCAACAAGAAGGCAGCTACTGCAGGAAGTAAGGATGTGGACAGGGTGAAGGTCACTGGTTTGAGGTCCAAGGTGCTAATTGGGCAGTGCAATCCAGTCATACGCAGGTACGTTTATTAACGTTTGTTAATTTAATGGACACTGCCAACTGGGGGATGTTCCTCATAATAAAAATGTACATTAATCATTAATGTAAGTCGAAACTTACTGAGAATTTATGCTGTGGGAAAAAAAAAGACAGACATTTTTTCAGCCTTAAAGGAGATTAAGATTTGGAACAGGAAAATCAAGGTACAGTAATCACACACTGAGAAAGGCAGACAAAATGCGGGATGTGTTGTGCAGCAGGCTAAGGATTGGTGTTTGTAGCTGAAAGGTTGTGGGTTCGAATCCCATGGCTAACGGAGTAGCCATATCACTGCTGAGCCCTAATCACAGCCCTTAACCCAGATGCTGGGGGGTCTGGCAAGCCCTGCTATCTGTCCCCAAGCCTTCTCACCTTTCTGCTAAAGTACACGTACAATGTGGGGGAATTCCTTCATAAAATTAAAAAATATAAACAAAAAAGCGTTTTAAATATAGGTATTATCACCAATCAGATTCTAATAGGAAATACAGTCTTCTCCACTGACATAAGCAATAAGTTTGATGTGTACAACACCCAAATTAAAAAGTGCACTGCCTGAACTGAACTGACAACACAATAATATCTAGTTATCATTTAACATATTATCAAGACTGCACGCGCAAACAAACAAAAGATTATTCTGCTCTTTTTCCCAGGCGGTTACAAAACATGCAGTCGCAGATGGTCCTGGAATGTAATACAAGAAACAACTATTAACTAGAATTAACTGACACTTTTTTCTTGTGGCAATAAAACGTAAAACAAAGAACACTTGTTACCTAAAAATACTGATAAGAAATACAATGAAAAGCAGCACCGGTCCCATAGTGGCCGACCAATGAACGAGTTAGGCGCGGCAAACTGGGAAGCGCTTATGCGGTAACTGCTTGCAGTCCGCCTGTCTGTAGGGGTATCCTTATTTGCAGGTTTTAAATCATCACTTGGCCGAGAAGCCATCTCAATAAGCAGTTTAAAAGAATGCTTTACAGTAAAACGAAACCAAAGTGCGTGTGGTCCATGGTTGCCAAATCTCACGCATCTGCCGTGTCACTTACACTTTCTGACTCTCACGCTCACTTAGGAAATCTTTCAGCAAATCTATATTATTCCATTATAAACCCAAATTTGGCTCCATCAAAAGCGTTGGGGTAGTTTGCAAACTCTACATACTATTTATAAAGGTAATAAAACTGTTAACGTATACGTGCAAATGCGTGCGCAGACTTGTCTCAAATAGAAAATTTCATGCCAGCCAGCTGACCAAAGTTGGCAACCCTGGTGATGCGTTTATTTTTTATTATCTTGACGCACCGACCAATATTCAGCACCGGAATGATATGGAACAATTTGTGCATGTTTTTTCTTGTATGTATAAATATTTTTCGACTTGTATATATTTCTTTTTCTTCGATTGGTAACGCAAGCGCCATTTATCGACGGGTCTTCACAACGAGATAAACATTACTTTCTGAAGTCCCCCTTTGAAACGTCATTCTTTCAGTTAAAGTTAAAAAAAATCATATTACATGACAAGGGCAGATTGGGGTGATGTTACTATATGACCGTATATGGATAAATATTTCGAAAATAATGCAGCAGCTTACTTTCATTGATCAGTTTCATTTTACTACTGCTATTTTGTTACATTGCATTCCGTCGGAAAGACACGCACAAAGCGCAGTATCACTTACCATTACGAAAAACTATAACAAGCAATTGAAATAACAAGAAAACCAGATACGGTGATATAATCCGTGCACATTTCTACTTAGCAAAACGATACTAACTAGTTAACTTACTGAAGGATATGATATGATCAACCTAATCAAGCCAGGCTCACACTGTAAACAGACCCCTCGCAAACCAGCAATAACTACAGAAATCAGATGTCAAACCAGTTAAAACTACAGAAAAACTCGTTTGATTCGCTTCATTGTGCATGGCAAGAAATGTGCACGTTTCCAGGTAGCTCATTAACTTACATTAAATGGGGAAGTTGATATCCGAGCTAAAATGTTTAATGAAATTGATGTTTCCCCCCTGTAAATCACTGTGTCGGACTTTTTCCCAGCGTAAAAGCTGAGCTGTACGCTTACCTTCTGTGAATGCTGTTGGAGGACATTCTGCTCCACGGTCATGGCCGAGTAACAATACAATTTTACAGTTAAAAAAAGAAAAAGACCTAAAGCGTTTAAACCCAACAGAAACAAACCATGACAGTGGCGTCCCTGTGCACCGCGGGGAGAACTGCTGTAAAACAACGTCGCAATCGACTTTCCGTTTTCCATTAATCGAGCCTTGATGATAGACAGCAGATTCGTCATGCCTTAATCGTACAAAATGCTATTTCTTACATATCACGCAAATCGTCACGTATAAATGCGTGATTTCAATATACTGTTTAAGGCTGCAGAACAGGTCACTTCTGTCTGATTTTCAGAAGGATCGTGTTCATGAACAATTTAATGTCAATACCAACATTCATTTGTAAACTAAAACAGAAAATTAGATTCAGAATAATATTCGATATCTGACAGCACCTCCAAGTGCATGTTACTTGGAAAGCTGGGTACTAATCTACTAATCTTTAATTGTTGTAATTATTTGGTCATCTACAGTAGTTAAAAGCGCTTTTCGGTCATTTTAATTGTATGCGTATTTGAAAATGTTACAATGAGATTTAAGCCAATATATTTCAGCTAAAGCTATAAAGCTCTCGTAGCACGGTTCAAAAAAATATGTAACATTTTAGTGAACCCCCGTTATCACATTATTCACAAACTTTAGCTACAATCAGAATGTCTGTAGTACTGGACACTCATCTTCCACGCAGGAGCTTCGGCGGGTGACGGTACATTAACTGCTGCACGAGCACCCCCTAATGACGCGTGGCTGTACTGCGTGTTACAGCAGCCCGCCAATCAGCTCGCCGTTTTGCTGTACGGTTCACTGTAGCTGACAGCTCTGTCAGAAAAGTATGTCAGAAATACGGCCTTCAGTATTTCCTCTTACAAATTTCTCAGATGCCAAAAACAGAAATGGGCGGGGGGCAAGGCAGCAGGAGAGGAAAAATGTTGACATGGCAATGTTGACATCGGGAACCAACCGGCATCAGGAAATTAATGGACATAGATTATTGAGAGCACAGCAACGAGAACTGAATGTGAGAATTTAATGAAAACCTTTTTGCTAATTTCCTTCCTATTACAAATACATGGTAGTAAAAACCTCTTCTATTTCAATCACAATAAGAGTAATTACAGTCAACATAATACTGCCCTTTGACACCCATCATATTAACAGAAATACTCATGGAAATGTCTCAGTATTTTCACCAACATTTCAACAGTTTGTATGTGAATAAGAGACTTAAAACCTGCATTCCTTTGTCTAACATATAAAACTGTAAATTATACCATGTTAGTCATGTTCTTCTTCTGCTTGATACAGATTTACCATCCATTCAGTTATGAAAATAAATGATTACAGCATTTTCTTAAACAACATGGTCAACGTTAGGGAAGCTGAGGTTTTTCGAAGGGGACCTGGGAGTAATGCTTCGACGGCGGTATAAAATGTAAAATAATAATCGGCTTTCATTCCCCGCTGCTGCAGGTCACCGACGTCACATCACGGACACCGCCGCCCCCCACCTCACAGCCCGTCTCATCGCGGGTCTTGGAGCACTGTGTCACAGCTGACCCCAGTCTGTCCGCCAACAGGAAAGGGCTGAGCCAGCAATGCTGAAACGGGAGGCGAGCGGTCGTCTGACAAAAACCAGCGATCTTCCCGAACAAACGTCTACTCCTCTACTGGGTGTTGATGCTTTGTTTTTTTTTTCCTTCTCCAAAACCAGGACTGGTGAGGGGGCCGAGGTGTGGAATGAGGCATGTAACCCGATGGCCCACACTGAGTAATCGTGTGGGACAGAATGTGCGATATACTGGCACGTAGGCGGGGGTCACAAGCATAGCCACCGGTGCGACGTGGGATGAAGGACACTGGAGAATGATTCTGATGCCTTATTGGCTGGCGAGTTAGGGAAAAAAATGGTGAGAGGCATTACTATGTCAAATTTATATGCACTCTACCTTAGATGTACCATCCTAGGTTTCTGTATAGGTGCTAGATGTGTGAAAAGCGGAAACAACTTAGCAGAAATTCCATCTATAACAAGCGGACCACATTAAATGCTTTAGCTGCTCGCAATAAGTTTTTTTCTAGTTTATACAATACCAGCCAAAACTTTTTGCACACCCCAGGTATTTACCACTTTTCCAGTTATTTTATAAAACGGCAGATTTTTTATTCTTGTTAAGTATTGGAAAGTTGAGTGAACAAGTATAACAGTGCATGTTTGACATCCTATTAACTGGTTGTGTGATGATGGCAGAGTCACATTCTAGGCTGTCCTTTAACTTTAAACGCATTAGCTAACTGTTTCATACCCTGAAACAGAGCAGTATTTAATGTCCCTTGCATAAAGAAAATTTTCTCTGTTATAACTGCTAGAGGAGGTTACTTTGATGAATCAAAGATGACACTTTCTTGCTAATAAAAGGTACTTAAATGGTGAACATACTGTTTATTTATTTGTTAGCAAAGAATATTGAGTGTATTTTTAGTGATTGTTCAGCGAGTAACATGCAAATGTAGAAAATCTCAGTGTGTGCAATAACTTTTGACTGGTAGTGCATGAAATGGTCTTAATTTCCACTCAGCAGTTATGGCTGTGGTTTTCACCGACAAACCAGCTCAGTTGTAGAAAGGCCCGCAAGACCAGCTAATACCTGACCGGTGGAGTCCTTGACGGTGGCTGGCAAGTCCGAGCTTTTGAAACAGAAATCCTGTGCAAAACGGGACTGCTGGAGTACAGCAGCCATCTCTGCATCCACTGGGATCGGCACGCCAGTCTGGGGTTAGGGGAGCGATGGAGAATCTCAGTATGTGATGGGCTTTTGACAGCAGCTCTCAAAGATGGCACCGATCATTTATTGCATTAGGGAACAAATGTACAGGGTCTCTTTTATGCTTTTAATATCTTTTTCAATCTAGTTCAAAAATCAAGACTTGTGGACAGCCACACTACTTTTATACATCTGGATGTTTTAATGAATGAATCTGAGTTAAGAATCATACATAGCCATAAATGGTATTACTATAGAGACTTTACACAACAGCCTTCTGGTCTTTGCTCTAAACCCCATGCTGCCTGCTGTCCAAAAAGGTGCCCGAATCTCATACCTTAAAAGTGTGCAGGACATCAAACTCAAGCTCATCCGGGTGATCAAGTACAGTTCCCTTGTATGTCACAACTGCATCCTGGTTTGTTAACTTCTTAGGCATTTTGAACAGACGATAAGTTCCAGATGCATAGGTGATGTTGCCTGGACACAGAACATTACAGATACAGGAGAGAGGAAGGTGCTCAAGATGGCTGTGTGCAACAAACTCTGTACAGAAGGTAGAAGGATGCATATTATTTTTCACTCCTTTGTTGTTATACACGGCTCTGGAAAAAAATGGGACCACTTCATATTTTTAAAAAATCTGCATTCTTAAATCCTGGTTTAATCCTGGTTCTGCTGGCAGAAGGCTACACTGCGAGGCAGGCTGCATCCAGGCTCTATGTTTCTAAGAGAGAAGGACACAGGAATAAGGTGAAACGGGGAACACTGGGAACAATCAAAAACTAGCCAGGTAGAGGCCGGAAGCAACTTTCTAATGCCAGAGATGACCGTCAACTTGTGCGACAGTGCTTCACGAAGGTGAGGATGACCTCAAGTGACCTTCAAAAAGAATGGGAAACATTAAGTGCAGGTGTGAGGTGCACTGCTAGGACAGTTCATAACAGGCTGCTAGAAGCAGGACTGAAGTCCCACAAAGCAAGGAAGAAGGCCTTCATTAATGAGAAACAGGGGAGAGCCAGGCTGGAGTTTGCAAAAAAAAATGTATATTTTACACAGAAGCATAGCCATAAATTGAGAAATGAGTGAAACTAAAAATGTTGCTGTGGTCTCTTATTTTTTCCCAGAGCTGTATAAAGAATACAAATATGGCCATACATGGATTAAAAAGGTGACATTACCTGCCTTTCTGAGGAGTTCACTGTCTTGTATGATGATATGACTGGCGGTGACGAGATAAGGGGTGCTGAACCCAATTCCCTGCGCCAGGGAAATAAGGTCTCGCCAATAGAGGGAGCCACCCACCCCCTCCCCTGACAGGACACAGCATACAACAAAAAGAATGATCCACCTATTTTCAGAAATCATTTATCCAGGTTGGGTTCTACCCTGGTCAACTGAACTACTTGTCTACGGACTGTAAGAAGCAACCCACAAAAAAACAGGGAAAACGTTCTATAACACTTTACATGAACTGTACCTTCATAATGCCTTTATAATGCATTCATAGAACATTCAGTGCACCTTCATAATGCATTCGTAGAGCATTCCTAAGCAGTATTAGGTACAATAACCCATATGTATCATAGTCCAGCCCCTAAACTCTTGTATATACTTATTTTATATTTTGTTTTATTTAGTTTGTTCTTTAAATTTCATTTTTCATCCTGATTGCCTTAGCCTATTAATGGTTATTTTTAATTTTTAAATTTTATTGCTGGCTCTTCCTACTCTTCTTCCTTTTACTGCACATTCCAGGGACAACTTATGTAATACATTTCACTGCATAACATGTATGTGACAAATAAATGATCTTGGATCTTGAAAAACATCCTAACATACCTTAGCAGATTTAACAGACATGTGACATGTGATTGTAATGCTTATTATCATCTAATGTTTGCTATTAATGTATGCTTATGAATGTTCTACGAATGCGTTATAAATGCACTACGAAGATGTAGTTAATGTAAGCCGTTAAACATTCAAAGTCTGTGTACGCAGAGATGGGGCTGGATGATGCCTATAATTCTTAAAGGCATACAGCTAAATAACCTAAATAATGAAGCTAGCGGACTTTTAATTTGCATTTTCTTATGAAATGTAACTGTTGTAAAACAAGTTGCCATTTTGCCGGTGAAACATGCTCATTTGACTGGAAAACTGCAGCTACTATTAACCCTAAATCTATATTAGAATGTATACAAAGTGCACACACACATATATAAATATTGTGCTCTTTTGTGTTATAACTTTAGTTAAATTCACGTATTTACCCCATAAAACTGGATCTTGCTTTAGGTGTTCAGGAATGACTTCACTAGAGTACATGTCACTGAAGTAAAATTCACCTCCCTCCTGTAAGATATATCCCTTGTCAGTTTTTAATTGACATACTTCGGGATGTAAAACGTTGATTATTTAGAAATAGACATTTTAATAACACACAATTCTGAAAAGTTATGGCTAAATAGTATTTGACAAAATGTAACTGCTTTCATTTACCTTTTGCCACTGTCTGCTTTGGGTTTGTCTTTATATATAAAATCAATAAAAATAATTTCCCATTTAAATAGACCTGACCTTACTCAATAACATTGATTTGAAAAACACAACTATCATCTGACGATTCCTCAGTCAGCCACTAGAGGGAAGCTACTTAGCGTGTTCTATTCAAGAAATCTATTCTCAATCGGAATAAAAGGACACATGGGCTCACTCAGAATTCAATTATTACCTATGCTGCTGTTATTACAACTCACAGTATAAATAATAAAACATGCCAATAATACGAGTCATTTACCTTAAGCACCCTATACGCTTCCGTGAATATAGCCTTTTTGTCTGGGCACAAACATATCACACAGTTTGACCTGAAATGAACAATGTGAGCTTATGAAGCATGTTATTGTGGAATTACATTTTTAAAATATATATTTTTACAGAATAACATATGAATTTTTTATTGTGTCACATTTACCACCCTCTGCTATTATATTTTTATAACAGACATTTAAATTAAATCTTAAATTGAACCTTAACCTTAAAATATGTGTGTGTGTGTGTATATATGTATGCATGTGTATATATTATATATATGTGTGTGTATATGCATGTATGTGTATATATTATATATGTATATATATATATGTGTGTGTATATATATGCATGCATATATATATGTGTGTGTGTGTGTGTATATGCATGTATGTATATATATATATGTGTGTGTGTGTGTGTTTGTGTGCGTGTGTGTGTGTGCTCTCTTGTCTGGAACATCCAAAGCAGTACTACACGAATAATGCCAGCGCTTTAATGCCGCACCCACAAACCACACTGTGCGTAATACAGTCACGCACTTACACCAGGACATCCAAAGTGTCACTCTGTATTCCCGCTTCACACAGTTTCTCCATGTACCCTTGGACAAAGACGGTATTCGGTTTGTCATAACCAAACTGTTCCTGATGGTACTGGATGTACTTCTGTGACACTGCAATCTAACAGATAAAAAGAAGAACATAAATGAAGCCCTGATTTATCATGAAAAAGGTTCATTTCCTCTGTGGTGGACAGAATTCACTCAAATACCATGATGACTCTACATTTACATGTAGTAATTTTAATCAGAGGGATCTCAAGGTTAAATCTCAGAAGGTAGTAACTTAATATGCTTTAACACTACACCACTCCGGTGTTAAAAATGGGTAAGTAGATTAAAGCATCGGCAAAGCCATTGATATTTCAAACAAAAATGTGTCGGAAGAAAGGCTGAAAACTTTACATACCAATTCCTCTGTCATGTCGATACCAATGACAAGACCGTCCTTCCCAACCAGTTTACTGAGAATGTAACAATCCCGACCAGACCCACTGCCCAAGTCAAGAACCTTACAGCCTTGTAGCTTTTCGGGAATCACTGGGCCACAACCAAAATACCTAAAGAAAGAGCATGCTTATTTTACAATTTAACCATCACCTATTGTCTTGACTTGTATTGACTAGATAACTACTGCACAAAAGGCCCTAGAGTGTATAAAAATACTAATAAGCTTTGCAATATTATACTTCAGCTGCTTAGTCAACTCTGCATTTAGAATTTTTTACTATGCATCGTCGTTAGTGCATACTTTTTGCACACTTCGGGATGGACCAGTTTGAGCGCTTCGACGGCGCTTCTGTGTGGGCGGCGAGCAGGTAGCGCGCAGGCGGCGCTGGTCTGAAGATCCCTGGAAGTCTGCAGGCGGGCGCCGTAGTATTTCTGTACAGATAAGACGCAGCCAGTCTATAAGGATCCACAAGATGAAAAAGGGAAGAATGCAAAAGTAAGGAAGAGCCAATACCTGGACATTTTCGTGAACTAATGATGTCATTCCGCGTCTCTGCAGCTGGAAACAAAAGCAAAAACTGGTCAAATTCTCAAACTTAAACACTCTACTAAGTAAAAACTGCTTTACGTGTTTTACTGTATTTTCAAGTACTTGCTACTGACAAACTCTTAAACGTATTTGTCAGTGAGTTTAACGTCGTACAGGGCGGCCACCCACGTTTTCAGACTAATGCTCACGCAGGAAATCTTACTGCAAATCTATATCATTTCATTACAAACCTAAAATTACCAGCATCGAAAGCGTTGGGGAAGTTTGCAAACCCTACAGACTGTTTACAAGGTAATAAAATTCTTACATACATGCAAATACGTGTGCTGACTTGAATAGAAAATCGTACGCCAGCCAGCTGACCAAGGTTGGCAACCCTGGTCATAAACTATTCAGATGTGCGTGTTAAAAACTCATATGGAATCAGTGCAATACATATGTGTTGCTAATTCTTTTGCGTTAAATATGCACTACAATACTGGAAAATGAATACTTACGCTCGATACAAAATGGTTGTTAAAAACACGTCGGGCTTTCAATATCCAATCCAGCAGGTGGCGCCAAAATGCATTATATAGCGTCACTGATAGATGCGTGCATGGTCAATACGACGCACTTATCAATGTTTAACGGATAACGCTATGTAACACGACTTGGACTTTGTTTTTCAGAGTCCAAAAGTACTCTGGTATGTCTTTCACTTCAGAACTAAGGAAGGAACCACAAAAAATAATTTTATGGTACATAAATTGACGTAGGCTATATCTTAAATTTATACATCAAATCATAAACATGTACTTGAAAATCTAAATACTTTTTTGAAGGCAAATGTTCTGAAAATGTTGGGAAGTCGATAAAATGATTCCATGTCAGTATTTTTGGTTTTACAGGTTTTAATGGGTTTAAAATATGCTGTTAACCTGTAGAGTGAACGCTCTTTTGTGTCGTAACTTTTCTTAAATTCACATATGAATGTAGAGAAATATGTCACCTAATAGTGAGATATGCAAATACGTAAACACGAATAAATAGGCAGCCGCCTAGGGCGCTATCTTCTAAGGGGGCGCCCACTTAGCAAGCTACTTTGCCAAGGGCGCCACATGCGCTTCGACTGGTACTGCCTACCGAGCCAGCGGACACTGGACCCTCACCAGAAATAGCGATCAGAACATGGATGAATAAATCCCAGCTCAGGTTCATGTAGCATTAATTCGCTGCATCCGTTAATTTGTTTCTTTATTCACCCATTTGGTGGCAGCAGTGCACACGAAATCTATGATATACTGTACAGTCTAACGCTGAATCGTTGTTCTTTAATTTGACAACACAGGTTTTCTAGACCTCTGTCTGACACCCCCATTCATCACCATCATCATTATTATTATCTTAGATCAAACAACAAATCTTCAGGCAGATTGTTAGTGGAATTGACTGGAAGAGAAGTTAGTGAACCACGGGTCTAATGTAAGTATTTTGTAAAGGGGTAGTTAAGTACGTAATATGGTTTGGGAATATAGTCCACCGTCAATTCAACAGCAAATAAAGATATTTTCATGTTTCTGATCAGTGATTCGAACACGGTTAACTATTCTTAAAGCTGAGTATCCATGCAAATCCATGGGTGCACAAAGCAGCTGCCTGTTTGTTTGTTTGTTTGCTTAGTAGCCTGAATGATCATTCTAATTACAGACAAGAAATAGTACTTTTCTTTTTCAGAGAAAGACATCCATCTAGTGGACTACGCCAATTAAGAAATAAACACATTATGTCAGTTTAAGTGTTACAAATAACTATGGACCATATTTCTCTTTTAAGCCTAGTAATACTACTAAAAATACACATTACTATATATATATATATATATATATATATATATATGTATGTATATATATGAAAAAAGAGTTACAAAGCTATACTCAAGATCATTCCACACCAAACGAATGAGTATACCGCCCAGTATTAATAATGAAAAATATCCTCTGTTGTAAAACCAGTTTGCAAAACACACTAAGGCACATTTTGCACCTTTCCCACATCATTTCTATGTGTTGTATTAGTCCCTGGAATGGCAGAAAATGTTTTAATGACCATATTTCAAATTCTTGACATATTCCTAAATAATTAACACTCGAGCTCAATATATTAAATCAAAGCCGTCTGAATAATTGAACATGCATATTAAGTAAATAAGATGATTTTTTATAGCATGGCAGTAACTAAAGATGGAGAAGAAGCTATTACAGCTGTACACATAAATGCGCGACAAGTAAATGATTGTTAAGATGAAAATGCAGGTATGAAGCATTTAAGGGGGATGTGTGACATACACATGCAAAAAATCTCCCTTAGTCTGGTTGCTAAATCCGCAGCAGCACCTTCGACCCAAACAATGCCTGGGCTTGACCCGCCTGCCAGGTTAATGCTGAAAGTGATAAGATGAGCAATAAGCCTGGACTTCAGTGACAGCAGAACCCAAGGGGCACCTCTGCATGTCACGGCGCGCCCAGCAGCGTGCCTTTCCAGTGCACATGTTTGTATTTCACTATTAAATCTCCTTTGCCCATTCGGAGAGGATGAAGCTGACTGCTGTTTGACGTCGGGGGAGGTAGCGTCACAGGGAGTAGGCAGCCAAATGTAAGGAACAGGACTAACAGTGCCGTGATGAATGCTGACATTGTTGGTTTTTTTTCCCCCATGCTGCACTTTGAAATCCTTCCCACAATGCATTGTTTTGACATTAAGTAGATTTAGTCAGCCACGACCTCCATATGACCTCAGTGTCCTTGGTTGGTTCTGAGAGAAGCTGGCAGGGCTCCATGGCTCTAGCTAACTACCGTCTTTTTGAAGTATCTTTGTAGAAAGCCAAGAAGATTCCTTTTTTAAGTAAAATAATTTAAATTCAAGCACGTTCTCGTTTCACCGCCGAAAAAAGTTAATGACCTTGAGGTCTATTGCACTGGAAAACTTTTATAAAAATCACGTTAACTGCATATATGACACCCCCCCCCCCCCCCACTGCGGTACGCAAGCTACAGTAGCAAGGTGGAACTGCAAAAGCAGCAGAACCCAAAAGCACTTTCTGTGCCTCAGAAGGAGTTTAAAAGGTCATGAAATTTTTTTCCTCTTTAAAAAGGTTATTAGCAAAAGGTAATCATGCCTTTCCTTGCCGTAATTATGTTTTGGCTTTGAAGATATGCATAGCTGAGGTTGGTTGAAAGCGGAGGTGTAGCACTTGATCCACGGAAAATTACTGGGCTGTAGAGGTCGGAGCGGTGTGACCCACAGACAGAGTCTGCAACCCCTGGGAAGAGGTCATGTTCTTCTCAGGAGCTACATCTGAAGGGGCTTTTACACAATGACTGAGGAAGGCACCAGATGCTGAACTATTCCCTCACAGTGTCTGTGGAAACTTATCCCCTCGATATTTTTTTGTTCAATTTGAATTAGGGAGTTTAAACTTCAGAATCTACGAGAATAGCAGTATCTCGTTTAGGTAGACAAATAGCTGTAATGCTTGAAAAATCTTTTCACGATGAAGTACGGAAATGAAAAACATGCTATAGATCGGTCAAGAAATTCCATTTGACTAGTCTAGCTGACTTCTATGCATTAAATGCCATTAAATCATCTATTTGAAATATGGCGAACCTTGCATCATCATTATAAGTGAAACAAATATTGTTTGCAACATTTCCAATAAACATAATGCAATATAGCTAAATTGCCCGTAGGTGTGCATGTGAAAGTGAATGGTGTGTGAGTGTGCCCTGCGATGGGCTGGCCCCCCGTCCAGGGTTGTTCCCTGCCTCGTGCCCGTTGC
>JAODJW010000036.1:11243014-11260400 GCA_026777045.1 Hyperopisus bebe | reverse complement strand
GGCGAATCGGGGGGGGGGCGGGCAAGCAGCACAAGCACCATGCAATTCCTCCTCACTTGAAATGCGAGGGAGCGTATATTTGCGTCCCAGTCTATAACACACTGGAGCGTATCTGAGGACCGCTGGCAGGAACATTATTTTCCCGGCCCTGTCATTATGAAAGAACATGAAAGAGTTTCGCCTTTGCCGCTTCAAGTATCACCACAGATGACGCAAATCTATGAAACGGATCGTTGGGGGGGGGCTACATCAAACCTTGATGTTTACGCGCCTAGATGCACGTGCCGCGAGCACCACCGCCAAAACCCGCTGGTGACCTTCTGCCTCGTCCCTGCTTTGACGCCATCGAGGCCAAGGTGTCCCGGTGACACAGGAGGAATAGGATTGGTGTGGGGGGGGAGGTAAGCTTGTAAGCTTTTCTCACCAAGAAGAAAAAGGACAGAAAGGAACGTGACCAGTTAACAGGCTAAGAAAACTGAAATATGCCCATTGTCCGCCGCAAGCGATGTCTAAACGGCTAGCTATGTGCGATGTGGGGTCATCGCTAAGATGATCGCGCCCCACGTTCTGTGAAAGAAACATCGACAAGCGATAAAAGCAGCTCAGCACAATCCCACGTGGCCTCCATTTTCTGAGACAACAATCTCCTAACTTTGGTTCAGATTTTTTTCCACGCTTATTTAGCCTCTTCTTTTTTTGGAAAACTGCATTTCCTGTGGTGACTTGAATGCTCCACAGTCGTACGGAGGACGTGACTTAGAGGGCATTTCCATGAGGCAGAAGAAGATGATCACGACTGCACAGGATTCTGGGTATCCCTGGTGCCACAACAGACTGATAGAATTCAAGGCTGAAATTCAGGGTTCAAGGTCCAGAAAGCAGTCTTATGAAAAATTTTGGTGTTGTACACATACAAACAAACCACAAACAGCAAACATCCATCCATCCATCCACTTTCTATGCACTTCCTATGCAGGGTCACGGGGGTCCGGAACCTATCCTGGAAGCTCCCGGTGCAGGGCAGGGAATAACCCAGGATGGGGCACCAACTCAACACAGACATGGTGAACAACCCAAAGACAAAGCACTATCAGGCACTCAGTGTTCAATTGATTGAGTGACTTTTGCACTGGTGTAACTGTGACATCGCCCCTCAGTGGCTGGGGGATTACAAGTCACCCCTGGGGACTGCATGTTGCACGTCCTCCCAGGTAACCCAACTTCCTCCAAAGTCAGGAAAAATTACACTAGTGTGGGTGTGTGTATCTTACATTGTGGGGACCAAATGTCCTCACAATATGATAAAACCTGTTATTTTGACCTTGGAGGGACATTTTTATCATTCCCCACAAGGGGAAACAATTTTCTAAAGATCTATGAATCAAAAAAACTACAAATGCTTCACCAAAAAGTCTTGTATTTTGTTTAGTTATTTAGGGTTAAGGTTAGGGCTGGGTAACCGTTAAGGTTGTCATACTTAGGATTAGGGTTTTTCCCATAGAAATGAATGGCGAGTCCCCACAAAGATATGAATACAAAACGTGTGCGTATGTGCATGCGTGCGTATGTGTGTGCATGTGTGTGTGGGTTTGCATAGATCACATTTGAGGACCAAATTGTCCCTAAAGTGTAGTAAAACCTGAAATTTCCCTACTTTTGGGGACATCTTTTGAGGTCCCCATTTGGATAACCTCAGTTTTATAAAAATCTGTGAATGCAATCAAAAAAGTAAAAATGCCAAAAGTCTTGTATTTTGGTTGGTTACTTATGGTTAAGGTTAGGGATGGGTAGAGGTCCCCATAAGGGCAAACTATTTTCCTGGTCCCCATAAGGGCAAACTATTTTATAAAAATCGGTGACTGCTATGAAAAAACTAAAAATGCAAAAACTCTTGTATCTTGCTTGGTTACTTATGGTTATGGTTAGGGCTGGGTGGAGGTTAAGGTTGTCGTAGTTGGCATTTGCATTTTTCCCATAGAAGTGAATGAGCGGTCCCCATAAGGATAGGTATACCCAACATGCGTGCGTGTGTGTATGTACGTGCGTGTGTGTGTGTGTGTACACACCCAGGGAGTCCTGTACAGTGAGCTTTCCAGGATAAGCTCAAGACACATCATGGCCCTTTACGGCATAAATAGTTGTTTGATGGACAGAAAAACGACGACACTGAAATTAGTAATTACGAAACACTTTAGACCTGTCCCATCCTTTTCTCCTCAAACAAATCACAGTTACGCAAGATGCAATATAGACTGTTGGTCCTAGTTTCAATAACACAAATAGTGACTTAACAGTGAATACAATGCAATAATGTTACATGATAAATGATACCTAACACTCAGTGGGGAGAAAAATTAAAATGAGTCAATATTATTTATTCAAATTGTGCATTTTAGTACTTTATTTAAAATCTGTGCAAGTAAACACCGAAAATGAGAACAATAAAAAAAAAATAGGCTTCAGCTCTTCACATGGAAAGAAGATGGGCAACATGGACAAAAATGTCTTTAAAGCCTAATAGGAAACAACAGTACAGTCTGACATGCTGTCCTTGACACTGTCAGCACTGTACTGGAAGTATTCTGTAAACTGGTCTGGTTTTACACCAGTTCAAAAACAATGGAAAAAATAGATATATAATGCACATTAGTAAATGTTTAGTTGCTTCTCAGTTTATAATTTTGTCAACTGACTGTTCACATTTTATGTGACGAGCGCTCAACATTAAAAGACCTATTTTAAGACTTTATATTTCTCCACATCCAGTATTAATACATAGGTACTTCCCATGCCTCTGCATGCAACAGGCAGCAGTGTAGAGCAGACATAACACAACGATTTGCAGAACAAAGATTATCATAAGCTTACAACAGAGAGACATGCAAAAGAGTAAAAGGAACAAAAAAAACAACTCATCTTCTCTCAGGTTATGTACATTATTACACAATTTACATCAGCTTGAGGGAATTGAAAACTATTACATTGTCTTTCTCTTGAACCATACAAAATAGCTATCTTTCATAGTGAAAGTACTATTTACACAATTACATTTTAATCCACTCTTCATTCCTAACCCAATGTAAGTGATATTGAGAGGAAAATATATATATATATATATATACACATCACATTTAAGACTTAAAAAAAATGCTACAACAGTGATGACCTGCTTATGTGTAGAACTGCAATGAGAATGTGTAGCACACAGACACCAAAAGAAATCGTATATGTCCTAAAATTTGTTTCCACTCAGTCGGCAAAACTGCAAAGAATTACAAAAACACTGAAAACCCTACGAGATTCCCAAGTTCAACTGCTCAAGAAGTTCCTGGCTTTTACGTGGCTTTTGGCAGCTGACATGTCAACGCACCGGAACTCATGGTGCAGTTTGCAGGTTTTATACAGATGGGATGTCACACAAGGAGGACAGCAATTGAGTAACTTTATGCGAATGCAGATGAATCAGAGATGAAATTTAAACTTGGGATAGTTACTGACTAAATGGGTCAATTTCCCATTTTTCACTGATTAAAAATCACAGCATTTCTGAACTTTTTCTTCAGACAACCCATAGTCAAAATGAATTAAAACCAAATTGTATTAGACTGGGCACTGTTACATGCCGTAAGGTGTGCAGATGGACCACAAAATTTACAATGAAGAAAAAATAAATTAAAAAAGCAAAAGATCATAACACTAATACATGACTGTCTGATAACGTGCCCTAACTGTGGGAGACATCTCAAAGCATACAGACAGTTTCATCACCAATAAAGAAACTGGTGCGAAATGTAACACAAAATTGATTCCCTGACTCAGGAGGCTGGTCTGGATTTCAATTTGCCGTCCCCCCCCCCCCCAATGGCTCTAGATAGTGTCGTTTTGCATTGGGGGGGCAGTTTGTGGCAACATACCTGTCCTAGTTTTGGGTAAAATGACCGTGAAGAAATTCAAACTCAAGCTGAACCGCACGTAAAAACACCAACGCCATATATCAGCAACCCAATTCACCAAAAACACTACACAAACAGCCTCTCACCCGGAAACTGGTCAGGCGCACATGTGACTATCGATGTCTGCGGGGGGGGGGGGACGGGGGCAGGACTTGCTAAAATGTCTGCAGCAAGGGGCTGGAGGAGAATGAAAATAAACTCATATAATACCGAAGGAAAGCAAAAGCAAATTAAAATGTCGGACTGCGAACTTGAATATTATTATGGCTCTAGCTATTTTTTTTTTAATAACTGCAGACTAACTTAAATGAGACTGTTTCAATGACCTTCCCTGCTGCACGTTGAGGCACCAGGAAAAACCTCACCTCTGCACAGCGCATTTGCATTAAGCTCGACAAATTGGGTACCCGTGAGTTAAGCGCTTGTCTTAATCGCTTACTTTAATAGTCTATGTTCCAATAAAACCTATGTTTAAAATTATGCATAGTGAAAATATTCATAAATGACTTCAAAGATAAATTATTTAGATTCAGAATATCATTAAAAAAGGATGCTTTGGATTATTACCATTTTGTCATTATGTTACCTATTAGTATTGAATTTATTATCCTTGTATGTTTTTTTTTTCCTTTTTTTCTTTCTCACAAACTTTAAATAAACAACACAAAGTAGTAAAGTAAGCAAAACAGACCAAAAAGGGAACTTTTCAATTCTGGTATGAGCGTTTTAGTCTTTTTAATCTTGTGGTAGACTAGACCTTCTTGGGGGACCCATTGAGGCATTCAGGGTTACTGTCATGGCTCTCATTGCGCAGCTGCGACTGGCATTTCAAGGACATGCCATGGTCATTGACCTCAATGTCAGCCAGGGGCTCCTCCTTGACTTTCACCTGCATCCTGCATGGTGTCGATACAGTGCACAGCTCCTTCCTTCCTTGGCCAAGTTGGGTGTTTCCTTTCTGGAGCATATAGTACAAGATGGGGTTAGTTTTAGTCAGCCGCGGGGAGTCGGGTCGGGAGTCCCGTTTCTCATCCCCGCCGGCAGCCCACTGGATGGGGCCCTCAGAGTCCCGTCTGAGAGGGAGAAGGTTCGATCTGAGGGAGTCCTGCCTGACAGTATGATTTCCCCAAGGGGAGCCTAAGGACCTGTCACTTGCTGTGAGTGTGGCTGTGGAGCTGAACTCGACAGCTCCCAGACCCTGTGGGCTAGCATTCACCCGTGAACCAGCAAGCTCGCGGTTAGGGCCACACTCATTGGGGGTGCTTCCGTTGGCTTTGCAGTTAGCCTGAAGAGGGCTGGTGGCACTCTGAGACTGAGAGAGATCCTTCAAACAGTTATCAGACAAAAGGAGCTGCTTCAGCACATTGAAGCCCCCAGAGTCCCTTGGTGGAGACTCGCCGATGGGACGTCTGACTGGAGTGTCTGGCCGTGACAGGCTCACCATCTTTCTGACCTTGCGACCCCTGGGTGCCCCAGGGTGCTGATCTGTGCTTTCCTTTGGGGTCTCTCCCCTGTTGAAATCTGTGCATGGCATGCCGTTGAGGCGGTCATAAACTTCCGGGAAGAACTTCCGCTTCTTCGGGACGGCTGGTCCCCGGTGCTCCTGCTGCTCTTCCTTCATGCCAATCACATGCAAGTCTGTGGGTACAGTAGCCTGATAGGCTCTCGTGTGCTGCTTTAAAAGTTGGCTAAGAAGGCCATTCCTGTGGACAGCATCTGGGGAGAATGGCTCTGGCTTCACGTCCAGGTTGAGGATTGAAGGAGGGCTGCGGCCATCATACTCCCTCTCCTTGTTATTGCAGCGCTCTGCTGCTTCATCACTGTCGGACCGGCCACTCTCCTCCCCCAGCTCACTCTTAATCTTGAAATCCAGTAGAAGCCCATTCGAGCTGCAGCAACTCTCTGACTTGTTGGCCTGCTTTTCCACATGGTCGATTCTTACTGCCGGCCTATCCTTGTGGCCGCTCTGTCTCTCTTTGCTGGTGGCTGTTCCCAGAAGCAGCTGCAAAACCGTCCTCCTCTCGAGGAGGTTCTCGACCTCGGACACAGGCGGAGATGGCTTGCTAATCAGTGGGGCCTTTGCGTAGTCCGCGAGGGGTGCCTCGGAAACTGGCGTCTTGTTCCGCAGCACCGGGGTGTTAAGCCTTTCCAGCAATGTTACGGGTTTGTCAAGATTCAGTTCACGAGCCTGCATTTTGCTTGGGGGCACGGGAGCCCTCAACGGGGGAGACGAGACCGATTTTTGTAATCCACATTGGGCCAAATTTTGTAGTAGTTTGCTGGCACTGAAAGCAGGTTCATGGGAACCACCTTCTCTTGATTTGCAAAGATCTAATGGGATGGACTGGGCATGAGGGGATGTGTACAGGTTGTATGGGGACACACTGCCACTGGAGTCTCTACCGTGACAGAATGTGGGCAATTCTTGAAAGTTTCTACCTGTCAATCCACCCTGGGGACTCTGTGTCCTGGTTTCCTCACACCTAGCTATAGGTGTCAGTTTGCTTGCAGCCGAATTGTTAGTCTTGGGGCTTACACTCCGCATATCTGAATTAAGGGGACTTTTGTCATTCTTTTTGTGGTCCAGGAGCAACTGCAATAAGGTAACCTTGTGATGGGGTTTCACAGCTACGTTAGACTCAAGTTCACGAGGTTCAGCCAACTTTGGCCGGGGGGGCTCGGGCTTCCACGTGTTTATCAGCGATTCGGTGAGCTTGTCCAAAGAGGACGAAGACGGGCCTAGAGCCGGCCCAGTGTCCTTGCTCCTCATGGAGAGGTCAATGGGAGAGCAGCTGGAGCTGGAACTTTCTGCGTCGCTGCTGTCTTTTGGCAGGCTGTTCTCCGCGTTGGAGTACTCGCTATCCGACAACAGCGGGGAGCAATGACCAGGGAACATGCTGTAGTCTTCCCGCAGGTGACCCTGTCCGTTGACCTGGCTCTGCGTGTTGTGGTTGTTCAGGAGTTGCAGGAGCAAGCTGCTACAGTTCTGCGCAGGTCTGTGGACGTGCCTGTCGAAGGGACGTCTATCCTTGAAAGGATGCATGGGGGAAGTGGCCGCTTTGCTCCGTCCCGGAGTGAGGGTGGGACTCCGTTTACCTGGGCCTATCGTGGGTTGAGGTTGCGCTCCATTTTTGGCCTGTAAGGAGCTTACCATGTCTGGGCCCATCTGAGCCTGCCCCACATCAACTTGCTTCTTATCCTGCGTCTGCTGCGTTGCCATGGCGGCAAGCCTCTGGCTGGCCGACCTCCCAGATAATTGTGCTTTTAAGGCATGGTCTCGAGAGTACTGCTGCAGATGAGCCTCGCTGGAGAGCAGCAAGGCCAGCTGACTGCAGGCTATGTTGGGCTTAGGGGAGGTGGCGGGACTGGACCTGATGTTCACCAGGTTTGCCACTGCCTTGAGGCGCGCTGCGCAGGAGATGGGATCAGCGGTGGCCGGCTGGGTGCCGCCTTGCGGTACCTGGGGTGACTCTGCGAGCCTCTCCTGACTTGTGCGACGGCGATAAGGCACACTGTTGTGGTTCTGCATCTTGTTCTTCTTCATCAAGCCCTTGAGGCGACTAGAGGCCACCCCGTAACACTGTGGAGATGCTGGCACCGCCTCTTCCTCCTCCGTGCGCTGCTCCTGGGTGTTCCTGTTGACCCGCTCGTACTCCTGCTGCTTTAGGCTCTGCACTATCTGCTGCGACAGCACGACGTTCTGAAGCCGGTTGCTGAAAGACTGGAGCAGCGACGCCAGCAAGGTGCTCTCCCCCTTGCACTTTGGGGAACCGTCCAGAGCGTCAGCTTGGGTGTTGCTGCCTTGTCCGTTCAAATCCAGCACAGGAACAGTCGACCTATTGCCTCTGGCTTCGCTCCGGGGCTCCGAGCAAAGCAGCCTCGCCTTCTTGAGATGCGTGACTCCTCCAAGAGGCACTGTTCTTTCCTGCTCTTCGCTGGAGTCATGGCTCGGTAGCCGGTAGCTTCCGGCTGCCTTGTTGCCCTGCTGTTGGTTGCTGTGCCCTGCCTCCAACCTCCTTGTAGCCGTGGCACCACCAGCAACCTGATGCATTAGTAAACCTTCCAGATAAGTTAGTACAGCTGAATCCTGGTGCATCTCAGAGCCAAGCTCTTCCCCATGAGTCATGTTCAATACCAGGGTCCCTTGTTTGGTTTACCACCACTATTAAAAAAAACACAGTCTACTTCCAAGTAAAATCAACTCCCAAACACTAGAAAGGATTGTTTCTGGTGCCTCCAGTGTCAGAAGGGTAGGTCAAAGCAGGTGATTTTGTGAGGGGGGGGGTCGGAGCATTTCCTCGAGAAACTCCTCCACAACTGAGAAACTTCAGCACACCTTCAGGTATGACGCTGTTTGACACGCGTGTGATTCCTGCAGCCCTGTGTTCCACGGCTCCAGGTATTCATTCCACTTCTGGTGATTTCTGGGCAGAGGAGGGGGGTCCGTGGGGTTGGGGGTGGGGGAAGTAAACGTGGTTGTCGCAAGTCGACTGTTGCCTGTTTGTTCTCCTGACCTTGGGCTCAGCAAACCTAGGAGCCGAAAAACAACACAAAATGAGAAACAGACTTTTAATACTGGAACATCCCTCAATTTGGCCTCTCCACTCCACCCTTAACAGCCCACCCAATCAAGAACTCTCTTTTCACATTTATCCACCTTCTTTCCTATATATCTATATATTCCTATATATAGATATGCTATATCTGAAATCAACAGTATCTAAGTATGCTGTCTTGCCCTGCATGTATGTTCATCTGTGCTTGACATACTCATTGCTGAATGCACAAGAAGGGCAGCAACTAAGCACACGTGTCAATATCTAACAGTTGCCCACCAAAACCTTTTTTTTCCAGATACAGGACACACTGTGGGGCCGGTGACTTGTTTTGACAGGCATCAGGTATTTGGGGGGGAGGGGGGACGCATGCAGAAACACATGAAGAAAAAGCAAGGTACGTGGGGATTAGAGGCTTTGACAGCTGTCAAGACACTTGAAAAGGAAAAAAAGTTAAATCGCCAGCTTGTGCTTAGAGCAGCAGGTGTCGGGCCCTACTGTAAAGTCTGTGATAGGCTCCCAAAGGCACAAAGGTTAGGGGCACAATTATGAAAATGCGCTAGCAAATGGCTTGTGAGTTTTACATCCTACAGTTAGCAGTTATGAATAATCAAACTGTCTGGTCGTCCTAATGTATTCAAGTATGGCCACAAAAATGACATCACCAGACGCGCAGTGCCGTAGAGATACTGAGACTGCATATGAATTTATACACATATATAACCTGAGACTGTCAATGAAAGCAGCCACAGATAAACTGGTCCCTGATTGGTAAGAGCCAACTCCAGACCAGCCCCCTACGCACCCAGCATCAGGGTGGTTTATCATCCCAGGCACAATCTTGACGTCGTCCACCTTTGGTGCGGACTGGGGCCACGGGCCTCTGGCCCAGACATCTTATCACATGGTGCTGCCCAGGATTTTGGCCTCGAGTCTGTATTGTATGGATCTGAAACTGCAAAACTAACCAGGCTTCAGCATGCTTTCTTCTGTGTGAAATCGCTGATAAAATGATCACATGCCGACGGGACATTCAATTTGTATATCTCCGCAAAAACCCTAACACCTAACCCTAAAGCCTAACCCCTAACCATAATCTTAAAGCCCACTATAAACTCTAAGCCCTAACCTTAAAGCATTATCGCTAAGCCCTCAAACATAACGAAAGAAAAAACCCATGTAGTTCTGAGGCGATCAACCCAAAAGACTGAAGCTGAAATGGATAATTAAAACTGGTTTGATACTACAGCCTTTATCTCTGGGTAAATCGTTACATTTCAATGTTTAAAAAATGCATTTCTTATTATTAACAGCCTGAAGAATTCCTACAAAACGACTCAACTTAGCCGCATGTGATAGTAATTGCCAGAAACGTTTTCCGACTACAGCAAAAATGAAAGGGGAGGGGGTGCCTTTGATTTCTTTTGATATAGAGTGCTAGAGTTTGGTTTCCTGTGATGCACCCTTCCTTTTCGGAACCTTCACGGCCCAGCGGTGGGCAGACAAACAGTACAAATGGACACTGGCCTGCCCCGTGAGGGCCTCCGGGACCCTTTACCTCAGGATGGAACATCCTGAGACAGCCCTGTCTGTGCTCCCTGGCCAACCCCACGTTAGGGTTAGTCGTCACCCGGCTCTGACACTAATTGGCACCTTGGGCGGCAGCGTCTCTAAGGGGCCGCCAGGTACAAGGGGACCTTTCGGCCCCGTCAAGGAGTAGCGCGGCGGGGGCGGGGCCCGGTGACACGGCCCCGCGGCCCGTGTTCGACAGCCCGCCTCCCGCCACATGCCACCTCCGAGGGCCATCGCCAGCGAGCAACCCCCCCCCCCACCCACCCGGAGTTCTGGGACCTGTCAAATCCACACCAAGCCTGAAGTCTCTCTGCATCCCGCACCCTCCCCCTTGAAAAGGAGAGCCAACGTCAGGGCGCCAACCACTAAAGGTTAATTAAATCTGACGCCTCCGACTGCCACTCAACGGTGCTTGTTTTTCCCAAGGAATAAGTGCCCCCCAACCCCATAATGCTCTATCGTCCGTTATGTCACGCCTCCTCCTCTGGACGACTAATTGATCTAAGGCAAATTATGATAATGCCTTCTTCTAGGCCTCTGCCAAATATAAAACCTTTGCTGACTCCAGTCGACATATTCTCGCCACTTGTTCTGTAAACAAATTTAAAGTAACGAGAACGAAAGAAGCAGGGAGCAATTCAGATCCATTTCCCGGTCTCCGTAAATTATGGTTTTATTGCTCTATTATGGTAACGTGTAATAATGCGTGATCATGGACGACGGACCAGCCTGCGTTCAAAAAAAACAACAGCAATAGGAAAAGCATTTTAATATGTGATATTTTAATTAGCGGAAAACAGCATCGTTTTCGACACGACTAATTAAAGCCGAACCAGTCAAAGATGAAAGCTCAGGAGGAGCCTGAGACGGTGGGGGACCGGCTTTCCCACACCTCAGAGGATCCGCGATGGAAACACAGCACGGCCATCAGAGTCAGAGAGAAAGAAAAGCCAATTAGCTCATTAACGAAAGTGCTGCGAAATCTGCCAAATCGTGTGAAGGAGGACGGGGGGGTACTCATATATTTTTTAATATATACAAGAGATGACGGCACTGCGGCATCGGGCAGCACGTCGGATCAGCTGGCGACCGGTCGCTGGCGCCTCCACCCAAGGTTAATCGGCAACGCCGACCCAGATTTTACTGTGGTGACTAGTCAAAAGTAACTTATTAAAGCATGTGTGCTGATAATGCAGAATCAGAGCCGCGGTGAATCGCAGGTTGACGGCCTTGAAGCTGGTGGGTTTGGACTACTCCAGATGGACTCTTTTTCCAGAGAAATAAAGACGGCAAACAAAATGGGCAAAAGAGCAAGAAGGGTTCCAGGGATGTAACGACTCGTAATGGGAGTGACGGACAGTGGCAGTCAGACATAGGCGACAAAACAGCAGCTTAAATAGAGATAAACGAAAAGCATCACCGTCTGTTTAGGCAGCGCACCGCCATATCAGTAGCCGACAGAAGCGCGTTGCCTGAAGGGGTAACAAATGTTATCCACATACATATCAGTGTCTTAAGAAGCGAGAGACGACAGATGCAGCCGTTACGAAAAGCGCGGTGTCGTAAAGCGTTTGCCGGACGCTGATCCGACAGCGTGTCCTTCGACGGGAAAAACCCAGATGTGACAGACTTTGAAAGTAGCTGGAGAAATTGGGGGTCGAGTCCCCACAATAATCGGCAGAGTTTAACAGTTCCAACGTGACCAATGATGCCAGACACATTATCTCTGGACAAGGCAGAAGACAAAATTACAGTGTAGTAATCCATGTAAACTGAGTGCCTTTAAGAAAATCCTAAATCACTGGACTTTCTATCAGGAAGACTCTGAAATCAGGTGGTAGACTGAAATTACAAAATGATTACTACTGGCATCTGACATCAAAATGAAGAGTGACCATCCATGTCAATGTGGGACATGATAAAAAACTAAAGTCAATCTACTATTTCTTACATGAGAATTACAAGATTAATTCCACCCACCCATCCCCCTTTAAAAAAAAAACAGATAATAAATTACTTTGATTGTCCCGGAATTGTAATCTATTTAAGCTATTTAAAATGCATGATTGGTGGTGGTGGGGGGGGGGTTTGAAGCCTACAGGACGTGCCGTGAAAGTCAAGGTCATTCACGCTGCCGATGCTGTTTGACTGGATGCAACAGCTGGCATCCATACAAAGCGTTAAGTTTTAATAAAAAGTGACAAACTCGCCCTCACCGCGCGTATCGCTAATATCTGACAACATGGGCTTAGCAGATGCGCCCGGCGTATAAAAGATACTTCAAGGTTGAAGTTTGAAGCCGGGACGGGAGGGTGACACGTTCGCCTGGCTTATCTGCACGCAGGACATGGTGAAACACGCTGCAGGACCTCGATAGATGTGCAGAGGTTCTGTCAGTGACGTGACGAACACAGGATGGAGTTCCGACACGCTACGTCGCTTTCTCTAACTCATACAGGCTTATTTGAAATGATTTATATTTATTTACGTGCATATTTATCTTACCCTCAGTGGGCAGCGCCACGGCCTCCCACCTCCTGGGTTGCGGGTTTGATTCCCACCTCCCGGGCATGTGGATTTTGCGTGTCCTTGAAATGACCGGATAAGCGTTTATGAGAAACTGTCGGTCGAGTTAACTCCAGCCTTAAGGATTTTTAGAAACGGTTATTTTGTAAAACACTCGTGTCAGAAAAAGCATACAGAGCAGAATAAATATTTTTACATTAAAATTTCATACCGGCAGATGGGGGGGGGGGGAAAGGGATTTTATAAGCTTCCTTCACACCTACGCGCCTGGATGAAACGACAGAGTACAGCAAGTCTCCGCAGAACGAACGTGCAGTGACTCAGTCAATCAGAGGCAGTCAGCAGTCAAACTGGGTCACTGTGACCTACTTCTAAAAGATGCACGCTTGTAAACATGCATCAGTGCGTCGCTGCCGAAACCCTTTCGACGTTCTCCACTCACTTAGGTGCCGCAGATTATGCCCCCCCGACCCCGTCGAGGATGTGACCTACATTGCCACAGCTGGTAAGGTACTGCGGTTCTAACCCCCACCCACCCAACTCTAGGGTAGGTGGGTTTCCAAGCTGCACATGTTGCCCCCACCGAACGTGCAGTACCAGTCGCAAGTTTGGACACACCAAGCCACCTACAAAGGAGACTGATAGTGTTGCATCACATGACCTGGCCATCTACCCTAAACACAGCAGAAATGGATTTGGAGGAGTTTGACCAGAGAGTGAAGAAAAGTGGCCACAATGAGAGCTCAGCATATACGTGGGAGATCCTTCAGGACGGCTGGAAAAGCATCTGGCATGTAGGAGACAGTAGGTTCAGCCAGTCCCTGGAGCAGCTGGGGTTAAGGGCCTTGCTCAAGGGCCCAATAGTGGGATCGCTCTGCTGACACAGGGATTTGAACCAGCAACCATCTGAGTCTCAACTAACAGAGCTGCCCTCCCTTCCCCAACAGATTAAATTTTTTTTAATCCTTTTTTGGTCCATGCACAATTCATATATGCTATTTTATAGTTTTGATGTCTTTATAATTATTTTAAAATGTAGAGAATAATACAAATGAACCTTTCTATGGGTGTGTGTGTCCAAACTTTTGATTGGTAGAGTATATACACATAACATGTAATATATCCTAAAGTTTATTGTAAAATCAATTGACTTGATTGATTTGCCAAATGGACTAAGCTGATATAAGAATATAAAAACATATAAGGATTTTTATGCAAAGATGATAATGCAGGAATGCTAAAAAAAAAATGCAGAGAGCCTGCTCAAGTTTGGTAAGCAGTTCTGTAGGAAAGAGAAGAAAGTAAAGTCAACAGAAGGACAAGATCAATCTTTAGATAACATCCTAGGTCCGAGACAGAAGTTAAAAGGTCAAGATCCGATTAATTAGAGAAACTGGGAAGGATTGCAAAACACGCATTGAGAAGCCAGAGGTCAAGAGGTGATCTGGAGTGCATGCTGACCTTGGTAAGTAACAAAATTGTTAGAGTCAATATCATATTAGGTGAAGTAAGCAATTTAGTTGCTAAGGAGAACTAATCCTAGGCATAAGGGTGAAATCATCTTTTGACCAATCAAAATGAGATGTATGGATGTCATGTGTAATTAAAATGCATATAACCAATGGAATCAAGCCACTCAGAGAAATCTTAGGCGTGACTAGGGTGACCGCCTAACTCATGTCTGGTGGGACACTGTGAGCTAGGGCAGCTTTTATAAACTGCCATTTTAATTAGACCTGCATTTCACTTAAGCACCGAGTTCTTGCTGCGTACTGATTGGTCAGTCTCCGGTAATCATGCGCTAATGTTAATGTGAAACAGCTGGATGAGTCTTTGAATCAAGGAAACAAACCAGTAAAAGCACAAGAAGTGAACTATTTAGCTGATCACAGGAGCCTTTCATTCTTAAAGCAGTTTGTAAAACCTGAAGCAGCTCAGTGTCCCCACTGACATGGATTATCTGGTCACCCTAGGTGTGACTCCTTTTGCATGCAGAGTGAATAAACTTACCATCAGAGATAGAAATTTCAGGTCCAGAATGTACAAATCCAGACCAAGATTTTGTTTCAACCAAACATTCGACGAAAAAGAGTCACAGTCACAAAGTACTCAACTGGTTGGTTGAAACAAAATCTGGATTTGTGTTTTCTGGATGTGAAATTTCCACTTCTGCCTACCACTGAAAGAAACTGTCCTCCTGCCTGATGCTTGATACTTGTTTATTGTTAACCTGTTGCGATCTGATTTTTTCCACCACACATGTCACCGCCATATACACAGCGGAACCCAGGAGAGCAACGCATCCCACAGAGGAGACGAGCGCCCATCACGCCTGACTGCTGTGTGCTGGGGAGTGCTGAAAAGGCTGAGCGTGGGGGCCCAGTTACTGGGACGGGAACAGGTCATGTCCAGGGAAGTTGAGTCTCCCTGCTCTCTGACCCACATGAGTCCCTCGAACGCCTGCCCATGAGAATTGATTCGTTCATGAACCCTGATGAATCACCCCCCCCCCACCCCCCCCCGCTAACCCACCCACTCGAGCTGAGCAGCTGACTGCCACAGAAATGCAGAACCAGCCCCCACTCTCTCCCTTTGTTACTCTGCACTTTTCAAACGCTATGTGAGAGAAATGAAAACTGTGTGCCCGGCCCGGTTTGCAAGTGGGCTGCCAACAAAAACGTCCACCCTCTGAAAATGGGCGACGGGGGCGGGGGACTTGGACATATGGATTTTCCCAGGGAGAAAAGACCAGCGAGTGTGGAAGGACAGGGAACTAGAGCCGTGGAAGATCTTCAGATCCTCCACGGTATCTTCCGGCCAAGAGGACCACCAGGGACCAGATAAAAGGGATAGTCAAGAAAGAGCTGAGGGCGGGGGGGTGGAGGCAAAACCAGCCGTGACCCACTTCAGCTCGGTCTAGTCATCTGGATTCCTGGATGAATTCGCAGTGTACAAAGTTTTGTCTTAATAAGGCAGAGTAATGTGAAGAAAGATCCTAACTTAGAACTTCATTGTACAGTATCACACATTTTTAAACATTCATACAACCATCCAGCATATTGCTGCAGCACATTATTACACACACACACATGCTTACAATTATACATTATGGGCAATGCTGTTAGCTTTAGCAAATCTTGGCTAAAGCGAAAATACATGACCGTTTCACAGCCTGACCTTTACACTTTGCTTAGCTCTCCAAAAACCTCATCTTGATTCTGGCATGGCTTTTTCTGTGCGGTCTTCTGTTTGGGATGAATTTCCTTTAACTCTTCCATGCATAAACATTATTATTCCTACATTTAGTTACACTAAAATTTGCTTTACTCTGCTGTATAATAATTCACTAATGCTGTGAAGTACCAACCAGCGAATCCTGCTGATTCAAATAATGCAGTAACGGTCTTTGCCAAATGCCATCACTAATCTGACTAAAACCTTATTATCTTAAGTATCTCTCCACAAAGGTCTAACAGCACAGACCCCTGAGGGACTCCAGTTTGGCTACACCCCCACATTGCTTTACACTTCAAGGCGAGACCTTGCATGCTAAATTAGCTGTTTATTGTGAAGCGTGCCGCGCAGTCCAAAGTAAAACAATCATTTTTACATCGAGTTTAAATGATTAATTATTTCACCACCGAGCTGATCAGAGTCTTCTGGCTGTCAAAGAGAATTGATTAGCCTTGGTCTAATTCAAATTTCCAAGTCAGGAGGGAAAAACAGGGATACTACAATACCAAAATACGGGGATTTTTTTCCCCCCAACTATAAATTCAAAGGCAACTGCAAGCTACATACGGTCTAAAACGATCCCCTGTATAGATTTTCTTCGGTCCGTACAACTTGTTGTTGTTGTTATGCATGGGGAGGCTTGATGCTAAAATAGGTAGTACAACTACAGAGAACTTTCAATCTGCCAGACCACAATTAGCAAAGCTCCTGCCAAATTACAGGTAGCTATGCAGAGAAATATTAATTAACAGGCTCCATTCTGGGACAAGGGTAACTCCAGATGTGGGTGCGGCCGACTGTGATGCGAGGTCAGTGATGACACGGCCCATTCAAGAAAAGTCGCGGATACCGCCAGCGTCCCTGTCGCCCGCGCCTTGACGCGCGCGGTGCCACAAATGGATACTCGAGTCCCGCGAAATTACAGTGCCGCTACCCAGCAGGAATCCCTGTGACGTCTGCAACTAAATCCTCAAACTGTGACTCTTAAGTGTCCGTCGGGCCTGCCTTAGCTACCGCTTTCAACACAGCGAGCGAGAAAGCGACGCTAAAGGTCAGACGGAGGTCATGAAAAATAATTGGCAGACATTAGAGATGAAATAAAGACCTCCCCCTGAGGCTTCTTCTGCGCCGTTATCATGCGTCACCTCTACGAGATGAAGGTCAGGCTACGGACAGCAGTGTGACCGATTCACAAAACCATAATTAGCAGTCTGGCATCCCCTTGCTCTGCTCCCTCTACCACGATCATCCTTTCCAGAAGATAAACGAAACAGACTACCCTGCCTCAAAAACCGTATTTCAGCTCGGTACTGGCATTAAATGAGTACTCAAGTAAGCACGGGGTTTATCGATTGCTCGAACGTCGATTTACAAACACAGTTTGAAATGAGTTGGCCTGACAGCAGACATTGGAGGTGCTGACCTCGTGCATGGGAAGAGGAAGAGGGTGACAGACTCATTAACCTAACAAAAGAATAATTCTCCCTACAGTTGGTATGTGTTGGATGTACTCATCTTATTGGGGGGGGGGGGGGGGGGAAACCC
>JAODJW010000036.1:11212477-11226837 GCA_026777045.1 Hyperopisus bebe | reverse complement strand
CCCCATAACCCCATCCCCCTTCCATTCTTGCCCACCCTCTCTCCGCGCGCGTTCTTTCTCTCTCTCTCTCTCTCTCCTTGCCAGGCCAGAGCAAGCGAGGACATGTGCTGTGTCGGAGACCCGCATTAAAGTCAGATGATTACGTAAAGGACGCCTCTCTGCCCCGTGCAGCTCACTGTAACAGACGCGACACCCTTACCGGTGCGCTGAAGGTTCCGGAAAGGACGGCCAGCTAAGAAGTCGCGAAGGACGGGGCCCTCTGATAGGCCGGCGCCACCGCGGCCTTGGACGGGCCAGAATTCTCCGCGAGAGAGACGGCCCTCATGCACCAATCCATCAGCTTACAGAGACGAGCCCGTAACCTTCGTGAGTCTCGGGGTCAGCCTGAAATGACTGGCATTTCAGTGAACCTCACTGCTCTTCAGCCCCCGCTCGATATAACCTGGTTAAATTAAGACGTAGTTGAATAACAGCACTGAGTCTGTTAGAATCGCGCCCTCCTGTGCTGTTCCGTGTTCCCCGTAAGGTCAGTCCCAGGCACATCATGACCTACGACTTCAGAACACTTTACGAGATAAAGTGGGAACGAGGACGGTTAGCTAAACCTCAGAACGGCACAGCACATGTAGATAAAGCCAGTTCATATTCCTCTGATTAAAAGGTCAGTCCCCGTAAGTGACATTGAACACGGATTTAGTCAAAATAATTGACATTCTGCACTATGTGTAAAATAAAATAAATTCTTATACTTGATAATACTAAGAAGCAATAAATACTAGAATAAGGGCAGTTTGAAATACTGACAATTACTTTATGCACATTATTAGCCACAGGCAAAAGACAAACTCTTATTTTACAGCAAACTTTGAGTATACAGTTGAGCATACAGAGTATAGTTAATGGTAATTATGTCCCCATGCTTCTCCTCCTCATTATACTAGGAAAGCAGTTCTGGAATGTGGATAAGTGGGTATTTCCTGAATTTTAGCGGCACATAAGAAGTCTGAATAGTTTACAGAGGGGCTACACAAAATATTAAGAAATGTTACACTTTCGCATATGCAAGTCAAAGTGTTCCTACGACACATCCTTGGAAAAAGAACACGCGTTTGCTAGCAAAGTCACACATGGAAAACCGTTATCCAGGGGGACAGTAAGAGCGATATGCCTAACTGAAGCATCCCATTAGAATATAAAGATTATAAAGGTCCTTTAAATGAGTAGGACACTCAACGAGTACATCAAAATACTTGTCACACATAGAGAGGACTGGGGGGGGGGCTTAACATTTTTATTTAGTTGATATAAATGCTCATTGCCTGGTTTACCCTTGAATTTTTTTTACAATTTATGTAGGAACTTCAGTGGTGTTTGCTCTATTCGTACATTAAATCACTGGCGAGATTTAAGTCCATTCTATAAAAACACCCGTCAGTGACAAACTTCCTTCGCCTTGGGCTGACAGTCCTATACGGTTGATGGCAATATCATCTGCTCAGTAGACTTCCTGTAACTGATAGATGAGGTTGCAGCAGAGAGACGTGATTTAAGAGAGCGTCTTGGGCCATTCCGACACAACGGTTTATGAGGGACGAACTTGGTTGGAGCATTTAAGGGAAGAAAGAAGCATGCAGAGAAGAAAGTTTGACCTTAACCTCCTGTTCCAAAGCTATCGTGATGGTTCCCCTTTGCTCCAACTCATTGATCTGGAATATTTGCAGAATTTCAGCCTGTTTTGTTTCTTCTCCCAACAGGCAATTGATGGCACAAGTGTTCTGCTTGATTTATCTGCCCTAGATCTGTCTATGGGCTTTGTGAGTAATTTATGCGAAGTATGAATAATTTAACTCAAACTCAATCACGAGCAATCAATTCGACGTGATAATTGAGAGGCGTGCCGTTGCTCAGAGGCCAGAGCCAGAAACCTCTCTGACGACCACCAGGCGTGCCACGTTGCCCAAAGTCCGCAGGTTCTCCCCCACTGCAATCTGAACGAGCTGGGTCATTCTGCTCACTCTAACCCCTCTGCGTTTCCATATGTGCTGGCCCGACATTTGTGGCTTGAGTCACGTGTCACCAACTTGCTTTTATCGTCACTGACAGCCGCTTGGTTTCAGGAGAGGAACAAATGTGATTTAGAATTTGATGATACTACTGCGCTGAAACTTAGTGGTGAAAAAAAGCATATAAAAGATATAATCATATGCTAAAATGTTCCGGTTTTTAAGCATAATTTAAGATGACGCCAGTGGCTCTGTTACTGCCTGTGATCCATGCACGTCATCTAACAAAAAGAAATGCTCAGACTAGATAAAGGTTTCATTTTTTTTCCTTAGGTGAGGTAATGAAGACAACATGAAATACACGTATTAGCTACTCTTGGCTATTGACACAACCATCTGGCTAGCAGAGGGCAACCAGCGATGTAATGCACCTGTTCTGGCCCCTGGCTTGTAAACTAGGGTCACAGTGTCACCTTGTATGCCAATGGGTCATCTTACAGATAAAAATGTCCTCAGACGTGCACGATTCAAAGTAGGATATGCTGTAAAATATTTAGAGCAGTGTTTCCCAATCCGGTCCTCGGGGACACACAGTCCGTCCATGTTTTTGCTCCCTCCGAGCTCCCCGCTATCGCAATTCCCCACATGCAACCAAAGCACAAGTTCAGCAGCACTTCATAGGCTGTCAAAGTCATCGAAGGACGAATGTACGGTACACATTTAGCTGGCCACAACAAACCTTTTTTTCCAGGGGACCAGGTCCACCAGAACCTCAATTCTGGGGCATATCTGGAACGAACACTCTCCATACCTCAGGCAGTCTGGAATTTTGTCTGGCTTCACTGAATCAGGACCCGTTTGACCTAACACAAGGAAGCAGGACTGAAGAAGACATCCCCTTATATATTTCCCATAATTCCAGTTCCACTAGGACAAAACACAACAGCTTCTGTAACAGTAGACCAAAACTTTTGGAATTTTACCAAATAATCATTAAGCTCATTACTTAATTCCTTAAATAATGACTGATAACTACTTGGTTAACATACCACTCGGCAGTCGTGTCCATTGGATAAGCTAATCTATCTAGTTTCCTGTCTGTTTAAAGATTAATGCAAAAGAATCAGGGGTAGCCTTAATGTTAAGGTTCTGACACGTGATCTCTACCTCGTGCAACTTCCTAATGTAATCTATCACACCAGAACAGAACACGGTCAATGTAGCTATTGGACCGGCCTGAGCTTCTTCCAAGTGGTAAAAAAGCCTCACCGTTTATCTAAAATCTGTTTCTCATTGTCCATCCCTAACAATAACCGATTCTAAGGCTGAAAACGAAGGTGTGAAGTGTGGGGAGGCATGGTTGACCTCCGTTAGCTGGTACCTGCTGCAGGCTCACCCAAAGTTCAGTGAAGTTGAGGAGCTGCTGGCTAAGAATCAGATCGTGATGGAAATGTACCCCAAGAGAGAAGATACAGGCCTGACTGTCGAACCCCAACATGTCTGGGTCAATGCCGCTATCACAGTAAAAGACTGATGTCACTTTACAGCAGTGAACGAACACATACTTCAAAAAACACATCAAAAAAAAATCATGAAAGTGCTAGAAACATAAGCGCACAGAAAACTAAATTACAGTGAAAGATGGACGTATATTGGGTTATAAACCTCACAGAGAGGGTGCTCAGTCCCAAGTCTGCATGACCAGGCAGGAACATCCAACATATCTCCCCATTCAATTAAACAATGCATGTCATTCACAAGCATATAAAACTTCTGAGTGCATGTTAAAACATCAAAGCTGGATCCTCGGTCACATGCAGTGCGATGAAACATTGACCTCGGAGCTCTGGCTTGTTAAACAGCAGCATGTTTTCACTCGGTTTAGCGATCGTGTCGAATGAGCTGGGACAGGCATGTGGGGACACCTGAACTAACAAAGAGAGACCTCAGCATTGACATTTACCTGTGACTCTGACAACCATCTCATTTAGACCTTCATTGCACCCCCACCCCCACCCCCCAACATTCTTCCTGACTGATACCAAAAAACTGCAAATAGTGACGTATAGGGTGGTTATCCTATAATAATAATAATAATAATAATATAATAATGTTATTGTTATTATTATTATTACTATTACTATTCTTATTATTATTATTATTATTATTATTATTTAAACATACTGCCTGGAACTATGTATGAAACGTTCACAAAGTATTATTACGTCGGCATACATAAATATACAGTGCTGTAATTTATGAAACATTTAGCAGGTTAAACCCAACCAGTCCATTGGTTGAAATATTGCATCTGGGACACACTTCTGTTACAAATAATCTGAAATCCTCAAACCAAGAGAAGTGGAGGATCCTAAAGTAACCACCAACATCGCGTGGTCTTCGGGGATATGCGGTGTTTCTGTATAATGACTACCATTACTGCTGATCGATACGGTCTTCATCCACAAAGTATTACATCTCTGGCAGCCCGCACAGTAGTTTAGCGCTGCAGATCAAAGCTGCCAACTCAACCCAAAGCCAAGCCCCCACTGTAAGATAAACGCACATTTGCGATGCTGAAAGATGGTCTCGCTGGAAATAAAAGACCGATAGAAACATCAGATAATATGCTTTTTTCTTGTTATAATTTAACCACGTCAGATTGATACGGTCAAAACTGCACGGATGCGCCCAGCTCAGGATTACTACTGTACGGATAGGACAACACACAAGTAACCCTACATGGTTCACGGGGACTGCAAACATGCAATTGACTTGAGCGACCCCCAGTAATCGCCTAACAGACTAATAACAGTTTCACACTGTCAGAATGGCTATAATAACAGACTTTTCCCCCACGATGCGTGCTCTCCACCAGCGGCGATGTGAAATTACCCTCCTCAGACGAGCATGATGCGTTTTATTACAACGATACAAAATGCAAAATGGAAACTACGTTACGGTGCCACTGGGTGACACCTAGCCTATCTCCCCGTTTATACGCAGATCGTCATTTTCGACGCGCGCGAACCCCGGCCGTTTTTATTAGACTTGAAACACGGCTATACCTGCGATCTAAAGCATTATCGCTTAAGAAATCCCGTCTCTCCAAGTCGCATGTTTCCCGTTTCTTATTAATACCCCTCATCGCGATCTGCGCCTGTCTGTCTTATTTCCGACACGTACCTGTTTAGATGCGGGGATCCGGCCGGGAAGAGACGCGCCGCATCTTCGGCAGAACGTGCGAAATCCTCCGGCACGCGCTGCACTTCGCGCGCCGCTCCACGAAGCAAGCCGGCTCGGCGGCCGCTCACGCTTTTAACACGGTCGTCTTGTTTTTTTTTCCACTGTTTTTTTTTCGACTAAACTGTCATCGCAGTTGAAACGTCCCTAAGCTGTCGCCGAGCCAGTTGAGCTCCGCGCCCTGCAGTCGGGGTCTGACGGAATTGTTTATTCTCGGTATCCCCGGCGCTCCGCAATGCAATCTACACTCCTCCTCTCCTCGGCGTGAACGCCACCCTTAAAGGCATAGTGACATTCCAGGCCGTCCCACACGCAGCTCGAACCTGCCCAGCGAGCCTCCACGGTGTTTCACTAAAAAGCAAAACGCAGAAGTCCTATCGATTTCAGTAAATCCCGAGTTTACATAGAGCACACGCACGTGATACGTTACTGCCATGTTCATTTGCAACATTTGTTTTATTTGCCACCGAAACGAAACGCAAAACCAACTACTACAAAACAAACACTGGAAGTGTACTTATCGATTTTATTAAACGTTATCAGCTTAAATATATGGACAGGTAAAATATTATGGGTGGAGAAAACTCCATTAATGATTAAACAAACAGGGGGTGCTTCCTGGGCTCATATTGTGTTGTACCTAAATGATGAAGAGCACGGCTGTAGATTTCTAGCCGTTCTTATCATGCTCCATCAGTTCAGCCAAATAATATATAGATGGGGCCATGAGCAAGCACATCCAGGGTATGGACATAGCATCTTACGTTGGGGGGGGGGTGCCCCAGCTGTTGTCAGGTTTTCTGCAGTTCTCTCATGAATGAGGAGTTGTTAACCTGCTTGTGGTGCCACCCCTCCTTAAAGCCTGGCCTTTCTCCCCCAGCAGAGCAGCACATTTCCTGCCCCCCGCCGTGCCATTGTGAGTGCCGCCCCCAGCTGTGCAGCCGACCAGAGGGTTCAGGATGGTGCTGGCGACTGTCGGACCTGCGCGGGTGGCCATCGGCCTGACGTGTCGACGGCACCCTTGTGTCGCGGAAGCCCCTCATTAGCATAATCTGCCCACGGAAACAACGTATCGATGTGTGGCTGTTAAGGGAATTAAACAAACAAAGGCTACAACAATGAGCATGTGCACACGTTACACCTTATACCGCAGAATCAATCCAACTACTCTGTCCTGAGTCCAGACTCTTTGCCCCTGATTGTCAGATGCAAAACTGCGCTTCAAGGTGTTTACATTTTTATTAATTTCTGTTAATTACAACAGCGAGGTGCTTTTAAAGTTATGAAAATTGGTGACATGCTTTGAGATTAACATATTTTGTGTAGTACTAAACCTAAAATAACCATATTCTGTTTACATTTCAACCTTAAAATTGTTCACTACCTATAAAGAATCCTCAAATTAACTATTTCAGACTTATAAATCAAACATAGTACACTCATTTACTTTGTGGTTAATTGACCTTATGATGTGTTTTAAGATTATTCCCACAGTTCTCATCTTCCTATTTTCTATTCTCTGTTCCACCCAACAAACTTAAACATGGTGTCTGTCAATGGGCCGTCACAGAGAAGCAGTGTCAGCAATTTAAATCTTTGACCTTATACGAACTTTCACCTTTGAACTTTAACCTGAAATAGCATGCGAATGGAGACGCAAGATCTTCACATTCATTTTTTAAAGAACTTCTTGACCCCTTTGTGCCGTTGACAGAACAGCAGTTCATGGAACTTTGACCTTCAACCCCAACATATTACTAGTTTAAGTTTGTTGGGACAGAAAAGCAATAAACTCTAGTCTGACAGCAGGTTTTCTACAAAAAAATCAACAAAATAAAAAAGCTTGATGAATTAAACTATCAAACTTGGCCAGTGAATACTTAATGACCGACATGATTGAGCTATAGATGTGCTGGAAAATGATTCGTAAAGTAAGAAAACTCTTAACACTCCTGTAAATCATTTTTAAGACCATTTGTGAGGGTGTCCTGTTGTTTTATAGGTTAGAGTGCATTTTTTATAATCTTGTAAACACTTAACAGTTTACCTGCATAGGATCTGGTGTGAAAAACAAGGCGCCCACACTGACAGATGTGTTCTTCCGCACAGTTAACACGTCCCACAATTTGTGCGTCACCAAATAAAGAAATAATAATAATCGACTGCATCTAGCTAGTAGATTCATAGCCAAATTCAGCTCTAGGTACTTAATATTCATATTCCAAGATCTTAAATATCTGAAGCTGGGTATGTAGTCCACACCTTGTAAAGTATATTACATTAAGAAGACAGGTTAGTTTTCGATGTAACACAAGCAAAAGCGGGCCAATTAACGAGGAGAGAAGAATTAATTAATTAATTAATACATGGCATTCCGTAATATCCCCCCCCCCCCCCAAAAAAAATATCTCACATTATACGATGACATATAAAAGAAACAAAACACCTCTCAACTCGTAGTATTAATTAACCTTCGTTAGATGTGGTTGAAGATATGCCAGCGGTTAAAATAATTTACCATGCATAGGCCTATATGTTTATTGCGGGGTAGCTTGAAAAGATTCATATACGTATCTGTGCAAACTGGAATAATATTAAATTAATTTCTGGACATTGACTATAAAATCGATCAGTTGTTTATCTACAGTTCAGATACATCGATTTAGAAATACATTTGCTACCTTGTCGGGGAAAAAAAAAATCACAAAACCAGGTTCATAAAATATACAAAACCCTGGACAAAAAGAATGCTAAAAATGTAATATCTCAAAAAAAAAGAACTTAACTGTTTATTAAACATTAAAACGTGATTTATTTCTGTTATTATGAAGCAGCGGGGCAGATTCCTTAATCGAGACAGCTGTTAGGGAGCAGCAAACATCAGTTTAAGTGCATGTGCATGGGGAGTGTAAGCAAAAAAGTGCGCATAAAACGGGCTGAGTAAATCATCAATCTCGGTATAGCTGCGCCGCGATTCAATTTTCAGTTGCGCGAAACACAACGATACATTTAGCCGGGTGCGATTCCTAAATAGATTGGGAGCCGTTATGAATAAATCATGGTTTTTACAGCGGAAGGAGAGGCATCCCGAAAACTGTAATGAACCGCTCAAGCGGGAGTTCTGGTTCAGTCTTCGGTTACTGGGACTGATTACCAGTGAAACTGCGTGAACGTATGGGTGCTGGATGTACGAGATTTATTTCTGCCATTATAACCGAAATTTTTGCATCTATATCCCATTTTTGTGGGTGGGAGGGCTCAAAATCCCTGCACTGACATTTATTTTTGTTTTGCTGTTTATCTGTCTTTAACTTGACGACACAATAAAAATCGACAGAATGCAAAGGTCGTTTTTTTTTCCCTCTAGCTGACCGCATCACAGCCCGCAGGGGACTGCCATAGAGACTTCAGCCTCAAAAGCCGGACAGGCACAGAGGGGAACAATCTGAGTACCAGCAGACATTAACCTCTGAACCCTGGGTTTTAGGAGAAATACTTCCAGGCAGGAAGTCTGGAGGACTCAGTAGGAACCAGGCAGGTGCAGGAATAACAAGGGGTCCGAGGGAAACGGGATTAACTTTAGGAGTTACATACGATGCACTGTCCCAGAAATCGGTTGGAGATTAATAACCATCAAGTTTCCATTAGGCTGAAATACCACTATAAAATCTGATGAGTTTATCCAGTTTTTAATAACCCCCTTCCACATTCCTACTTGATTGCATAAACTGGATTAGACTATACTGGGGACACTGACAGTGTATTATAATTATTGAACGACCGGTAGTTAATGAAAAGTCAGCAATACACAAGGGATCTCCTTAGAAAGTTTAGGCAATTTGATTGACTTTCAGCCACTGTGGAGCCCTTATATTATGGCCTAACTGAAATACCACAGTGACCTTTCCTCAGTTCTAAATCTCCACCTTCCCAAGTCACTCTTATGTGTGTCCCTCTAAAACGGTACAATTGGAGGGCTGCCTGTATTTCATCTAGGACAACTTACAGACCATCCGTAATCGCAAAGAATACCATGTGGGCCAATTCTGAATACCGGTCACAACTTTGGCCAGTGTGAGCACGGCAAAATCTGCAGAAATTTTCTATTAACGTCACGGTAAAATTTAACTGCTAGCTGGAATAGCCTAAAGCTAACAAGGCAATCTGCACCAGTCACAGGTCAATTTATAGAGAGACACTGATCCAGAGGAACAGTTTGAGAGTCTCAGCTCAGTGTTATATTTACAGTATGTGGCTTCAGCGATAAAAACCAAAGAGGCTATCAGATTATCCAGGAGAGAGCTGTTACACTTGCTAGAGTAAACAGCTCTGCATTAAGATGTGAGCCTCGTTTTTTTCAGAAAGCAGGCCAGATCCACGTCCGTCGTTCATGAACGTAACTCAGAAATGCATACAAAAGTTACCTTTCAGTATAACACACTGGAGAACAAAAAACCAAGATGGACTGCTTTTGAAAATACAGCAATACTAAAAGAGCAACTGATAGAGAGAGTAGGTACTGTAAAGTGTTAGTAAGAGATTGATGGAGAGGTTGGTTAAAAAAGCGAGATTATAAAGGCATTAAAGTCATTTGTGGCACAAAATGAGACCAAAATATTTTTAATTCTGTTTCAGCTTGGAGTGTCGGAGTTAACAGGCTGAGAGTTAATAAGAATCATCCATAACCCACTTTGTCAATACCTTTAGCTCTGCTCACTTGTTTTGGTGAAAAATCAGGTCTCTACAGAGACACCTACAGGTGCACAGAAGCACTGCAATTTAAAACAATTGCACTTTAGAGAAAGAAAGAAAAAAGCCGGCAGCCCTGTGGCACATTCAGAGGTGTTGTGAACAGAATTCCCCGGCTTAATTTGCGGTTTAACGAAACTGGCTAAATGAACTGCGACAGATCCCTCGCAGCGATTGCAGGCGCATTCTCCACACCTCGTGCCCCCGGTGCCTCGATGCATAAGTGCCCCTACATGTTCCACACGCACCGAAACACCAAGTAAAGGTGTGAAGGTCACTGAATCAGAACCGAGGCAACAACCCTTAATGTTTATGGCAACAGTGCGGTGCTTGTAAAGGCTACTGAACTATGTTTCTCAGCCAAAGCGGGGATCAAACCCTGGTGAGGGCACAAGTCTATGTATAACAAGGATAGAGTGTCCCCTCTGAAATATACATCAACCAAAGACATTCCTCCATTCCCCCCCCCCCTTGTTTCAGTTGATCATGAAAGGATGTTGACGACACAGCAGTTTAGGTGCCATAGTGCTTGTTATAATTTATGCACTGATTATGGGGGGAAAAAATATTAAATAAAGCCACGGCACAATTTTGCTTTCATTCATCATTTGAAAGATTCTCAGGCAACCAAGCCGAAAACCTGAGATGAAGAACACGGGAAATAAAATCCCGTTTGCATGGAAACTAATAATACTAACATTCCACCTTTGAAACACCATGTAAGATATTACTAATTTGCAACCATGCGCCAAAAAGAAAATGAATAATAATAATACATGTCATGCAGTTTGTTCCTGTTTCCCATCTCCTCCGTATGACTGTATGGTGGAAACTATATTTTTATTAAGATTAGAAAATTAAAAACATGTGATGTGAAATTGACCACACGTTGGATCAACCAGTGACGGGAGCAAGTTATATTTTTGATTAAAATTTTTAATTCATATGTTGAATGTCCAGATTTATGATCAAAAATGGGGAAAAAATGTATCATATTATTTCATATGGACATACGACATACCAGTCACCACTTCTTAAAGACAGATTAAATGTGTTGATTTTTTTTTTTGGAACAAAAATGTCATTCATTTACATTTATATGTTTCACGGGGATAAGTAAATACACCTATTTGTTGGGTGCCCTACATTCCTTTGAGATAACGCAGGAAGCATCTGCCTATCACTTTCCAAATGTAAAAAGCGGGTCAGAGCCTCTTCGCATGTGCCTCAGATGTGGGCAGTGAGAGGACACGCCCCGTCTCAGCGAATCAGATGAGGCGACCCCCCGCGCCACCGCTTGCCCGCAGAATTGCGAGGGCACGCACCGTCTCTGCGCCTCGATGACCTACTTCCTGCCTTTTCTACTAATCCCCGGGTCATCCGGGTGGGGCCCACTCCGATTATTCATAGGAGTATCAGATGGTGAAGGCGCAGCGTCCCGGGAGATGGGACTCTGCTGCCAAAGGATTTCGGCGCGACCGTGATGTGCACTGTCCTCGGGCCCGGGCTGATCTCGTTTTTATTATTATTTTTTCTAACGACCCCATTTAGCGGAGACAGCCTACTGCACCCTTCAGACTATCTTGTATGTGCGTCTGTCAAAGCAGGATTCTCTAATAATTGCTGCAGTTTATTTATTAGCAATATTTTTAAGTTCCAAAATTTAGCCTGGTGCTTTGTATTATTATGCTGTTCCAAAAAAATTGCTAGACGCTTTTTTTATTATTATTATTTTTGAGTTCTAGAATATAGCTAGGTGCTTTTTATTCTTATTGAGTTCCGCAATATAGCTAGGTGTTTTTTTATTGAGTTCCAGAATATGCCTAGGTGCTTTTTATTCTTATTGAGTTCCAGAATATAGCTAGGTGCTTTTTATTATTTCTGCATTCCAAAACATAGCTAGGTGCTTTTAATTGTTTTTGAGTTCTAGGATATAGCTAGGTGGTTTTTATCATTTTTGCATTCCAAAACATACCTAGGTGCTTTTAATTATTTCTGCATTCCAAAACATAGCTAGGTGCTTTTAATTGTTTTTGAGTTCTAGGATATAGCTAGGTGGTTTTTATCATTTTTGCATTCCAAAACCTACCTAGGTGCTTTTTATTATTTCTGCATTCCAGAATATAACTAGGTGCTTTTTGTTATTTCCAAGTTCCAATATTTAGCTAGGTGCTTTTTAGCAGCCAAGTACAATCTGCTTAACTTGTTTACCAATCAATGAACGTCACAACCCACCACAGTGCTCCTGTTATGTGCAGGAGAAATTCTCTGTAATTGTTGCATTCTCTTGCAAAGCTGTTATCTTGCGGGTGCAATGTAGTTTTCTCAGCAATGCACGATAACGATCATGCAGGGTTAAGTTCCTCGGCATTATCTTGTCCATCAGTGTCGATTTGTAGATATTTCTGTTCCAATTTTCCCATAAGAGCTGAAGAGCTAAAGATGTAAATAGGTACATGGTGTGTGTTGATACAAAAGAGTTTAGAATGATTTGAAGATTTATATCTCACCTGCTGTCTTATTTAAATAACTAGGAACCCTTCCTCAAAGCGTATGTTTATTTTTTCCCTTAGAAAAACAAACTGATCTCTATGGGATAATAATCAAAGTGAATGTTTCTACCAGTGATCTTTATGATCCTCCTGAAATTTCCAGAGTCCCCAGCTTATCCTGCCCCTGCGCTCTCAAAAGGAACCGGTGTAATTACAGCACCGACGTATAATTAGGGCAAAGGGAATAATTAACCGGCTGCGACGGATGTGGTCGCCGGCTTCGCCGTCTCCTCTTCCAGCGAGCCAAAGATTATCAAAGGAGGCGAGGGAAACAGGAAAGGGATTGTGGGAAAGGGATTCTGTTTGCCTTCATTCGGGGCACAAGTTTGCCTACTCGTGGGTATCTCTGCTACTACTGCTGTTCAGGTTCCTCTGCCCCCACTCGCGGCAGTAGGTAGCCCGGAAGAGGGGGCTGACTCCTCCTGCTGCTCTCAGCCCTCAGTTCCTGCACAGCTGGGGGTGGGGGGGGGGCGGCAGTCAAGCTGCTCACCTTTATTTCCAATGCTGGCAAGCTAAAGAACCAGGCTAAAGGTCATTTTAGTTCACATAGGGTAACTGACATTCAGTTGCCCTGATTACTTATTACCAGAGTGCTGTCTGGGGCACTTAACACTTCTGCTGTACTCTTTACCGTTAACACCTCTTATCTCTGTGTGTGTGTGTGTGTGTGGGGGGGGGGAACCCATAACCACCCGGTTAAGGGCCAGAATTTAAATCCCAGCTGTACAAATCCCAGTTTGCTCCACCCTGAACAATCACACAGACCAGTCATATGATGTAACGTGTTTTGGGTAACAAATAGTATGTTTGGAAGCACATGAGGAACTAATATGCTAATATAAAAACTAAAGGACTGCAGCCAAGAAGGTGAGCATATTACGGACAAGGACGCGTTATCATGTCACACCAAGGGCGCATGTAATGCGGGGTGAGGTGCGGACGAACTAATTCTGAGGTCAAACAAATGCATTTGTCAAGCAGATCGAGCTCAAAAGGGACACAGCACACAAGGAACATTTGTTTCAACTCCTCTCACCTTCTGAAACAAATTAACATAAAACAGGGATGCAAAAAGGCAAATTTGCGACAGCCATAAAATTTACATTTGAATTGCAGTTACATCCATTTTTCTCCTGTGTGTGTGTTTTTTTTTTCCTGCAATAGAATACAAAACAGTTCTCTAGGTATTTAAAAAATTGATATCACCGTATAAGCTTGGCTTAGGAACAGTCATACAAAAAAAACGGCATAGTGACAGCGGCATTCTTGTTATGTGTTACCTGTGTCACTTGTTCTATTTGGATGAATGGATGTAGAATTACACGCGTGTCGGACTTAATAAAGGGTAATGTGGCAAAAGGCTTGGGATATATAACCAATTACTATAAACAACATGATACATAATTGATGTTTTTTTGTATATGTGTCCAGGTGTATGGTGATCTCAGCGTGTTTGCCATACTAAATAAAGCGGAGATTATGAAAACGATGAGGTAAAAGAAGCAGGGCGACCTTGTGCTGAAACTGAAACACAACCCTCAAAATGATCCCTGGGTCAGTGACCTTGTCCTTCACATCATTATCATGGCTGTCCTTTTGCCGTTCCCCTCCCAACCCCCTTCTGGTGCCAGGCTAACGCGTATTTGTCTTTTGCTATCGTATTGCATTACCCACACTCCCGTAAATACTCTGATATCAGTCTATCGCTCAATGCCACGGCTTCCATATCCCACGCCAGTAAGGCTGGGTTATGTTGTCTGGGGCAACAGTCGCTTAGATACCTCCCACCTGATAGCTCGGTTGGGGGGGGGTT
>JAODJW010000036.1:11201113-11211532 GCA_026777045.1 Hyperopisus bebe | reverse complement strand
CATGAAAAGGAGCATGGGATACATGAAAGGGAGCATGGGATACATGAAAAGGAGCATGGGATACATGAAAGGGAGCATGGGATACATGAAAAGGAGCATGGGATACATGAAAGGGAGCAGGGGATACATAAAAAGGAGCATGGGATACATGAAAAGGAGCGTTCCAATATACGTGTGCAAGCAGCAAATAAAAGCATCATCGTCTAGAGAAAGTAAGAGAATAGATAGCAGTCTGCACATCCTGATTTACAGGGTGATGCCTTCACCCTGGGTGTATCTTCCACTTCCTGTGTCGACTGAGGTCGTGGGGAAGGCAGCACCCCCAGGGCCAGAAGCATTTTGTAAAGGCGACCGCTGATCTCAACACCGGGCCTGCACACGCCGTTAAGCCTGCCACTGCAGTGAAAGCCCCTGCCAAGTGGGCTTCATGTGCCATCGCTAACTATTAAAACATAAAAAGAGAGTTCAATAGTTCACACGGAAACCATTGTCCCCCATTGCTCTTTTGATAATTGCGGCATGTCCCATTGGTGTCTGAAACAGAAAAAATTATGACTCCGAAAAACCCATTCGGGGTAAATTAGGTTCAAATATGGCCCCTGCTAGCGAAATCTCTGTGTCAAAGTTTTGATTTATTTTAACACATAACAGACACTAAGCAGAGCAATGACATATATATCCTTTGTCCGTTTGAGTGAAAAAAAGCATATTTAAAGATAAATCAAAAACAAACATAAGTAAAAAAGCATGTTGGTGATTGTGTTACTGATGGAGAGAGCGTTGGTTAGGAGAAAATATATTTTTGTGACAGATCTGATGAGCCTACCCAGGCCAGCCCAGTAACCCCTCCTTACTAATAGGAGACATATTTATAAGATAATGTTACAAATGAGTGGAGTGATACACCCTCCCCTTAGAGTACTGTCACGTATAGTGTTTGCTACTGCCTAAATAATTAATGCCTTAATGTCAAGAAATTAGCATTTCTATCATCACCTGCATCTTTTGGCAGAGTGTCAGCCCAGAATGTCAGATGAGGAGGGTCACATGACATCAGAGGGTCACATGACATCAACACAGTACTGGACAACATGGAATCAACCTCTTTTAAAAAAAAAAAAACTGTGTGTGTGTGTGTTTGTGTGTGTGTTTGTATACTTCCTCAATGCTGTCCCAACAGAAAACAGAAGAGTGATGTGTAACAAAAATAGTTGCAGTAGCTCCCTCCAGTATTATGGTATGCAGTCCAATAAAGTGAGAAATATTTACAAATATTCCAAACAGACAAAAAGTAGGTCAGGTGCAGCATGTAAACACACTGCGAGATTCACACGTGACAGGTTTTTGCCGTGTCAAATAAAATAACCGTAAACATATGCACAGAAACAGTTTTAAACACTGCTGGTCTTTCAAATTGCACAACTGATTAACAGAGATGACTGTACCCAGAGATTTACATCCTGCACAACAGAGATTGTAATGATTACAAATTACCCCTCATATGTGGAACAACACAAATGGATTCACATTAAGACAGTATATATGCACGCACACACACACGTGTATATACGTTTGTGTGTGTATGTATATAAATATATAATATACATGTTTTACATATACATATATAGCAGATTTTAGTGCTTCATGGATGACCTTTGTGAATTATTTAGTGCACTGACCTTTGTGTGTGTGTGTACATGTGTGTTCGTGTGTGTGTGTGTGTATATATATATATATATATATTGCAGATTTCAGCGCTACATGAATGACCTTTGTGAATTATTTAGTACCCTTGTGTGTGTGTGTGTAAATATATGTACGTGTGTGTGTGTGTGTGTATATATATATATATTGCAGATTTCAGTGCTACATGAATGACCTTTCTGCCTTTGTGAATTATTTAGCGCACTGACCCTTGCTGGGGTTTCACGTTAAGGTCACCTCCAGCTGAAGGAGAACGTGCACACCAAGGCCTCAGGTGACACCCGTCCAATCACATGCCTTCTCCACCCCGCCAAGCCCCGCCCCCCCCGCCAGTCCATAATACATCTGCCACAGCGCGGGCGTGAGGTGGAGGCCCTGCAAAGCTCTTCTGCTTGATTAACCAGTAAAAGCTGCCAAGGACTACGAACGTGGCACTGGGACAAGGAGGAGCTTCCAGGCCCTCCGCACAAACCCCCCCAATCATGCTCTAGTTCCGTAGCCCTGAGCTGTTGGTGCATGGTGAAAGCAGGCCGAGGTTCTGGCTGCAATCGGTTACCCCGACACCCCATTGCCTCATGCCATGGCTCTCTTGTATGTCTGGCAGTGGGGTGATACAGGGGCTAATTCCCCCCCCCCCCGCCCACCCATCGCACGGAATAATGTCAACCTATCGACCATCATTAACTGGCCCATTTTGGCGCCATGTTGTGGTGCTTAGCAGCAGTCTGTATGGGAGGGGGGGGGAAAATGTGATTTATGACATAATAAATGGAAGCGGTTTTTAAACGATGGATTATTGCATCACAATCTATTTTTTCTAGTTGTGAAGTTGGGAATGTGGGATGTTTGGGGGATTAAGGAGCAGGTAATGCAGTCCTAAATCTTTTGAATCCCTTATTAGAAAAGCATCAGGGGAAAAACTGACTGTTATTGATTGCATTATTGAAATGGGAGGCGAGCGACACGGTGATATTAGAATGTGACTGAATGACACTCTAAAGTGGGCGGCTGAGGACGGCCTGTGATCGTTTAAGTATTAAGTAAAGGCTTTTAGCAAAAGCAAGCTTACAGTGTTAAACTTTTACAGCTACGTATTGTACCATGTCAAAATAATTCTTTTGATGGATGCGCCTAATTTGAACAGCTCAGTCGAAGCAAATTACGGCTGTAGGAAGTCGAGCAGGCAGGTGAGGTGATGTCACCATGATTCCTGACCGTTAACGACATGGATTAGGACCCTTTTGGAACCATTTTGAAAACTTTTTATATCTATATGGAATTGTAGGCTACCGCTGAAACGATACAGTAACTCATCTCGAGTAATAGTGTAATTTTTTTGTTTTTTTACAGAAGCTTCCAGAGATCTCAAGATGAGTTACTGTAAGTTATATAGAATTTGCCACACTTAAAGAGTCATACACAAGGACAATCAAACCGTGTTAAAGCGAAAGAGTTCTGCTAATGCAAGGAGTGAAGGATGAGGAATGGATGCATGGGAAGAGGAGGAAAAACAGAACGAGTGTGTGACAGAAAATTGAGAAGGAAATAAAGGAGGAGCATCTGAAGCAGAGAGCTAAAAGGTACCACAACAAACTGTCAGCTAACTATAGCTGAAGGCCATCGCTGGCGCTCAATGCCAAGACACAGAGGATAAGGTCATAGGCACTACTGTCCCTTATCTTCTGTCTACAGAAAAAAGCCCATAAACAGAAGTCAAATTTACACCTACAAAATAATATGAATTCTAAGTGTATTTGTCATGTTTTCTTGCTGACAAAACAGTGCTATTTATCTATCTGCCATAACAGCTTATCTGATACAGGGTCATGGTGATCCTAATATCACAGGGCAGGAGACATCCTGGATGGGATGCCTGTTCATCACTGGGTATGCACACACACTAAGGACACTCACAAGGAGCACTCTTAATGTTGTGGAGGATTTCTGAACACCTGTGTAGCATCGGTATGGTGGTTTGTGTGGGGTCTGTTGTGACCCCAGCTGTGCATGCCTGGTGCAAGCTGGTTATCCATGAGCTTCTGCCCCATACCTCCTGGAGTCTGCATACACGCAGCTCAGGAGCCCTTTTTCTGTGCAAGCCACACGTTTGCGGACTGATGTTTTCATACAGGATGTTTGGTCCCCTCGTGCTGTACGCCCCCCTTCCTCAGCAGACCCCATGGTCACCATGACCTTAACTCCACAAAGGGGCTGTTTTGTGTTTCTAATAGCAACCAGAGTGTGAGATGTGTCGTGCTGAAATTTGCTACTCAGAGAGCGATTTTTGTGATCGTATATTGTCTCGACTGACCTGAAGTTGAACACACCAGCAAAGTTTTCATCTTGCCTTTAAACTTGTAAGCTATTTGGCTGCAGGATGTAAATTTGACACCTTTTGACATGCAAGAATGACTCAGTGGACCAGAAATAAATCAGTACAGAGGGTTAAGTCCAAATTCGGATCCAGCAGCTAATCACAAACATTAAAGCACTCGTGGAAAGTTTGTGAGAGCAGGCAAAACTGAAACGTTCCATCAAATGGGATGTGTTAGTGATTTCTATATGAGATTTCTTAAACGTATTTTACAAATTAGATCATGTTGGTGTAGAAAAAAGCACCATCTAGCAGGAAATGAAAGAGCAGAGAAGGAAACTCAACTTTATCCTGATTGTTGATCTACGCAAACAGAAACTTCAGAAGATGACAGTGTTACATGATGATTACGGGCATTTTATATCCGTGACCTCCTGAGATCCAGCAGTTCATTTTTGTCCTCATTTTTGCTTATATCTTTCATACTATGCTACTCTTTTAGGTCCTATTGTTCCTTAAAGAGGACAGTTAGGGCTTTGAGGGGACATCACATATATGGGGTTAAGCTTTTTACTATCCCAACAACTTGTGTAAAACAAAAATATAAAAATTGAAAAACCGTTTTTGCCTTGGGTCTTAGGAGGATATTCAGATGGCCCATACAAAACCACGTTGGGTCACAAAGCCCAAAGTATATCGGCTCCCCTTTTGATAGAGGCCAGGGGTCATTTTTTACTATGATGGTGCAGTTGTCGACTGGGCGACAGTAACAGTTGTTGACTGGGGTTGAGGCCCCTAGGCTTCTGCCTGGGGGAGCCTGTGCATTAGACCGTACCTCGTCATAGCCTGTCTATTTGTAAGAGAAAGCCTGGCGCTTGCTAACCACACTTGCTGCCTGCAGAATGAGCAAGCAGCGTTTAGGAAGTGGCACAGGAGATCGAGATAAAGACAAAGTCCCTGGCTGTGTTTCTTCTTCGGTGAGACACATCTCAGCCTCGTCTGCATGGTGTCAGGTCAGCTCTGCTAGACGGTTCCCTCCACATGGGTCCTAAGGGGACCTCAGTTCCAGAGGTTTAGGTGGCCTAGTCACGGATCAGCAGGCCTGTCAAGAAAGCCTTCACTTATTCTTCCCTGATGTGACACTGACAGCCCAGCTGACATCGTGAAACCTACCTCCCTAACCCCCCTCTGCCCACAGCCACCCACCTCCCCAACACCCCCCACCCACAAACTCCCAAGCTGCTAAATCCATTCCTTTCTTTCTGCTGAAAACAAACGATCTTTTTTCAATTACACTTAAACTATTTTCCCTCCTGATTGATAGAGTTTGACACCCATCCATCCATACATCCATCTAACTATCTTAATAGCTATATTTCTGCTATACTAAGTCATCCACCAGAACACTTTAACAAAAACATTTTCTAATTCTACTTGACAATTAAAAGTAAATATGGTAGGAACCAGTACCCACTGGCTGTGAAGAGCTTCAGGAATAAGATAGTAAGCCTCATCAAAAGATCTATTTTTAAGGAATATTTGTTACAGTTGTGCTCATGTAATTGCGCAAGGTCTGTGTGATCTTGCTCTGAGCCAGTGGTAGTTGGCTCTGAATCTTATTTATACGGAATAGTGAGAATTGCTTGGTACACAGTCATCATTGTAGCTCACACGGAAGGCCCTGTGCTTAGGCTGGTGTGGAGTCTGCTTTCTGGTTTGTGTGTATTGTGTCTAAGGGTTCTGGTGAAGGTTGCCGAGGCTCGTCGCTGACTTTGCGCTCTGATGTGCCGTTACCTTATTTCCGCGTTTGTGGCCTTGGTGAGCCAGAATTCCGCATCAGGTGAACAGCCCAAGTGCTATTGCTTACAGGGGCCATCGGGAACAGAGTCTGACATTGCGGATGGGTGGCCTGGTTCGGGGTGTTCTCTCTTACACTCTTGGTTTTGAACTATAATAAGCACGTTTTAACGTTTTAACCAGTCTGGGTCGTGACAAATATTATTGTCGTTATTCCTTATTTATAAGGTTTAAATGTTTTTTCACTGGTTCGGCTTTCCTGAATCAGCTCTTTATTTTAGCCCACAAATGTTATATGGTAACATCCTATTTTGTCTGGATTATTTCCTGTGGCAGGGAACGAAGGTCAGGGGAGGGGGACTTTAGCGCAGTTCAGCCGTATTTAATGGAGGGGGCCCAGACGCAAGGTCAAGGATGAAAGGTGAGCTGCTCGCAGCGGGGGGCTCGGGACTGTGTGAGTCACGTCGGTATTCTGAAACACTCCGTCTCGCCTGTGAGACCCCCTGAGAGTACCCCCCCCCCTCCCCCCCAGAAAACGAGGGGCCGGAGGCACTTATGGGAACGTAGACGTGCTTCTCAGACAAACAGCGTTTGGGCTAGGCTAGTTCAAACCATAACAATCCACAGTCAACAGCATAAGACAAAATTTGATATTGGGGGTGGGGGGCAGCTAAGTAATTTACATATGAAGGCCTATTTATTGGGGGGGGGGATGAATTAAAGTACATGAAACACTGGGAGTACACATCCCCCTGTCCTCAATGTTCCCTATGCCCCTGGGCAATACTATAGAGTTCCTACAAAGCATTGACGGCATTAAATTTACACGACGTCCTTCGCTGGTCGCTTGTGTTTTTTTTTTTTTGAACCCAGGGGTCACTGCATGGTTTTGCCATGCCTCCAGAGAAGGCTCAGATAACAGACCCCCCCCCCCCCAATGAGAGTAGACTAGGCCCCACTTTCTGGGTAACTCTGTTACGGCCCTTATTTGCAGTGAGACAGCGCATTGTAAAAGCAAATAAAGCCTTATTGATTTTGCAATTCATAGTACCTTGCCATGCATTGATCAGGATCCGCCACGTGGCTCAGAATTTGTATGGATCCCGGAGCTGATTAATATTCTGGACCTGGGTACGGTTCATGGTAATAAAAGTTCCTCAGGTTCATCAAGTTGTTAACCTCGCTCACCGGTTTTGGAGGTCAGGAAGGAGTCTGGAAATCTATGTTCGCTCCCGCTTCCAGCAAGTTCTGTGCCCTTTAACACCATTTGATTTCATTAGGTGTCATAATATCTCACTTTTCTATGGAGCTGTCAAAATCCTAATTCATAATTAAGCAATCTCTCGGTTGACATTTCCATTTTGAATAATTGTATATTTTGTCATCTTAATCTACACATCGTCGTCATCTTTGCTTGTATGAAATTTTCTGAATATTAATTCATAATTAGGCAATCTTTAGGTTGACATTTCCATTTTGAATAACCATGTTTTTTTTTCCCTAGAAACACCTTTATTCATAATGATTTACTTTGCATTAATGCATTTCACTGTTCGCAGTTTTATTCCCCTAAAGCAGCTAATATCAATAATTCATAATGGCCCCCTACAGATACCACAGTTGAGTTTTTTTTCCCCTCTCATAAGCACATTAAGAAAAATGCCTCTTTGACAGAAGTGTCCCAATGGGATTTTAAAGCTCTTCAGTGCAATGTCTGCTACATCCTAAGTGACTTTCAACAGCAATGTAAGTGTTGCGGTTTCCCCCGCAAAACAAAGCCTTTTCAAGTGTCAGTCTCTCGCACGCTACGTCACATCAAACAGCTTTCATGGACAACGGGGGCGGCAACAAAAGCTCCGACCTGACACCAGGGAAAATCCCATGTTTGGATGAAGAGCCATGTCTGCGACACACTTTGATCTTGTCATCGTTTTGACTGAAGTAACTGGGGACCTGTGCGACCGAGATCCCCTCCCCTCCCCGCCCCACCGAACCGCCTTAGCTGACCCAGAAGGATGTTCTTCCCAGGCTTCTGTTGTCAGCCGCCGAACCCCGGCAACCCGAACGATCCCAGAATGCTCCCCGGCTTATTTTCCAGTCCGCGTAGGAGAAACGGCGGCACGGTGTGCTCGGCTAGCGGGAGACCAAGGTGCCGCCGGAGGGCCCGGTTGTCTGAGTTTCATTTCACGCATGGGTGACCCCGGCACTGACGCGCCGCGCCCCACTGTCCTGATGTCTAGCGGTGGCAGTGCCGCCTCCACCCCCCTCCCGCGACCTGCTCCTCCCCAGAAGGCGGTCCCAGGGTGCGCCGCAGCACATTTCCGCCGATCCGTGGCGGTATCTGCTCCCTTGTGCCGGGGCCCTCCCCGCGCCACCCCATGACTCACGGTTTGACTTGTTCAGGAGTGGATGAGACTAAATAAAACGACCGGTGGGTCTGTTGAATCCATGGCACGTTCATTTCTTTTTTTTGGTCTGACATTGTGACCAAGTCTGTGGAAAAGACTATAATCCATATTCAATTACATTGTGCTCTGTAATACTCTGTAGCATTGCCAGGTAATGCAGTCTCATGTGTACATTGTATGTACCCATTTTCTTTTTCTTTAAAATTAACCTCTGTGGCTTGTTTTTCATCTTTTAATTGCAATACCCATCTAGTAATTATACTACTTGATATTTCATGCTGCCAGTTTTTGCACCTTGATTTCCCTTCATCATAAATCCATCCATCCATCCACATATCATGTTTTAACAATCTCATTTAGCACCTCTGTGAAGCCGTTATGTCGAGTAAGACATTTTCATTCAAGAATCTGGGTTGAGCTGTAGGCGCATTGTTCAAAATGATAAAAATAGATAAAAATGAGACTCTGTTTATGAAACTTCACCAACCCACTCATGGTTTAAGCTGTGGCAATCGAGCTGTGTATTAACACATAATAAGTCAACTGAGAATTTTACAGCTTCATAAATGGATGTGGCTCCACCTACTCTCCGCTGGCCTATGGGGACACGATGAATGAAAGAGCGACCAATGGGAGTCAGAAATACACTGCATGTGCACACTCCCACAACCATGGCAGCTCATCTCTTAGCCCTCTGCACGACATTCATAGGCTCGTTGACCCTTCAGCGGTGGGGCAAATGGGAAGGAAACCCCCTGTTAAAACTACTCAGTACTTTAGATGTATCAAACACATCAAATGCTCTAACATACTTCTAGCAAAATTGTATGGGATGTTGGTGGAATAAGTTAATTTTATGCATTTTACTTTATTAATTTGCTTGGGAGGCAGTGGTTGACTATGCTGTAATACTACTGGACATACAGATTGGTCAGGTTTCAGGTATTTAGCATCCTGCAAGAGGATATGGAGCAACTGCTTTCTGTTCTGGTCCAATAAAAGTAAAAAAAAGTCCCTTGTGCCTTGTGTTGTGAATGGAGCTCAAACTCTCACTGAAGGTTAAATGCACAAAGATACAAGGAGCTGGCTCTGTGACCTTTGAGAGAAGCTTGGCAGAGTAAAATGAAGCCCCCCTCCATCGCCCCCCACTCCCACGCCAGTGTAGCCTGCATGATCTTGGCTCTGAGAGACAACCCAAGCACTGTCCCAACCTAAAAAGTACCAGCCTCCACCTGCAGCACAACGCAATGTTCTGTTTGGGGCTGCCTACGCGGCCGTGTCGGCTTCCTGCCCGACGACGAGCGGCCAGAGGTGACGGGAGCACCCGGACACAGAGCTCCCTCACAGCCTCCCACGACAGTGACTGGCACGTCAAGGACGGCTCGAGGTGCCGTAACCTCCCGGAAAGGGGTCCTCCGCCAGCCCACACAGGGTCTCTGTAGTCCCTGCTGCCTGAGCGGGCAGTGGCCACCCTGCAAAGACTCATGCTGTGGAGCAGCTCTCGTTATTTTCAGAAAAGGTCAGCCGGCGTGGATGGCTTCCAGGGGTCCGGCCCCCCCTTCGATTACACAAAGCCGCTCTTTGGGCCGCTCTCCCGCACTGCCAGGAGATGCTCCTTAAACGCCCAGGAGTCGAGCCTGTTCTCTTGCTTCTAGATCTCTCTCGTCTCATGCCGCGGTTCTGTAATCACGGACGCCCACTTGCGGCCAGGCCTTCGGGCTGCCTTGGGTCCAACTGGGCCACAGCACAGCCGGTAGCTCTGACTATGTCCCGCTGGAATGAAGGATCAACTATTTAGTCATGATGTTTAACCCTCTGACCTAAGATGTCTAAAAATATCATCATCTGATACTGTGACTCACTGTTATTCTTTTCCCACAATGCCCCGAATGCCATCCAGATTTTTCGTGAAGAAATTTGTAAAACATTCCGAGGACTGTTGGGCACAAGCATCATCTGGAGATCAGTCGGATGATGCTCTTGGGTTGTCTTGGAGAAGTGCACCCACAATGGGAGAGGAATCGTGCGAGCTGAACTTCTGAGAAGCTGGTGTTTAGTGCCATTGACCAAAAGCAGTTTTGTGGCGACCCTTGACCTCGAAGGCGCCACAATTCTCCTCTCTGGCAGCTCTCATAGCCAAGAAGGGGTGCCAATGCACACTGGGGGCTGACGTGTGGGAGGCGGCGGGGGGGTGGA
>JAODJW010000036.1:11176709-11193076 GCA_026777045.1 Hyperopisus bebe | reverse complement strand
AAAAGATACTGAGAACTTGACCTCAGTGGTAGGTACAGGCATGAGGGAGAATCATTGCAGGAAATGTGGCATAGTAGGGGGAGTTACAGCACTTGGGGCCCCCGGAATGAGGATCTGGCACCTGGTGAGGCAGCCTTCTGCACTGGCACCCCCCTGTTGTAGATTTCATTAGGTAAGACCTAAGGGGATCTTAACCTTGCCACAAAAAAAACCCAGTAAAGCAGTAATAGTACAATAATATTATTTATCGACCTTTGTTCGCAATGTGTCTGAAAAATATTTTAACCGTGTCCCTCTTCATAAAACGTGAATCCTGAGGATCTCTGGTAAAACCATTGGAAACTCTTTGTAAAAGGATCAGGGTGACACAGGAGTACAGAGCGACCTCCGGTCAGGTCAGATGTGCTAAGGACGGGCGAGCGGAACACGGAAAGGCGCCGTCTCTGGTGTGTGCTGGAGCGAGAGGCTTGGCTCGGCCAGAGGAACCCAGAGTCCGCTGGGGCCTCGGCGCCTGGTCCCAACACTCCTCCCCGATGTGCTGACAAGGCAGCTGGGAGGAAGCCGCGCCATAAAAGGGCAGGCTAATGAAAGGTTACAGGAGGTCGACACTTTCGCATACCTCTCTGAGTACAAGGGGATGCCGGGTCACCGTCGGAGGGGCAAAATGTTTCACTCTCTGACACGGGGGTGCAAGTGCACAAGGGGGTCGCAGGAGAGGTCAAAGTTCAAACCTCTGGGTGTACCCATATCAGGTCAAAAGTCAGGAAAGGTATGCGGGGTCCTGGTACACAGGAGAGAATACCGTGTATCCATCCTGCGTGCGTTTTTCGTTAATCACTCTCTGTTAAACTTGCGTACAGTATGCGGCATATTTTCCAGTGGAGGTATTAAAGACTTAGAGAGAATTTATCAGCTGATTCAATAATTACTAATATTAGCTGCTGAGAACACAAACAGATATAAATAACCTTGTATAGGTATAGACATTATAGGTAGGCAGATATCAATACATTTTTTTCCATACATATTAAGTCTACATTCCCAATTGATAGTGTGAATCTCTCCTTTGTATTATCAAACTGACATCTGTTCCAGTTATTAGCCAAAGGAAATTAACACCGACCAGCTGCCCAATCCACTTCCCCCACAGTGTTTTAGCGAGCAGCTGAAACTGTAGGAAGGCGCAGCGAAAGATCCGACATCAGCAGATCTGCGGACTTTTCGTCAAGCAAAGCTGCGCTTCACACTAAATTAGAGCAGTGGGGCGGCTTTCCCACCCCACCACAGTTACTTCATCTAAATGCCCCATTTGATTCTGGCTCAGACGCGGCGAGATACGCAGGGCGAACAGAGCATCGTCATACTCGCGTGGCTATTTCATTAGCGAAACCGAGAGCCCGCTCAGGACCGATAACTGAAGTATGCAGCAGCCAATTCAGCTCAAACGCCGCTAAGCACAGGGCAGTTTTAGGTGGTGTATGATTGTAGAACCATTATTGGCCAAAAACCAGCAATCTTTTTGATCGCATGTCTGTGGTTGAAGCCCCAATGTTTACACCTGATGCTTAATTATAACATGTTAATGTGTTATTCAGAAGACATCGCCGAAACCTCTGGAACTCTGAATAAATGAAATGGGAAAGACAGGTCTTATCTCCTCTGGTAGAAATGGAGATATTTCGCTTTTTGAAGAGTTCCTTCTACACAGAACTCATTTACCACGGCCTGCATTTTTGTTTGGAGACCCAGCCAAACCTGCACTCGTGATTAACACACGTTAAGAAGAAATGTGTTTAGGACCAAATGAAAAAACCTGGAACATTCCTGGGTGTGTGGCGGTATGATCATTCAGCCTGGGGGCCTCCTGTCAGTAGTGGTCACTAAGCTGTTAATTTAGCCCCCCCCCCCACCCATTCGCATTCCGTTTGCAATGCACCAGCAAGCTGGAGGCCGAAAGATTAGCAAACTGCTTCATTACCTTCAGTCACACCGTGGCAAATTTATGATGTGAAATGCAAAAGCCTGTTTAGGCAATTTACAGAGCCTGGGCGAGGGGACAGGGAATCAATGGTTTTATGGCTTGGCCGAGTCAACACAGGGTTATGGCTGAGCAGAAATCATCCTGTTTGAAACGTTTTTTTCCCCCCTCTCTGACCTCCGTGCCTCTCCAGCCACCCATGGCAGCCCTCTGAACAGTCATATGGCTACTTGGTGCTTCATTGGTGTCTTTTCAGAGCTCTCTTTGCCCTCTGCTTAGACAGGTCCACCACCAGACAATCGATTTGTTGGCATTAAGTGACACGTGACTAATAAGCCGATGACAAAGTGGACAATGTTGGTAATGAAGTATCTGTAACAAATAAAAACCCGTTGCCGCACAATCTGCTTATGATGAGTTCTGGAATCTGCCAGAAATTGGGCAAATAAATAAAAGCAAAACGCATGGGGGAGAAAGATAAAAAAATTGCTTCAAATGAACGCAGTATATTTACAAGACACTAAGTAGAAACACATAACGGTTGGTAGATTATAGGTAGATTTCTCTACTATGATTGGTGTCACTTGAATGATTGTCGCTGTTTGGATTTGTAGGTGTCATAGAATTTCACAACCTTTAATTAAGATGCAGCCCCTATAAAGGACAAAAACTACAACGGTGACATCTGGTGGACGGGATGAGAAGTGATGACTCAATTCTCATCTGTGATCCAGAAGAGGAAGGCCTTGCCATTTCTGGCTTTAATATCTCTCCATATATTCTGCTGCACTGGCCCATTACAAGACACGTATGCTGATATACATCTGTTAAATATTGCTGGTAAATTTGAGCAAGCTGTTCGTCTCATTAACCCAGGAAACAGGCCTTTAGCATAACAGTTGCATCAATAATAATCGTGCACTGAATGCTAACTGCATTACCCCAGAAATCACAGAACACGAAAAACAATAATCAGCTTTTGCTCTGATGCCAAAATGTACAGTTATTCCTTAAGTGATACTGATCAATCCAACCACGGCTTTCCCTTAACCGCTTACGGCATCCTGGAGCCTATCCCAGGAAACACAGGGACCAAGGCTGGGAACATCCTGGATGGAATTCCAGACCATCACAGGATACCTGTATGTAATGCGATTCCCCCCACCCTCCGGTCATTTATGGTGTATTATCTATGTAATTAAGGTGTTTCAGTAATTTAAATCCAAATACAGTAATAAGGGGTGGCACCATGGCTAAATGGGTGGCACGGTTGTATCACACTTCCAGGGTGGGGGGGTTGAATCCCACTGTTTATGTTGTATGTTCCCTCTCGCCCCCATCGCATTGGCTACCTCTCACACTCCAGAGGCACATGGTTAGGTTAATCCCTGCACTAAATTGCCCATAGTTCATGATTGTGGGGAGCTGCCCGGAGACAGGGTGGCATTTCGCTCAGGTGTACCCCTGACTCGGATTCCCCTCCAACTCACATCAGGATAAAAGCTTGAAAGATAGCTAGCTACACCACAGTCAATAAGTAACATGCATACACTATATGGCCAAAAGTACACTACCAATCAAAAGTCATGGCCAAAAGCACACCACCAATCAAAAGTCATGGCTAAAAGTACACCACCAATCAAAAGTCATGGCTAAAAGTACACCACCAATCAAAAGTCTTTGCACACCACAGATTTTTACCACTTTTCCATTTATTTCATAAACTGCAGATTTTTTATTCTTAATTTTAGTGTGACGATTTTATAACCCCCACCCATTTTATAACTCCCACCTGATATTTCATAAATTAACTTTTCTCAGAATAACTGCACAGTAGCCACTGTACATGCAAAGCAGTACTATTGATTTGCACCTTCGGTTAGTGATACACCAGAATGTCTCCTCAACCAAGTTACTGACTCTGGTACTCAGTTCTGGCAGTGCAGCTAATGATGCACTGCAGATTAATAGTCTTTTGTTAATGTTTTTAAATGAAACGGAACAATCCCTTATTTGCCATTTGCACATATGGAAGTACAGGCACAATCGAGCTACTCATTTTCTCAAAGCCCATCTTGCTCCTTTTTGAAACACACACACACACACACACACACACACACACGCGCACACACACACACGCGCACACACACACGTTTGTGTTCATAGCTTTGTGGGAACCATCCACTCATTTCTAATCCCAACAGTGACAACCTTATCCCTTCCCAACCCTAACCTTCAGCATAACTAACCAAACACAATGCGAGATTTTTGACATTTTTATGCATATGTGTGTGTGTGTTACACATATATGGTCATATGTTTTTTACAAGAATTAATACTTAATTACATCATCATGCCGTTTGGTTTCTTTGTATTTATAATTACATAGAAACACAATAAAATTCAGAGATGTTTCAACATGAAATCTGTTTGCATCTCCTACATCACTGGGAAAAAAAACAAGAAGTTTAAACTGGACTGACATCTCACCTGCATACACCATCATTGTGCATTCTGGCTATTGATTAAATCCAAAAACAAAAATTACTCACCGGTCCTGTTATAATTCTGGATCTCAGATGATTATCTGCTCATATGCAAAAGAAAACAAACACATTCAAACTTTAAGAGAAACTTGTGCTGATATCCGTTGTCATATGCATAACTTTAAACACAATAAGGTGTCTACTTTACCTCTGAAAGTAGTACTCGCATTTTACACTTTAAAAAAATATTACCCTCAAAGTTGCACAGCATAAGCCACATAATGATCACGGTGTTTACCCCCTCGATAGGGATTTAGGTTAGATACTGACGGTAAACCAGACCCAGTATACCCAGTGCTACATAAAATCGCTTCAAATCAACACATTCTAGGCCAGCTGAGTCTGGTATGTTAACATTACATTACTTTAAAATACTTTAACTGGAATCATATTGGTCTACACAGCTGCAGATACCTAGATTAGGAAGCAAGATTACATTCAGCAAAATATTACAGCCTGTACACTGACGATATTTAAAATTTATTGAGGAAAATAATCCACTGTAACATATTAATGTGTGGAAAAAAGTATGTGAACTGCAAGGATTTTCAATTCATTAAAACCCTTTTTACCCTCAGTTACAGTCAATGGGATGACAATCAAGTTTGAATGCGGGAGCCTTTGCTAGTTTATAGCATATACATCATCTGATCATTATCTGATCTTCACAAAGCAGCTTGATCATGGCTAGACCGAAGATTTCTGAGGACCTCAGAAAAAAGTTGTTGATGGTCATCAGGCTGGAAAAGGTCACAAAACCATTTCTAAGAAACTGAGAGAGACATTATTCTCCAAGACCAGTGCTGCCTATCTAAGGTCTGCTAAACGCTAGGCATATAATATATCGTGCATCAATAGATCACAGTACAAATTTCTAACAACTCGAATTGCAGAAATAAAAAATTCACTTCAAAACAGCTCAAATTACTCTTAGGCTGTGAAATCACTGTTTTTCCTAGCTGTAATTACATTGTTTAGACAGCAGAGGGCGCAATAATTTGCCCTGGCCCCCTACCAGTAACCAACTAATGCAACCTGTAGAAGTAACACTACAGAATGGCAAAATGGTTTTTAAGAAAAGGCCTATTTGTTATTAACTTTTTTCATTTTTAATAAAAGTAATGTTGGGCTACAATATTTCACTCCAACCATAAATGTTTGTAAATTACTATTGTTGGTTATTAAGAAAATGAAACAAATGTATTTGTTTTTAATTTAAAAATTCAAATTTCTAAAGAATGGAAAAATCTTTTTTTGGTTATAAATTTTTCTTCATTTATTATTATTTTTTAATATTGTGGGAAAATCATATCATGAACGCCATATCATGAATCAAACAGAATTGTGAATTGAGTGAATTATATTGCTACTAAACACCATGTGCATAAGCCAGTCCAAAACAGACCCTTTAGGCTTGAATGGGAAGCATCATGTTTGGTGGAAAGCAAGCATTGCATTCCAGTATATGAACCTTATCTCTTCTTCTGTGAAATATGGTAGTGGCAGTGACATGGTTGGGGCCTGCTCTGCCACCTCCGGACAGCTTGCCGTCATTGATGGAACTACGCACTGTGAATTGTGCCAGCAGATTCTACAGGAAAATGTCAGCGTAACCATCTGTGAACTGCAGCTCGCGAGAAAGTGGGGCACGCACAAAGTCAACAACCCAAAAGAGACAAGCGTTTCTACCAAAGGATGATAAAAACTGAAGAAGCTTCTCATGCTTTTCCACCAGTATACACGAGCCGACCCGTATCCAAAAGGTGCCGTTGAGAGACACTAGTTACTGAGCGGGTCCAGCTTGCTTTGGCTTTCAGCTGCAGAAGGATCGGCTCAGCAACGATGCTGCCGCATTTGCAGAATGACAGTCACGTATTCACTAGGTGCGATTATTATATATATTTTTTACTGTGTAGCACGCCTGTGAAAATCGCCACGTTATGCAAGCACCAAATGCTAACAATTAGCATTTGCTTGTGCAAATTTGCACTACAAATCCATTCCATATAGCTGTTCTGTAGTACTTCTTTGAGTAGGTGGTTGGACATTTTCAAATTCCGAGTTATTGGGAATACACCATGATGTGTCATACTACTAATAATGTAAAATATATGGAATATACGCTTTTTCCTTCAGATAATCCATGTGCAGAACACCGGTATCTCTGTGCATGTTGACCAATCATATGGTCATGACACAACCAGCTTGCTTTAGTCACGCTTCTGGCCATGTTAGCGTGGTCACAGTTTGGGCGTGGCTCAGGTACGGCTTGCATACTTTGCAGTGGAAAACTGCCAGTTCTTGGTACAGGATGGGTATTTCTTGGTTCTTGGTGGCAGTGGAAAAGCGCCAGTCATGTTTTGAAATGCTGGAGAAGAACCCAAAGCAAGCAATTATTGCAGGGAAGCCCACCAATGTCTCTGAGTTACCACCAATATCCCTGTTCTTTATGAAGGACTGGGCTAAAATTTCACTAAAGCCACTGTGCAGGACTGATCAACAGTTACCAGAAATGTTTAGCTGAAGTTATTGCTGCACAAGGGTTCACAACAGGTTCTGACATTGCCACTATAAATTGTTTTGGGTAAGACTTCCTCAAGCTTCTCAGAACTTCTCACTGTATAACTAAGCTATTCCTGACAGAACTGATGTATAGTAACTGTGTCAGGTTTGCAGGGCTTCTTGTCTGCACATGATTTTCAGCTCTGACCAGAAATTTCTCGTATCAGGTTGAGGTCGGGGTTTTGTGAAGCCCACCCCAGTACCTTGACTTTGATATCATTAAGCCATTTTGCCACAACTTTCAAAGTATCATGAGGAAGGAAAATTATGCGGACATATCGAAGCAACACCTTAACACATCGGTCAGGACGTTAAATCTCAGTCACAAAAAAAACAAAAACTAGGCCGGCAAATGGTAGAAACACAAATGTTCACCAAATGCCTGTAGAAACATTCAACATTTCCATCCCTTGGTATTTCTTTAAATATTTTTTTTTCTAACGTTAATATGAGCAAGGTAACGGACAACAACAAAAGCAACGACAAGAAAAAGAATATTATGAAGATGATGATGATGATGATGATCATAGTGCCGATGAAGAATACACTCTTCTCACTCTATGGGCATCAGGCATGAGTGCTGGATGTCTGTCCTTTATATGCTTCATCACAGCAGGCTGGGGAAGCGGATTTTTATTTATTTCCTGATTGATCTGACTAGCAGCGGTAAAAACTCAAATAAGAGTGGAATGTGACAGGTACAGGAGCGGCAGATGCAGTGCGGTTGGTCATGCTTAACTTAAGGCTGCTAGCTGAGTTTCCAGGTGAATCCCAGCTGCATTGCCGCAGTACTTAGGCCTAATCGGTTTTGCTCCATTTGAATGCACAGCTGTATAATTAGATAAGAGCAAAAAACAAACCTCCTCCCCCCCCCAAAAAAAAACCAAATAATTTTGATTATCTGAAATCGCTACTACTGTTACCGTCATAATTAAGCGTTACTAGTTTTAACTGTATATTAAATAAAAATTAAAACCGTCTAATATGATACAAGTGGGCGAAACAGGCTATTTCAAAGCAACGTGGGCGAAACAGGCTATTTCAAAGCAACTTTCAAAATCATAGCCATGTTTTCTTTACGAAAAATCGAGGGCGTAGATATGCAATTTTATAAATCACTTTCGTCTGCATATAAATAATCCCGCCTGCTGTTCATAGACTTAATCAAGCTGAATGTGGGTCAGATGCGTTTTAATCTCTCAGTCTTAATTTCCTTTTCCATTACCTTTCGGTATTTGTGAAGGACACCCGTTCAACGTTAAAAATACTTCCTCAGCCCCAAACTTTAACCATATCCCGCCCACACTTCGGCGCGTTTCGGAAACCCGGAGCCGCTCACGTTCGGCGGCGGAAAGAAACAAAAAAACGCAAAGAGTCCCGAACGTGAGGGGCGCTTTCTCCCGCAGGAAGTGGCGGGGAAAGCCCCGCAGGTCCTTTCCAGGCAATATTTATTTCTTTGGTTTATCAGTTCATTAAAAATGGTGATAAATAATACAGAAGAGCGCTCCTCCAAACCATGGAAGATTTGGCTGCCTTGGCATTTTCATTAAACCCAATAGTCAGTAAAGCCATATAGGGTTGCCAGCTCTCACGCATTGGGTGTAATATTCACGCTGTCTGACTCTCACGATCGTACAAGAAATGTCACAGCAAATCTATATTATTCCATTATAAACATAAAATTAGCTAAGTCAAAAGTGCTGGGGCAGTCTGCAAACCCTACAGACTTTTTTTTACAAGGTATTAAAACTGTTACATATATGCAAATGCGTGTATTAATTAGATGACATATATAGAATAATGGGGAGTTGAACAAAAGAAATAGTAAATAATAAGTAACGTGAAGAAAAAGTTATAAGTACAAAAGTGGGGAAAAATACGGAATACCATTGTTCTGCAGCTGTGGGTCCTGAAGCACGTCCCTCTCCGCAACAGTGCCGTGTTGCAACACCCTGACCATTGCCCTGCGCATTTGATGCGACAACCCACCCACTATCTTCAGCATCTGGGGTTTGACCTACTTCTGTACCAGACACAATAGGGGTCAGTAGCTGTGTCTGCCGCCTTCTGGAGCTCAGGCCTCTACTTTTTGTCCTGCGTGGGACGTACCAAACAAACCCGGCGGTTGATGGACCACATTGTGGCACCCCTGATGAAAGCCGAGGTTCTGGAACCCTATCTAAAGCAGTCGATGGCTACTTAAACGCAAGTCGAGCCTGCAATTTGCCCGGCGATTTCGTGGCCTCCCTAAATGCTTGCTGCGTAAAAGCGAAAAGCTAATTCAGCCCGTAAACGTAAGCCATCCACGCAACAATGCAGCAAGTATACATGCGCAGGGGTTCAGGACTGAATCATAGCTTTGGCAGTCCCTATAATGTGTAACGCTGTGATCTTCCGTTTCCAAATACCCCGCGTTGACATAACTAGTTCCGTAATCCAACACTTGGTGCATAATGAGACATTTATGCAATGGACTATAAAACAAATATTATATCACAATGCCTGTAATTGCAGTAATTCTATATACAGGAAATAATGTAACAAACAGAAATGCTAAGATTCCGCTCCCCTTTCAATTTGCATTTAATCTCTACATTCACATCTACACTGAAACCCACTAAAGTCAGATGAATTGATAAACAAATGTATCGACCTGCATAATCTGATTAATGAATTTATTTAAACTGACATTTCCTAAGAGTAACGTGTTTGTGACTTCTTACACCTTATGCATCACACTGCAGCATGCTTTTTGAAAATTAAAAACCCCTTTCAATCATACACCTGCAATCCTACTTAAAACAAGAACAAGCAATATATGTTATATAACTACAGCAATTTAATTGCAATTGCATGTAGATGTTTGCACTTAATAAATAAAACATTTTCTTTTCTAAATTCCAAGCTTTTATTGGAAAAAGACTATCTCAGTTCTGGAAAACAAAGTAACAGATTGCTCAAGCTCACCAGATTTTTAAAAGCTATCTATATTTAGTGAATGCAGTTAAACATGTTATGAAAAAAAAGATAATAATGTAAGAACCTACAGTGAATATTAATTGGTCCTCCAGTAACCTTTGATACAAGATCAAGACCTCCAGCAAAACCAGTTGCCACGGTCCAGGAGTTGTTTGTTTGCTGCACGGGTTCTGATCCTGTCCTGTGTGGGGTGGGAGGGGCTGGGGTCATGGAGCAGCTGCTGTGCTGGTGAAGCAGTGGCTTCCTCTATATAGAGGATTATGAGCAGGATTTCAGCCAGTGCTAATCTGGGTGACAGAAGGCAGCTGACCAGAGAAGGGGCAGCTTGCCTGCACTGGAGCAGCAGACTGTTACATTATACGCTGCACTGGGATCTTGGGACAACGAAACAACTCGGCAAAATGAACCTTTTCTGCTTCTCCCTGGTAAGGTAGTCAAGAATTAGCCATCTTAGTTCTAATGTGGGTGCAGTGGAGGGGGTTCTGTCTGTTGAATATCACTGTGCTGTGCTGAAGATGTGTTCCCTGCATCAGCAGGTCAATCTGTTTCCATGGTCTTTAATGAGACTTGAGGATGTCCCGTATCTGAACCGTGGTACAAACCGGCAGGCCCCATACTGACTTTTAGTCAAGTGGTCTAAAGCCTTCTGAAAGCAAACATGTAGAACAATGATCGCCAACCGATCGATCGTGAGCACCAGGTTGTTGGTAGTCGATTATGACAATCAGACTGGCTTCCCCCACTGGCAAAGTCCACTGACGCAGCATCCCACACCCCACTGCAAAAAATACTGTCACAATTAGGTAGCTCGCTGGAGTATTTTATTCGTAAAAGTAACTCACTGTAAAAAAGGTTGGAGACCATAGGTATGGAGGTAAGATGACCTCGGTGTCTGTGTTTTGCATCTTACATGCATCAAGCTGTCATTGTTCTTCAAAGAAGGAAGGAGGAGCAGCTATTGGTTTAATTACTTATCAATCAATCAATGACAAAAGATGAAAGAACTCAACAAAGGCTGAAAGGGGCAGATTCTTAGAAAGATGTGAAGGAATATGTTACTTTAAGAAAAAAGAAAATTGACCATTAGCAGATCCTGAAGCATGAGGTTTGCAGAGGTATAGACAAGGTCTCACTTCAGAGCCATTGTCTGAAAGTAATTGATTTCAAGTTTGTTGGTAGATGACTTGCATGGGAACCCATAATCTGGGTAAACTGTAGGGCACTGAAGGAGGGTGACAATCAGTAATTCTGAGCGGCGACAGCTTCTGTGGCCAGATTATTGATTCCTGAAAAGACTGTGTTTTACTGGACGGGAAGCCTGCCTCACCTAACAAATTACTGGACGGGAGGTCTGCCTCACCCAACTGCATTTCTATTCTTTTTAAGTTGTGCATAACCTAGTAACTTAACATAACCTGGGACTGTATGGCCTTGTGTAAGATTGACTGTTGGTTATTTCAGGGTAGAAAACATAACAAACAGTGCTAAGAAATGCTACGGAAACAACATTTCCTGCTGGGTAACACTGAGAGGTACATACTCAAAGTAGTAATTAGGCTTAATGAACCAAGTTAGCCATTTTCTCAGTACTGGAGAAGATGTTACTTCTCATGGCTGAAGAAACTGCCCACCCTGAGGCCCCCAAGGCCAGGATGGTGAACCGCTGTTCTAGGCCAGTGTTTCCCAACCTGGTCCTCAGGGACCCTCAGACAGTCCACGTTTTTGTTCCGACAGCAGGGAGGGAGCAAAAATGTGGACTGCTTGGCAGAGAGCTGGGAGGGAGCAAAAACATGGAGTGTCTGGGGTAGCCAAGGACCGGGTTGGGAAACACTAAACAAACTGCTCTTATTGTGCACTTTCCTTACTGTGTTTTGCAGGAAGGCTCTATGGAGAGTCTGTATGAGCCAGTCAAGGAAGGCGACGGCACACAGGTCTACGCCGTTCCCAGCAGACCTTGTAGCAGGGAGGTCCTGCCGGACGAGGACACCAAGTGGCATGGGTCAGCAAAATCTGCCGCCATGGTGAGTGCCATCACTTCTGCTGTGGTCACAGTTACACACGACTAAGCTTCATTTCATTGCACGGCGCTTAATAAGTCAGCCGTAACCTCAACACTCACAGAGCACCATACCTCCATATCGCTAGTCAGATTTACCTTCTTAAACCAAACATTGTTACTTCACAGCAATCATACAATATTAATATGGTATTTATATTCATTACCATCCACATGGCTAGTTTCTAGTAACGCAAGTGGTTGAACTGTGTCGTATTTTACGCAAATTCGAGTTATGATAAAGATACGTCTTTAAGCGCATCAGCAAATTTCCCCTGGGTTTTCCATTCGGTTTTCCCACAATGAACACCAGAAAGTTCATGAATTATTGTCCAACTTCCACCTATACTTCTGCTAAATAAAAAGATACGAAAATGTAACCTGGTGCTGGTCTGTATGATGGATATTTCTACGCTAACAGATAATAAGAGTCTAGCTGGTTAAAGACATGAACTGAGTGAGTTTGTGTCCTAGACAGCACATTTGGCCTTTACAGGATGCTCATTAGACAAACTGAGAGTCACTACTCCACTTCAGCGGCAACAGGAAACATACATAGTGGGGGCATATAAACTCTTTTCCCACGGAGCTGATGCCACAATCAAACCCACAACCAACGCTGGTGTGAATCAGAGCTTCACTGTTTTGCACTTTATTCTTCACAGCATCTGATTACCATTTAAATATTTACCTTATATGTGCAGATGCAGACAGATGCACGAAATAAATACATTAAAATGTGTCCCTCTTACTTCCCTCAGGAGCACTCCCGATTTCACCATGACGGTGCCAAAAAGAAGAAGATAAAGTCAGTTTTGTTTCTGTTCTTGTTCAATTTTGTTATCCAGTTATCCAGACAGGAGGAACTACTGAAGGAACAAGTAATGAATACCACATGTGAAATCTTATATTTGTTCATTAATGAATCATGAAGCATCATGATGAGTTACTATATTTGTTACTATATATGTTAATACTATAAATCCTTGTGAACTACAGAAGGAACTACTGAAGAAGTCATGAGTAACAAGTGAAATAAACACGTGATCAGTATGACGCACTGTTTATCTCAGTGATGAACAAACATGTGATCAGTACTCAAGAAACTACTTCATATATTCATCATTTGTACTTCAGTAGTCACTACTAAGTATTTGTGCCCCATCAAAAAAAGTTTTACCGAAAATTCTTTTTGCGGCATTCACAGCACCAGAGACACCCAATTATACTGGAATTTTTTCCCAGTGCTGTGAAAGCCTTTTAATCAGCCAGGCCTGGTACCTAGACCCCTTATATATGAAAAAAACATTTGGTTTACAGCAAGAAAAAGAAATTACAAAATGAAACTTTCCTTTCAGTTAATCTGTGAAAGAAAATAGATCTGCAGGTGGGCTGACCTAATTTCTCCCTCAAAGGTGTAAGATGTACCTCACAACAATACTGCTTGCCTGATGCATCTTATGTCATTATACAGCTGTGCAGCCACAACAACCGAGTCGCTTAATTCCCATTCAGGTTTCACAGGCTTTATTATGCAGTTTTTAGATGTTTTTTAGATGGTGGACATTTGGCATTCAAAGCCAAAGACGTCCCATTCACACATTTCCTACAAATCCTGAACCATTTTCTACTGGATCATGACAATTAAAGAACAATTCCGTTATAAGCGACTTAATCTGATGCTTGTGCACTTTGCATTGTAAGTATGCCAGCTGGGCACATTAATATTTAATGTGGAGGTTTTTTTTTTTAAATATTTGTACACTGTGATGGCTCATAAGATATACTTTCAATTGACCTTAGTGAGTTTTCATCTGAAATGAATAATGAAAGTGAAGATCAGAGAGCATGTTTGATAAGCTCTGTTTCACTCATGTTAGGACTGCTAACGCTACAGGGCCCATTACAGTTCTTATCACTACCAAGAAAATGAGTAAAAGTATAGACTCATTGCAGTACAAAACACTGTTATATGCACTTTGGTTACTGTCATAAAGTCATAAAATGTAGTTAATCTATCAACTCATTGGTGTCGTGTCTTAGTAACGTAAATGCCATAAATGAATTATCCCAGACTATAAATTCACAAAATGCGATAATTTACATTACTAATAAAGGCGTCTCTTTTATTTGACAAAATAAACCAGCTGGATCTAACAATAAGACACTGTGGTACCTGAATATGTTTTAAATATGAACATGATGCCAGTTCTATTAATCTCTGTCTTGCTTTAGGAGCTTAACGCCAAAATCAACACTGACTACAATAGGTGCGTATAAATAACTCCATTGTTTTTTAATGAATAAAGCCTTGATTACTCAGTGAATTTAATCAAGAGAAGAATTATTATGTTATGTGACATCTAGTTGAACTAGCCGAGGACGTGCCAACAGGCTAACAGGCAAGGCGTGAACTTCATTAAAAAAACTAGCCTAGCAAGCGAAAACATTGGGAAACATTTTAGAAATGACGTGTCATTTGAAAATGTCAGCATTCGCTATTAATTTCTTTGTTTATACCCAAGAATTTAATATGGAAAATAAACTATTGTAAACATGATGACTGCTGCACACTGTGACCCACTTTGAGGCCATTTGATTTTTGGAATCCATTTGATTTATGCAACCCCCCCTTGACAAATAAATCCTTAGTGGAGTTTGGTTTGGGTCCCCTGATGCAGATGACATCTCCTGCTGCCATAACATTTCCTGGCAAACATTCAAGAAGGGAGAGGATTTAGTTCTCGTCAGAGGCAATCAAGAAGGAGGTAGAGTGTCCGTACGGTTTTCTGTTCCTGTAGATGATGTGAGATTTCCCAGAAACCACTTTACTCACTGAAAATCGAATTAACTAAAGCCAACTGTCATTCATTAAAAGAAATAAATGTAATAAACAAAACAGGATTACAATGCTGACCAGGTGGTATATGATATTAATATTCACCTTTATGCTACAATAAAAAATCATTTGGAATTTGTTCTAATTTGTATAGGGTCTGAAAGTGTAGCCCCACAGAGTAGTGCACCTGGGGTATAATTACTGAAATTATTAAATGCAAATTACAGCGTGCACAAACCGAGTCTGGGGCATTTATGACACTTATTTGACAGAAATAATGTAACGTTTCAGAAATGTGGAAGGACGCACCATGGACTGAGCCCAAGATAGAAGAGAAAAGGATTGGCCAGCTGACTTCCAGAAGGGGGAAGAAGGAACTGGTTGTCGAGGTAGAGGAAGTAAATGTTTCATTTAAAGATATAACTATCTGTAATGATTCAGAAATAAATCTTATGGCCAGAGGGCATTCATGGTGTTAGTGAGCAAAAATGGTCTATCATCGAGATGATAACTCTTCCCCAAACCTGACATTATCTATTGTTTTATATCAGTACGTTAACAGGCACAAAAAAAAATCTCCTTAGAATTAACAAGCAGCTTGTCCTTTGGGGACAAACAGATTTCACGCTGCCTTCTTAATCCATGTACTATGGCATTTTAAAGCTTCTCACGAACAAATCTCTAGTGATACCACACAGATGAAGGGCAGACCTGTCAAGATAAACATGCGGGTTTGCAAACTCACTACAGTACGCTGACTGGATGGTGCTGCACGTGGAGCATAATGAAGCATCTTTGGAAAATGACCTACGCCAAGGGCGTATATTTAGGTATAGGCAGTAGGGACATGTCTTTACCAATACTGTGGGAGGACTGCGTGTATTTAGGGGGTGGGGGGTTGGGGGCTGATTCGGTCTCTATCAATGTTAAGACCAAACTTATGCCCTATATCTCTACAAGGTCATAAGAAAAACAGTGAAAAAACTGAGACGAATATCGTGCGTCCTGGATTCTGTAACGTGTCAACTGCAGAGGTGTCAACTGCACACTGAAAATAACACGATTTTTAAAAATCAAGGTACAGAACTGAATCTTTGCAGCAATATTTGTACCCCAAATTCATTAATGGGATTGCAGAGTGACAAGGATACTTGGATATTTTTATCTTCACTTCCAGCCCACTTTATTTTTTGTAGGCGTTGTAATTGAAATTTCTTATCCTGATTCTGATAACTGGAGATATATATATTTTTATTTTCTTTTGTTGTTAGGTTGGAAGTTTTCAGGCATGGACCCCAAATTGGGAGGTTCCACATAGCAGTCAGCAAGACCCGGTTAGTCTACAATTCTAGCGCAAAGTGATGGTGGAGACAGGAGGGGCATTCCGGGGGGGGGGGGGGCCTCCTT